>JAWNMH010000404.1:970000-1147500 GCA_035044325.1 Drosophila nr. medialis 2 BK-2023a | reverse complement strand
GTTGTCAGTGCCGGCACAGTTGCCGCACCAAGTCCCTCACCCAGTTTCATGTCCAACGGACCGATTGGGACACCGTCAAACAATCCGCCCTCTGTCAGTAGTCTGATGCAGCCGTTAAGCAATCGTGCAGCATCGCCGCCATATATACCTGCCTCGCCAGTGCCGGCAACCAGCGCATCAGGGCTGGCGACCAGCAGTACGCCTGCCTCGACAGCGGCCACATGCGCCAGCAGTAGTAGCAATGGCAATGGCAGCAACAGCAGCAGTGCGGCCAGCAGCAGCAGCTGCACGGCTATTACAACGACAGCGATAACAACGTCGGTTAGCACACCGCTCAGCAGTGCATCCTCATCGACGGCAACGCCGACATCGACGACAGCGTCGAGTGGTAATGGCGGCTCAGTGCCGGCTAGCAGCAGCACGTTGCTATTGATGGGACGCAGTAGTAGCGAGAACAGCGCTCCTGTGCCCAACCGCATGATGAGCAGCTCGAGCAGTTTATCGTCCCAGATGGCGGCACTGGAGGCGGCGTCGCGTGATAATGATGATGAGACGCCATCGCCGGCGGGTGCCAATGACACGAATGGCAGCAACGGCGGCAGTGGTGGCGGCAAAATGTCATCTAAGGGCAAACTGGACTCAATTAAGCAGGAGGATGAGATCAAAAAGGAGTTTATGGACGACAGTTGTGGTGGCAACGGTGACAGCTCGCAGATGGACTGCTTGACGGGTGGCAAGGGCAAAAATGTCAACAATGATGGCACCAGCATGGTGAAAATTGACATCAAGTCGGAGGATGGTGCCGACGGCGACGTGAAAATCAAGGCTGAGCCAATGGATGTGGATGATTCAGCGACGGGCAGCGGCATTCCTGGTGGCGCCAATGGCGATGGCACGATAGGTGGCAGCGGTATCGATGGCAAGGATGATATCAACGGTGGCATCGATGGCATTGCGTCCGGCGGCGTTGGCGACATCAAAATCAAATGTGAGACCAAGCCAATAGTGCCAGAGCCAATCGCACCAAATGCCGGCGATAAGAAGAAGAAATGCCGTAAGTATTTCAATTGACAGAGCAGAGCAGTACAGCAAGTTAATCAACATTATTGAAAAAGAAGAAAGAAGAAAGAAAAAAGAAGAAAGAAAAAAGAAGAAAGGAAAAAGAAGAAAGGAAAAAGAAGAAAGAAAAAAGAAGAAAGAAAAAAGAAGAAAGAAGAAAAAAGAAGAAAAAAAGAAGAAAGGAAAAAGAAGAAAAAAAAGAAGAAAGGAAAAAGAAGAAAGAAAAAAGAAGAAAGAAAAAAGAAGAAAGAAAAAAGAAGAAAAAAAAGAAGAAAGGAAAAAGAGATCTTCCTTTAAGGGATGGGTGACTAATATATTTGGACGTTGAAGTTCAAACGAGCAGCACATTCAAGTAGCCCAACGATACCAAGCACGGGCTTGTTAAGAAAGGGGTGTGCAAGTGAGACGAGATTTAGTAATGCGTTTAATGAATCCCAGGACCCCAAAGGGTCGATTAACAGAGGAAGAAATATGCTTGTCAAACTTAAGCTTGGGATCTAAAAGTATTCCAAAATCATGAACACATTCAAGAAAAAAATATGTATTTAAATAGGGCAATCGCCTATAAAAAGGCATAAATTTGCATTTATCATCAGGCTTCAAAACTATCTAAGTCAGTTTGAAGACTCTGTCAAGAAAACGAGTCGGTAGACGACAGACACAGTTTTACAGCATCGGCATACATTAGTACCCGGGAGTGACTTATAACGGTGATGCTTTGAAAAGTGTCACTGTTCACCATAACAATTAAATTAAGAAATTGTAGGAATACTCTTTAATAATAATTGGTTCAGTAGATTTGGAAAGTGTTTTTGTTCTGGGTGTGAGCAATGATTTCAATAATAAGCATTCGTTTTCATTCATTCATTTTCAGAATTCAATCCGGAAGAGTTGCGCACTGCACTGCTGCCAACGCTGGATAAACTATATCGCCAAGAGCCGGAGTCGGTGCCATTTCGTTATCCAGTCGATCCACAAGCACTTGGTATACCCGACTACTTTGAGATTGTTAAGAAGCCAATGGATCTGGGCACCATACGGAACAACATTCTGAATGGCAAATACAGTGATCCCTGGGAGTATGTAGACGATGTGTGGCTAATGTTTGACAATGCGTGGCTTTACAATCGCAAAACATCACGCGTATATCGTTATTGCACCAAGGTAAATCTACTTTCCCTAAAGTACAAAAATAACACACATTAACGTTAAATCTACGGTTTACTGCAATCAGAACTGATTTCGAATCGATATGCCTTCTATCTGATGTTCAATATCCTTTTACCAACAGTTGTCGGAGGTGTTCGAGGCTGAAATAGATCCCGTGATGCAAGCGCTGGGATACTGCTGTGGGCGCAAATATACCTTTAATCCCCAGGTGCTATGCTGTTATGGCAAACAACTGTGCACGATTCCACGCGATGCGAAATACTACAGTTATCAAAATAGGTGTGTTTCATTTACAAATCGAATTAACATACACACATACATATCGATCAATCAGAATTTGGATATAAATGTACATAGAATATGGACGATGTTCATCCAATTGTGTGTTTCGTGTGCTGTTAAATATAACATCTGTCTGTCTTATGCATTTAATTCAGATAATTTGAATCATTATTTTAACCCATAATTACTAGACTATTGTTATGTTGCACAATTAAATCGCAGATTATTGCGATCTTTTTCATTTGCATTTGCGTTATGTTGAATGTCCTTCTTGTTCCTTCCTGCACACACAATGTCAACAAATTTCGATTCAGTGACGTCGCTATCCCTTTTGAAAATATAGATTTTATAATATATATATTTGTTTTTTACTTTCACAAACTAATAATAAAACAAGTTGTCCAATAATATGAATGATACCATCTTGAAACAAAATAGAGTAAAAAAAACACTTGAATCAGTGCTATAACTTCACTATATGTATGTTATGCATATATACATATCTATGTAAATGCTAATGCGGAAAGTACCTAACAATTCCTGAACACACAAACAAATAGATACACACACACACATATATATATATATTTGCACGTACATTAACTAAATATATAATTATTGTAATTGGGAGAAATACTGGTTGTTTTCTTTTGTTTACATGTATGGTTATACGTATATTTTTATATTTTTATAGTTGTGTATTTATAATATTCTAATTTTCGTTTTTTTTGTATTTTTTCTTCTTACTTTTATTTTGCTTTTCTCTCACTATTATTTACCCCTCACACAATCACTAAAAACATATCGAAATCGTCGCTATGTACATAATGTAAACTTGATTTATGCAAATAACAATGAATATTAACGCACACACATCAAATGGACAAAATAAACATTACTACCCATAACAATAATATATATATATAAAACAAAACAACAATGTTCACACAACTGTGCATAAATCCATTGTAAAATATGAAAACGGCTTATGTGTTGTTGCTGTTTGTATGTGGCATTTTTGTTTGGCTTTTTGCTGCTTTTGACTCTAATTTCGTTATTCCTGTGTGTTATCGTCCAATGTCCAATTTTCATCGCCCATTGCCATCGTTCACCGTCATCAACTTGTAAATTGTTGCCATGAAAATCACAACAGTTTAAAGGAATACGGTGTTGCCTCAAACAGATACACGTTCTGCCAAAAGTGCTTTAATGACATCCAAGGAGACACTGTCACCCTGGGTGATGATCCGCTGCAGTCTCAAACGTAAGCATTCAAATGAAATACCCCTATTCAAAATTGAGACAAGCTAATGTTTATTTTTTTTTGTTTTTTTTCTTTGCCAATAGCCAAATTAAGAAGGATCAATTCAAAGAGATGAAGAACGACCATTTGGAGCTGGAGCCCTTTGTCGATTGCCAGGAGTGTGGGCGCAAACAGCATCAGATCTGCGTGCTTTGGCTGGATTCAATATGGCCGGGCGGCTTTGTGTGTGATAATTGCTTAAAAAAGAAGAACTCCAAGCGAAAGGAGAACAAATTCAATGCCAAGCGATTGCCCACTACCAAACTGGGTGTGTACATTGAGACGCGCGTCAACAACTTCTTAAAGAAAAAGGAGGCAGGTGCCGGTGAGGTACACATCCGTGTGGTCTCCTCATCAGACAAGTGTGTTGAGGTTAAGCCGGGCATGAGGCGTCGATTTGTTGAGGGCGGCGAAATGATGAATGAGTTTCCATATCGGGCCAAGGCTCTATTTGCGTTCGAGGAGGTTGACGGCATTGATGTTTGCTTTTTTGGCATGCATGTCCAAGAATATGGTTCCGAGTGCCCAGCGCCCAATACGCGACGCGTCTATATTGCCTACCTCGATTCAGTGCATTTCTTTCGGCCACGCCAATATCGCACAGCCGTCTACCATGAAATATTGCTCGGCTATATGGATTATGTGAAACAGCTGGGCTATACGATGGCGCATATTTGGGCGTGCCCGCCATCTGAAGGCGATGACTATATATTTCACTGCCATCCGACTGATCAGAAAATACCGAAGCCGAAGCGTTTGCAGGAGTGGTATAAAAAGATGCTTGACAAAGGCATGATCGAGCGCATCATACAAGACTATAAGGATATACTTAAGCAAGCCATGGAGGACAAACTTGGCTCGGCTGCTGAGTTGCCCTATTTTGAGGGTGATTTCTGGCCGAATGTGCTTGAGGAGAGCATCAAAGAACTGGACCAGGAAGAGGAGGAGAAACGAAAACAGGCCGAGGCCGCGGAAGCAGCAGCTGCTGCCAATGTAAGTTCCACTACCAGTCAATCATATACACACTCTCGAAATCTGTAGATCGGTATTTAATATCCAAATTTAAAATTTTTCAACTTTGTTTGCAGCTCTTTTCCATTGAGGACAACGAAGTCAGTGGCGATGGCAAAAAGAAGGGCCAGAAAAAGGCAAAGAAGTCCAACAAATCCAAAGCGGCTCAGCGCAAAAATAGTAAAAAGTCGAATGAGCATCAGTCGGGCAATGATTTGTCCGCCAAGATCTATGCCACCATGGAGAAACACAAGGAGGTCTTCTTTGTCATCCGCCTGCATTCAGCGCAGTCAGCGGCAAGTCTGGCGGTAAATATAACTAAATATCTTAATTGAAACGAATCGTATACTCATAAACTTAAATTGAATCATAATTTTTACGCAGCCCATACAAGATCCTGACCCTCTGTTGACCTGCGATTTAATGGACGGACGCGATGCATTCCTGACACTTGCCCGTGACAAGCACTACGAATTCTCATCGTTGCGACGCGCACAATTCTCTACACTGTCGATGTTGTACGAACTGCACAATCAGGGACAGGACAAGTTCGTTTATACTTGCAACAACTGCAAGACTGCAGTGGAGACACGATACCACTGCACTATTTGCGATGTAAGAGTAGTTAAAGTTAAAGTTAACAATATTATCAAGACCAAGAACGTATTTAAGGTTTGTGTGTGATGTGGGTTTTTCTTTTGTTTGTTTACTCTGTATATGTGCTTATGTAACACTTTGTCTTTGGATTTCCATACAAGACTTGCTCATGATTTGAAGGTGCTAACTGATTTTTCGAATTGCAGGACTTTGATCTGTGCACGGTATGCTATGAGAAAGTTGGACACCCACATAAAATGGAAAAACTTGGCTTTGATCTCGACGATGGCTCAGCGCCGGCTGATCTCAAGCAAGCAAATCCCCAGGAGGCGCGAAAACAATCCATTCAACGCTGCATTCAATCTCTGGTGCATGCGTGCCAGTGTCGCGATTTCAATTGCCGTTTGCTTTCGTGCCAGAAGATGAAGAGGGTTGTGCAGCATACAAAGAACTGCAAGCGAAAGACGAATGGTGGCTGTCCCATATGCAAACAGTTAATCGCCCTCTGTTGCTACCACGCCAAGCATTGTCAGGAGCAAAAGTGTCCGGTGCCTTTCTGTCCCAATATCAAGCACAAGCTTAAGCAGCAGCAGCTGCAGCAAAAGTAAGTAACAATGTTTAATTACCTTAATTAATGTGATGACAAAACACATAACGATTTCATTTTGAATAGTTTACGAAAAATGAGCCAAGGCCACAAATGCTCTTGTGGTTTGCATGTGCATACAATTTGGGCTATTTGAGGTGTTACTAATTAGGCATTCATGACATGGGTTTGGGTGAAAGAGACAGATATATGCTTACATCCTTCAAAATGTCAAAATGCCTCTCGCTCAGATTTCAGCCAGTTAGTAATCCCTAAATGCTCTCTTACTTTCAGATTACAACAGCAGCAGCTACTGCGTCGCCGTGTTGCGCTCATGTCGAGAACTGCAGCACCCTCTGCTCTGCCCGGGCCACCGATTAGCGGGCCCGTGGTTGCAGCTGGTGGAGTCGGTGTTGGTGTTCCCGTAGTGGGCATGTCCGGTGTAGCGGTCAGTCAACAGGTGATGTCTGGGCAGGCTTCCATACTGCCAGTCGGTGCCGGTGGCATGAGTCCATCTACTGTAACGGTGCCATCGCCGGTTTCTGTCATGGGCGGAATGACGTCTCCTCATCCACATCAGCCCGGCATTGGCATGAAGCCCGGCGGTGGCCATTCACCGTCGCCCAATGTGCTGCAGGTAGTCAAGCAGGTGCAGGAGGAGGCCGCACGCCAACAGGTACCGCATGTGGGCAGCTTTGGCAAAGGCGTGCCAATGGCGCCGCCAGTTATGCAGCGACCGATGGGCGTGGGTGTACCGAATCAGGGCGCCATGGGTGGCATGGTCGGCAATGTGGGCGTGAATCAGCTAGCTGGGAATGTCGGCGTCGGCCCCGGCGTCGGACAGCTGCCGAGCGGGGCCAACTGCAACAGTGTGCTGAACTCCAATAATCTGCTACCCATGGAACAGTGGGGCGGTGGTGGAGGCGGTGGTGTTGGCCCTGGACAACAGCGCTATGCGAACAATACACCCAATCAGTCGGGAATGCGTCAGCCCAACCAGCTGATGCAGCAGAACCTACAGCAACAGCAGCAACAACAGATGATGGGCATGCCACCAAATCAAATGGGTGGCGGTGTTGGAGTCGGCGTTGGCGTTGGCGCTGGTCAGATGCCCGTGGTAGGTGCTGGCGTTAATATGGGCGGCGGTGGAGCACCTCATGGTATTGGCATGGGTGCGCCCATGGGTGCTGCAGCCGCTGGCGGTGGTGTACGCCCACCAGGCGCTCAGGGCGTGGGCACCGGCGGAGGCGGTGCGGGTCCGAACATGGGAAATGGTCCGCCGCTGAACACACAGACCCTGGCCCAGATCATGCAAAAGATTAAGAACAATCCGACCAATGAGAGCAACCAGCACATACTCAGCATACTGAAACAAAATCCACAGATTATGGCGGCCATTATTAAGCAGCGACAGCAGAGCCAAATCAATGCTGCCGCCGGCGGTGCTGGTGGCCCTGTTGGCGCACTGCAAGCGGGCAATGGACCACAGACGCCGCAGCAGCAAGTGATGCAACAACAACAGCAAATGCAGCACATGCTGAATCAGCAGCAACAGCAACAGGGACCTGGCCCTGGACCACAGCAAATGGGACCTGGCCAACAGCAGCAAGTGAACCTAATGCAGGCACAGCAGCAACAACAACCGGGACCACCGCATCAGCGCATGGCCAACATGCAGAATGCGGCGATGATGCTGCCAAATCTACCCTCCGGCTTAACTTCTCAGGGAGGCATGGTAAGTTTAAGAAATGAAGATCCTTGATTATGACCGAAATGTTGGCTAACGGAATAAGCATATAGACATACAGATTAATCTATTCAATATAATTTCTAAATTTACAACAACTTCGATACGATAAAGCGACTTTTAGCTACAATGTCCAAATTAAAGTGTAGTATTCCCATTACCATGACATAGCAAGTAAAATTGAGTTAAATTGCACAGCTTTTTTTTTAAGTGTATCTTTAGCTAAAATATGAATTCTTCAATCATTTTTTTCTCAGTGGAGCATAGTTGCTGTGTGCTACTCTGTGCTGTGATCTTTTGTCCTTGTCATTTTCTGGCTCTGTCTCGCCGATGCGATATTTTCTGACCACACGCTATCTCTTTCGCACAGGTTCCCAACCAGAAGTGGAATAACATGCGATACATGCAAATGAATCAATACCCGCCACCATATCCACGGCAACGGGGCCCACACATGGGCGGAGCCGGGCAACAGCAATTCCCGGGTGGCACAGCTGGCAACTTTAATGCGGGCGGCGCTGGAACAGTTGCTGGGGTTCCAGTAGCCGGCGCACCCGTTGGCGGCAGCGGTTCAGCGGGCCCCGGCTCTGATCAATATTCGATGGGGAATGCGACAGCTTCCAATATGCTGCAACAGCAGCAGGGCGGCGGTGGTGCTGGGGTCAAGCCAGGGCCCCAGCAGCAGCAACAACAAATGGGAGTGATGCCACCAGGTATGCAGCAGCAACAGCCCTTGCAACAGCAGCAACAACAACAGCAACAGCAAATGATGCAGGTTGTGGCTGGCGGCGGTGGTGGCATGACAAATGCAAATACTCAAAATGCGATGCCCGGTGGCGGTGGTGGACCGGGTGGGAGCGGTGCCAATGTGATGGGCCCCCCAACACCGCATACTCTGCAACAGCAGCTTATGCAGTCGGCACGCTCCTCACCACCAATACGTTCGCCACAGCCGACGCCCTCGCCGCGATCAGCGCCATCACCACGCGGACCGTCAGCATCGCCGCGGGCGCAGCCTTCTCCACACCACGTTATGAGTCATTCACCGGCGCCTCAGGGACCACATGATGGCATGCACAATCATGGCATGCATCATCAATCACCGCTGCCAGGAGTGCCACAGGATGTTGGCGTTAGCGGTGTCGGTGTCGGTGTTAATGCTGGCAATGTAGGTAATACTAGCGGCGCTTTGCCCGATGCTTCTGATCAGCTAACTAAGTTTGTGGAGCGACTCTAGTGTAACATCAATGCCAATGCCAATGGCAGCGGCAACGTAACAAACAACTGCAACAGTAACATCAATAGCAATAACAACATTAACCTCAACAATTATCACTATAACGGACAGCAACAGCAGCAAACTCTGCATTCACTGCAGTCACCGCATTACTTTTGATGTCCGGCCTTGGCGATTTGTGCCCTTAGGCTAATTGGGGCTTTTGATAGGGTGGGCGGGGTGGGTCGGGGGATGGGGTTGGGAACGAATATTGGGGGGTATAACAAATACGGGTCAATACTTCTGCTGCGAGTGGTTATCCAAAATTGATAAACAACAAAAAAAAAAAGAAAACAAGAAACAAAGAAACACAACAAAAACAAAATAAAATTATTTCGTGTGTTAATCGTTATGTCCTTTCTTATGTATAGATATATGCTTACTAATCAGCTATCGGCTGTCAACTATTATGTAATTTAGTTTATTTTTCGGGGTCTGCCCCTAAGGTTATGTTATCCGGTCTCTATACATGCACACGCAGAATAATTGCAATCATTTATATACAAAAATACACATTTTATTTATAATCTTAAAAGCACAGACAGCATCTGCAAATGCAAATGCAACAACAAAAAATTCTATCGATTATGATTACCTTAAGTACCATTTGTGTGCAGCATCCACATATACTTTAAATATAAACATATACTTTATGTATAAATATTTATATATATATATATATGCGTTTATTTTATATATATATATATAAATACTGTATATAAATATAATATATTACGCAGATAGCCTTGCTCTTTTTATTCTTTCATAATAAACGCAGTACTTGGGAAAATTGTACTTTCAATGTTTAGTGGCATCAATTAGGACATTCACTCGCAAGCGCAACAGCGACAACTGGGAGTATTATACAATTTGTAAACGTAAAACGTTCAATTATGTTTTCTCGTCATTAAGCAAATAAAATAACATTTTTATAAAAATAACATTAAAAGCAATTATGCAAATGCTGGAAGTTAACAATAAAAATAATAATTTGCAAAAGAAGAAGAAGCACAACGTAACCTACCAAAATCGGGGAGAGCATAGAACATTATACATTACATTATGAGTGCGTCTGAACTTTGTTTAAACTGTCAATACCACATAAATGCAATTTCACATACATGTTTTAAATCGAAAATTGCAAAGATTCGATTGGCTTACAACTTTATTTATTTCTGTTTTAATTATTTTTAGTATTTTTTTTCACCTAAATGTAAGCCAAACAAAATATCATTCTAAATCAAGAGACGCGCAACAAACAAACGAAAAAAGAAGTAATTAATAATATTAGTAATGAAATCCATGTGTTGAGACTATCAGAACTATCAAAAGCATATAGACTATATATATATTAAATGCATATGTATAGTGTTTTATGGCTAGCAATTCATAAGCCAAGCCAAGTTGTTGGCGATTGTCAGTTTATTATCTGCTCCTTATAGGAGCTTGAATTGGGAACACGCATAGAAATATTTTTATATAGAAACCGCTAAAGGTACATGTACATATATGTATATATATATATATATGTATAATGATGTGTATATGTATACGTGTATGTATGTGTATAAATGCATGTGCTTCATAAATCTAACAATATCAAAACAAAACGCTCCATTTTTAATCAACTTCCAATTGACATACAACAATAAGTACGAGATGCAAGAACCCAAAAACAAAACAAAACATCAAATTCAGACAACACCAATTACAAACAAAATAACTTAAGTCGAAACGCTTTGAAACAATTAGCATTGTAGAATCTATTGACTAATTCGATAACAAACTAAATAGTTAATACCGCTGGCAAATATCTGTAAATTGTTTAACACTTTAAGTTAGCCGTGAGTATGTGCATCATTTTTCTTCTATTCTCTTTTTCTTTTTTTTTTTAAAACGCAAAAAATTACATATAAATTAAATTTCTTCTTTTTTTTTCGTTATGTAAATACCTTAAGTAATTTAGTATTTCATTTTGTGATAGCTGGAAAAAGAAAAACAAGTTTTTATTTAACTTTTATTCTTATGTGCTGCGTTCACATGTCTCAAAAAGAAAAACCAAGGCAGAATACACAATGTTAATTTTATTAAAAAATTAAATAATTACAATTTTAATGATTGCTATTTATTAATTGTAAACATATACATTTATGAAGCTAGAAATAAGGCGTACACTATTTACTAGACGGTTAGCAGTTAGTTCGTAGTTAACATTTTTATAAGCATTGAGAAAGCTCATCGTTTTTTTACAAGAGTTGCCGCCGCCCAAGAACCGTGTACAGATCAGATGACATGATAGACAGACAGACCGAGGGAGAATTTTGGAAAGAGTGTAGAAAATGAGAAGAGAGCGCGTTAAACAATTTCTAAATTACATATACATGCAAATACAAATACAAATACAAATGCAAATACAAATATAAAAATAAAAGCAAATACAAATATTTACATAGATACAGAGTATATTAACATTTGACTTTAACCAACATGTAACTGCGCATAAAAATGCCTTCAAGAAGCGTTAACAGGATAAAAGCAACATTAATTGTAAATAAATATGATTAAGAACGTACAACACACACATAAGTGCTGCTGTACTTTATATATATATATACATATATATATAGCACGAAACATATATACATACATATACAAATGTAAGTCAAAAATCCAACACCCTAGTTCTAAGCAACGATTAACAAACATTTACATCAATTGTATGTATACAAACTATACAGATTATGTGTTTTTAATACCCGCGTAGTTGTTTTCTAAGTAAAGACAAAATCGGTAAGAACAAATTACCAAAAAAATAAATAAAAAAAAAATGAACATAAAGAACAAAAAAAAAAAAAAAAACATGGTATCTGTGCCTGCGTCGTCGTCGTTTGACGCTACCGTCTGCGCCGCACAATCAAAAAAACAAAAAAGAAAAAAAAAAAAAACAAAAAAAAAACACAAAAAACCATCAGGCCAAAGGCGGTGCCGCCGTTGCCTTAGGCCTTGTGCTGTAAAAAAAATATTGAATCGATTAAACGAAAGAGAAACATAACGCTGCCTTGTAAACGCGGCTGCAACGGAGCGCTCTGCGGGCGCGCAAGCACAGAGCCCAAAAGCACACACACATAAACAAAAATAACAACAAAAAAAATTGCAAAAAATGAAACACAAAATTGAAATAAAAAAAGAAAAAAGATTCGTGAAGAAATCCAAGTGAGGAGCTAGCTATGTCTGCTTTCCTTCCGTTATGTTGAACGCGTCCAGTCCAGCAGCAATGAACAACGTTTTAACGGAGTGCGTGCGTGTGTGTGTGTGTGAGTGTGTGAATGCATGTGTGTGTGTGTGTGTATGTATGTATGTATGAGTGTGTGTTGGCGGATGCATGTCTCGTATGCGAATTGAATTGCGGAACAACATTTTCTAAAGACATTTTTTTGCTTGTTTTTGTTTTTGTATTTGTTAATCTGTGCGTACATGACGAGACGAGAGAAAGAGCGAGAGATAGAGAGAGAGAGAGAGAGAGCATATTCCAAAACTATTTGTGATTACAATTATATATGAAGAAGAAGAGAAAGCAACACAAACGCATTAATTATAACGCGAAATGAGAGTTAAAACTTAGTATCTAAGTCTTAGTCTAAATACAAGCCACATCTATGTATAAATATTAATTATTCTTACATTTATATATATATTTATATATATAGATGTATAAATGTAAGAATACTATATATATATATAAATATATATTACACATATTGTACATGCATATGTATATGCATATGGAGAACAGACTAGATAAGTGAACGATTGTAAATTATAAATAAATTATCATTTAATCTATATATATATACGCAAGTGGCAGCAAAGTCCACATTGCTGACGTTTATTATTATTATGCATACAAAATGTAATTTCTTAAATGCAACCAACAAAACGAAGTAAACAAAACATCAACAAAACAACCTAGTTAAGTCAAGTAAACCAAGCCTTAGTAAAAACTAGTTTTAATAACAAACAATACAACAACAACAACAACAACAAAACCAACAAACAAATACTATAACTAATAATCTATACAATGGTTACAATATTATAATTACTTGTAAAATAGCGCGAAGTGTGTATGTCTATAGTATGTACGTGCATTGGATGAAGACAAGGACTCAGCGACTTTGTCTTGATTCAATCATTTCTTTAATTATTATATTTTTTTTTCATTGTTTTACCAAACGTGTTTTTTATATTGATTAATTGTATTTTGTAATTTAATATACATCTATTAAAAATGATTAAACAGTAACAAAACAAAACAAAACAAAACAAAACGAAACAAACATAAACCACAGCAAACAACCACACACTGTAATTAACAAAATACTTTGCTTGAAAGTGTAAAATAAATTAATTTAAATAAAAATTATGAAATTTAACAAAACTGCTTGTTATGATATGCATTGTGAGGGTTTCTTGTAGGTATGATTGGAACCTCGTACGAGTTGGAGGCGACTCCATATTCCATACATATTCTTCAATAGAGGTTTGTAATCTTCGGAGAGACTTAAATATATATGCTCTTCCTTGTTTTTAATTATTATCTTTTCTTTTCGAAATTGCGTTTTGAATTGTATTTGAAAAATGACGTATGTATATAGTCAAGTTCGTGGCTTTTTTGTTTCTGGTCATTTTTGGCTGACTTCAGCTTTAAGTATTGCATAAATCCTACGTAATGTGTTAGATAATCCAGTTCGTAATCTAGGCGAATTTGTGGAGCGCGCTATACCAAATTGAGTGCACTGATTATAAATTTATATAGCTTATTAAATATAATAACTGATTATAAATAATAATATATACCGCAATAACAAATTCGCTCAAATGATAAGCAAAAATATTTTCTGATTTATTTTTAATAATAATAAGCCTAATATCATATCATTGGCAGCAAATTGACTTTTTTTTATAAACAAGTTGGCATTTTTTTGTAGAGATGTGTGTGTCTTATCAATGGATTGTTAGCTGATAATTGAATACTGGGTGATATTGGCATAGCAGCACCACGATCAATATGGCCAAGCTGATGAACTAACCTTTTGGTAAATTAGCGGTCGGATACTGAGACCAGGCGTTTGAACTGCTTTAAGGTCTGACTGATAATATTCTAAACCCAAAAGACAAGATGTATATTTGAGTTTAGTATGTGTATTTAATTATAATATTATTATTATTACCATATTATATTTATCAATGGTAGAGCTGTTAAGATAAAGGAACTTTTACTTGTTGATTGTATGGGCTAACGAAGTGGAAGGCTAGGCTAAAGCTTGATACTACAGCATTGTCCCTCCGATTACTCAACGGGGTAAAAAAGTTGGTTTCCAGAAACCAACACATGTATGTTTCATACTCTTCATCCTCTTTGATTGCTAATAAGAGTTTCGAGCTATAAAATCAAGATTAAGTGGACAATTTCAAGTGTTGACAAATTTTGCGATCTTTGTACTTTGCACCTGCACAATTGACGGTGTTGCAATTAACGGGCGAAAACGAAGAGAGCGTCATTACCTGTTGAAGAACTGGAAGCAACTTTACAAAGAAGAAAACAATAAATTAATCAATATTGTAATAAAAAAAAATAATCCATATTAAGTGCAACCGGAAATGAGTAAAATAAATTGATTTATGAATATTTTGCACACTTATATGCGTTACTACAAGCCTTTTGGAGATGAGAATTGGAAAATGTCATTCAAGTGATGAAAACTCTCTAAACTCATAAATACATTGTTGATTTAAAAAAGTAATAAAAGTAATAATTATATACATATAAGCTAACTATTTTTCATTTCTTTTTAATAAATTCCCAAGTACTCATGGATTTACTTTTTACTTTTCAAATTTCCACGCATGGCTATGCAAACTATGTAAAAGGCAGAAGGAAGCATCTCCCGCCCCTAAAGTATATATATTTTTGATACTGTCTGTTTTAGCTATAATAGCTAGAAGCTTCAAATTTACAAATTTCTCAAGTTTACTTCATCTTATCGACAACTCCCCTCGTTTCTCGTATATAGATAATAATCGATTTTCCATTGCCGACTAGAAATAATATCCACAATTGAGTATGAATTTAATTGGCTTACTACTGATCATCTGTAAACATATATAAATACCGACTTTGTCAAACCGCACTTTCATATTTAAAAAAAAAAAAAACCTCCGTATAAATACATGTTGCATTTTGTCGCAGCCTTTGTTAATTTTGTTGACCTTTAGTACCTGGGACTGCCATACAATCGATAATACTTTCACCTGCTCACACTTGAGTGGATAGTTATCACCTAGTCAAGCTCTCCCGACAAGAGTACAGCAACGAAGTACACGAAGTCTTGGGGGTATAAGCAATTGAAAATAGCATTGATAAGATTACAATTTTCGGCAAAACACGCGATCTTTGCTATTCCCACGCCATTGATCAGATATGAGTTGACGTGTTCTACAGAGTTAACCTTAAGTATTATGCCAATAAACAATCAAGTTAGAGTGTGCTACCTGATATGAGCAATCGAATGTCAACCTATGGTCAGCATTGCTAGCATTAGCACGGAGTGAAAATTATGTGTGATCTGTATCTATGTAATTGATACGTGTTCAAATTAACAAAACACTCGTTGATAAAAAATAGATTAATAAAACTACTTTCAAATAGAAACACATCATTTTCAAAAACTAATTTTTTTCCCCAATATGTCTTAAGTTTCTACATTTATAGAGACCTTATAACTTTTTAATTAAATATCACTCAATGTCTGAGCAATGTAAACTAATCTACAGAATAAATCACGACCAAAATGCCCATGGGATTTAAGATCGGGCCTTGAGTTAAAGCATTATTCGTAGACTTGGATAGACCAGGAAGCTTTGCATGTCTAAATTTCAAAGAAAGTCTGGAGACCCTGAGTGCCAATTTTAGATGTTTTCGGCAAAAGTTTTTTTTTGTTGGGTACGATACGGCTTGCAGTCCCATAATACTGATTATCACTATCTGTATCATTGGTAAGAGAATAGAAAACTGGGATAGAAGTTTACTCACCAAGTCAGCAATGTTCAAAGTTTAATATATTTGATTTTATTGATTTTCAGCCATTTAATTAAGTTCGTTTCCAGCTATAAATCGTCATGGCTTATCAATCGAATTTTAAAGCGCAGCTGACTTGGACATGATTTACATCAGGGGCATGTGTATGATCATGAGCAGCGGCACGGGTTTGCACCAAATCCCAGTTAAATCCGCGCTGGTGTTCAGCAAACGACCAATGTGCTAAGAGATCAGATAAGCAATTGATTATAGGGCACCTTATCGCCTTTTAGCCAGGGTCTATATTTGTATCTATGTGGAATATTATTGTTATTTATAAATATTTCATGGGCGAATTAGACAAAATTGACGTCGACGTCGATGTGGTCAGCACCTCAAGTGGTCACTTAAGCCTATAAAAGCTGTTGTGTCGATTGTCCACACAATTAGTTAACGGCGCGTTCAATCCGCACACGTCTCCAATTAAACGGCGATATTTCCAAACGATCGGAAATAAAAAAAAAAAAGATCAGCACCCGTGAAGGATTATGGCGCAGCACCATAAACCGGCACTGCTAATGGCAGCGTCGCTGCTACTGCTCCTGGCCACTACGGTCGGAGCACACGTAGATACCGACAAGCATCTGCTCACCGGACACTCGTTTCCAATGCACACAAGTTTGGCCCATCAATTCTTTGCCCTAGCAGCGGAGAAAGCAGAAATGGAAAATGCCACCGGCACTCAACTGGTGCACAGGAGACTGGCTCGCAACGACAACGATGTGCTTTGCGATAGAGACATTGCTCGCATACGTGACGCTGTCGACAACATGGAGGAGTGGGCTCTAGAATGTAAGCAAGCATATTCCATAATTCTCTCCCCATAAAGGGTCCTCGATCGAAAGGAATCGTATCAATAGGTGCTAAACAGGAACAATCACAGTAGTTGTTAATCAGTCCTTCTCAGTTTGTCATGTCTGTCTGTCTGAACTTGAGCGTCGTCATGAGCTCCTGCCAAAATTGGAAGGGAATAGTTGCCATGCCTTCTAGGCGCACCAATTGATAGCGATCGGTCGTTCATGCCTCCAGCGGCGTATTCATTCTTGCTTTGCTTGATATGGGTTTTTGTGTTCCATTCATAAGATGCCACATATGGGTTATGACAGGCAGTAAATCAAATTGCAAATCACATTTGATAGCCACTATATACGAATAAACTGTGACAGGCGATAAGGCTTTATTAATTAGATTACGTCGCAAGATTTTCATTTGACTTTTTCAAATCAAGCATTTTTCGATTATTGGCCCTCTTCATAAATATTTGGTTGGATGACATTCACAGGCTAACCATCAATCTGTGACAATATAATTCCATTTTAATGCGAAATCTTCTTAAGGATTGCAAATTATCTGAAAAATGTACAAAGGTTAGTTAGATAGTTTTGGGATTGTCACTCAAGGGCAAATGGTTGTCAATTCTGTTTCGTAAGTTTAGAAATTATTTCAATGTAGTCTTATCATCTTAAGGCAAATCCAAGCCACTTCACACTGCAGGTGTCTCAGATAGAAAAAAGCCTTTATGGTCGACGATAAGCAAGATTATAATCGTTGGCTGAGAGGGAAATGAAAATAAATGTCCACCTAAACATAAGCACCTCTTTGAGCAAAGCATTTTATTCAAGTGTCCTCTAACTTTTGTTGCGTTGCATAATAATAATAATTAGATTGACCAAGGTCATTAGTTTTGAAAAATAATCTCAGTTTGGTGGAACTTCTTTCCATCAATCTATTCGACTTCGGACCATTCGCCATTCACACATATATATATACATATATATCTATTGCTACTTGATCGAATTAATATATTATCATTAATTTTTTTTACTTTTTCGCCATCAGTTCCAGACACATGGGGTCGCCTACCCGTTGGCTTCTTCTGGGGCCATAGCATCAGCATGGGCCAGTACGAGGAGTGTGTGGCGGCAACGGCCACCTACGGGAACGGATTACGTGGCCAATACTGTCTGGCACGCTTAAACATTACCCAGTTCTACAGCAAGGTGAAGCAGCGCCATGAAGAATTCTCACGCATCAGCTACAAGCAAGTAGATCCGGAGATCTTTGAGTTAGGTGTGTGTGTGCCCAGCACATGTAGTGCCGAGAAAACTGATGAGCTACTCAAGTACGCGATTGCCCATTTCTATGGCAATGATGTCATCGATCTTAACTTCAATATGATTCAGGAAAAATGGTGTAAATATGATGCGCCGATCGAGTTTCGTGCTGTGGACATTTGTGCCATGTAAGTGACACTGAAGTACTTTCTGAAAATAACTAATTCTTCAATTCAATATTGGAACTACATCAAATAATATGTGTTTGGATGTGTGAACGTTCATTGACATCTTAAGCCAAGTTGTAACATTATAAATTTTATTGGTATGATCGGCACCAATCACATGAGTGTACGAAAATATCAAATTTTGCACAGATTATTGAAAATGTTCTACGATTGGGAAATATTACTTTCTGTAAATTTGTTCAAAAATATTTTTCGAAAATTTATGGAAATTGTTTTATTTATATCATCCGAAGTATTTCGACTTTGTTTTAAATTCGAGTTAATATTGATTTCCTTACGCAGCGTCTTCTTTTCGCTGATTGTAATTTTCCTGATAGCCAGCAGTGTCTACGATGGTGTGCAGACCCGCAAGGGCGGTAAGTTGAATTATCCATCAGTAGCTTGGAATCCATGTCAATGTTTCTAAATGTATAATTTTGGTTGCAGCACCCAAGAAACCACTTTTCACCGCCTTTTCGGTGCTGCACAATGCACCAAAGATATTCACGGTGAAAACAGTAAACAATCCGAATGTTATCCACTGCCTGAACGGTCTTCGTTGCTTCAGTATGATGTGGGTTGTCTTTGGGCACGGCTACATGACCTTCTACGATTTGCCTCACATCAATCGAAACAAGTACTATGCGTGGCTGGAGACGCCTTACTCCATGCTGGTGCAGAATGGCTCCCTTTGCGTCGATACGTTCTTCTTCATGTCCGGTCTACTGATGTGCTGGGGCGCCTTCCGTGAAATGGATCGGACCAAGGGCAAACTAAACATACCGATGATGTACTTCCATCGTTACATACGCCTAACACCAGTTATTGCCGTCGTTGTTCTGTACATTATGTCGCTATATCGCTACTCCGGCGCCGGACCCATGTGGTTCAAGCTAGGCACACAGGACAAGCGCTGTGAGGACACCTGGTGGGCCACCCTACTCTATGTGCAGAACTATGCCTTCCCCTACAGCATTGTAAGCAAACCCATCTTGATTATTGTAAATTTAACATTGTTACTGTTTTTCTATTTTTTAATAGTGCGTCTCGCAGTCCTGGTACCTGGCTGTGGATACCCAGTTGTACTTCCTATCGCCATTGGTCCTCATTCCGTTGTACAAGTGGGGCAAGAAGGCGCTGATACCAATTTCAATATTCGGTATACTGTGTCTAATCTGCACCGTTGCCACCTTTTTGCACAATGACTTTACGCTGTTCCGTGTGCAGGACAATCATGTTGATCTGCGCCAGCGCTTGACCTACTATCCAACGCATACGCGTATTCCCACTTGGTTGATCGGCGTCATCTTTGGTTACTTCCTGTTTACACGCAATCGCGGACGACAGATTCCACTGGCCAAGCACTGGGTGATTACTGGTTGGGTTGTGGCCTTTGGCACCATGTTGGCGGATCTTTGGGGTCCCTTCTGGCGCATACTGCCCGATACACCAGACTCTCCACGTTGGGAGGGTGCTCTGTTTGAGCCACTTAGTCGCAGCTCCTGGGCGATTTCAATCGGTTGGATTGTGTGGGCCTGCTATAATGGACATGGCGGCTACATCAACGACTTCCTCTCCTGGGGCTTCTTTACGGGCTTCAGTCGTCTATGCTACTGCATGTACGTGATACACAGAATAGTTCAGCTAGTTAACGCAGCACGTCTCCAAACCGACACTCATTTCTCCGACTACGATGCGGTAAGTGCGCCTTAAGTTCTACGAGTATAAAGCAATCAGCAATCTCATTCTGATAACACATTGCAGATTCTGCGCTGGTGGCATGACTTTGGCATCACGCTGACCCTCTCTATATTTGCAACGTTGGCCTTTGAGGCGCCCGTTTTGGGAATTGAGAAGGCCATCTTTGGACAGGGTAGCAGCAAGCCAGCGCCCAAGAAGCCAGTACCCGGTGACAATGCCAAAATTGCGCCTATCAACGCGCCTGTCACTGAACCTGAACTCAACACTAAAGTGCCTGAGCCTGAGCCTGAGCCAGAGCCAGAGATTGTGCCCACAGCCAGCAGAGCTGAGGATCCTTCCAAGGCCTAACGAAACACTTACATACATATGTATGTGTATATGTCATTTTTAATTGTATTTTTTTTTCACTACTTTTTCTGTAAGTTTTATTTATTAAATATTTAATTACATCAGTCTTAGTACTTTTCGTAAATGTATGAGTCTCCAAGTTTTTTCACTGTTTCCTGATCTATGTTATCGCCTTTATTTGGTTTAAGCAGTTCAGACCATATATCGTATACGAGTACGAAAGTGATTACTTTCAGTGTGTTTGTGTAAGACGGTTTTTCGTAATACCCTGTACCACACTCGAAACTTAGAAGTCCCTTGCCTTTATTAGCAAAGAAGTTTACTGTACAAATATTAAATTTGTTGATCGTGTATTCTTATTAGACTTCCAAGACTACAGGAAATACAATTTGATCATTTTGTACTTAGCTTAAATATCGCCAAAGTCTGTTAGTTTGATCGTTCCATGTTCTAAATAAAAAATGTTTTCCAAGCACGACCTTATCTTTGCACCGATAATCCTTATGGTAGCTGAGTTATGCGATCCGGGCAACTTTGACATCTGATGATGAGTATGTTTCTAGTAGTGGTGTTAATGATGTAATTTATAACGATAGAGTTATTTGTGGGATACAGAAAGTTGCACTTGTATGTGCAAGTTAATATCAAATTTATTTCTAAATAATACAGTAACAATAGTTTTGTGTAACTATATAAACAGGGTGAGGCGAACGCTTTACACTCGGATAATCACAAAGCAATGGACATTAGCTGACTATCTATCGTAGTTGTTCCGACTGAACTGGATTTTAACTTTAAAGAGTCGCGACCAATCGTTGATTAAATTGACAGGCTGAAACAAAAAGAAAGCAATTACTACTAATTCGTATTTTTGGATTAAAATGTGATCTACCACACGGTCCATAATGTTGTCGCAAAAGCTTAAGTCCAATAATTTCAACTTTTTACAACGCACTAGGATGCTAAAAGAAAATTAAGCAAATTATGCGACAAATTTCCATTATTATAATACAAATCGAATAGCTTACTCATAAACACGCTCGTCCGTTATGTGAGTAACACCCATTAAATCCAATTGCTCGAGATTTTTTCCCAAAGCTGCAATATGCGTGAGATCACGTTCAGTGATGCTGCGCATGGCCGACAAAAAGAGCTTCTTCAGCTTGGTACAATTGGTGAGAAGTTGGTATAGGCCATCACCCAGATTGGCCTCACGCATACTGCAATTAGAAATGTTATTAAAGTGAGGTTGAGCAGCAGATAGGTAATCAGCGATAGTTAATCAGCTAGCACAACTTACCACCATCCCAAATCAAGCTCCTCCAGTTGGTGGCAACGGGCCAGCGATTGAAGGCCCCGTGCGGACAGAAAATGCGCTTTCCACATGTCCAACGAAACGAGTTGGGTGTTGTAAGTGGCTAGATGCGCGGCGACATTATCCATGTTTACCGAAACACCGCAAAAGGCTGTGAAGATTTTATGAAATTTCGTTGCATTGATTAACTAGTCAATAACATACCTAGATTAAGGTGCTTTAATTTACGGTTGCCCTCGAGCATGCTAAGCAGCAGCTCGGACTCAAAGGCTGTTTGAAAGAGATCGAGTCGCTCAAGATTTTTGAGATTGGCCAGGCAGGAAAAATTTAACAGTGGCGTGTCAGATCCACAGTTACGCAAACTGAGCTCTGTTTGAGTTTTAAAAATAATTAATTAATTAATTATAATTACAATGATAAAAACTGTACCTATCTACCTGTCAGATTATCACAGACTATGCCAATTGTCTCAATGCAGCTGGCATTGAGAAATTTGCAAGAGTTCAAACGTAAATGGGTGAGATTGTCTCCACGTTGAGTCAGAAATCTATGGCAACGAAAAGGATAAAGAAGTTCACAATATATGTATCAGTCTTTTAGTCGCTAGTTGTATTTACTTCTTGAATTCGGTGGGTGAAACCTCTCCAAATCCGCCGCACCACGATAAATCCAGCTTGCGCAAATGCGTCGCTCTGCGGGCCAGGGTGCATAACAGCTCTGAGTTGGCCATTTGCCAATAAGACTTTAGGCTGAGATCGCAATATAGCAGCGGATCTATGGATATTTTGTAAAACAGGTGCGACACTTGGCCCACGCAAAAGAGTGACTTTAGGTCCAGGTAGCTGAGTATTTTCAACAAGATTTCGAACTGCGAGAAAGACTTAACACATGAGAGGAATTTCACAGTTGAAATATATAAAAAGGTTGGCCAACCGGCAGATCCGTTAAAGAAATTTGTGGCACGCTGCTTTGCATCTGCTGCTCTTCAGAAACCTTTTGGTTTTCCTTCAGAAATTGGCTCAGATCGTTGTTGATAAATTCATGAAGTTTGACAGTACAATTTTCACGACAGCTTGGCTGGAACTTTAGCGTGCGCAGTTTGCAAAGGATAGGTCCACTATTGATGTCTTCCTTATAGCGTTTAACCGTCGGCGTTAGCATCTGCTGCATATTTCGCGTTGAACCAGTGCGTCCACACAGCATAATAGCATCGATCTGGGTGTAATAGTTCAATCGACTGTGATTGAAGTCGATTCGCAACGTCCTGCGATGAACCACGGGTAATATAATTAAGGTTAACTAAAGATGCTGTATAGCGGACTTACTTGGTGAGCATGTTAGTATTCTTAAGAGTCGGTGCAAAGCGACGAGCTTCGCGCGAGTAAATGCCCTTAAACTTATTCAGATCACTGCTACTTGCCTCCCACAAGCACGTCCAGCGCTTCGTAATGCTGTAAGCCCATATGCGCACTACTCCACCCGGATTGTACGTCTCAAAGATGGAGACCTCTCTCGGTACCACAAACTCTTCAAAGTACACAACTGCAAGAAATAGAACAGTAAACAGGCTCAGTACATTTTGTGTTCACTTAATCACTTACCAATAAAATCATGTGTAGGCAGCGCTGGCAGATTTTGTGGCTGAATTTCCCGAGTGGACGAAGGCGCGCAGTGCCACCAGTCACCAAAGGTACGCTAAACGCAGAAAATAAAATAAAAATATAATTAAAAAATATGTATGACTAATGTAATGATTTAATGATAACCACAAATTTACCATACAAAAGGCCTCTGGGTAGTCGCCATAGGTGGGATACTTGCTTGGCCTGCCAATCACATTAGCGGCCGTGTAGGATATGCTGTAGTCGATACCATATTGCGAGCTAAAGTCATGCACGCCCAGCACATACTGTGCCAGGTAGTAACTGTGCTCATCTTGAGATTGACTTTGTAACTGTTGCTTGCAGTCGCCGCCGGAGTGACCATTGCACTCCTGATTGCGTTCCATAAGCATGGCCGTAAAATCAATAAGTGCATCCGGCTCCATATCACTACCAGAGCTACCATCCTCGCCACCAAAGTCGAGCAGGGACATGTGGCCGTAGTTAAGCCTTAACGTACGATTCGCTTATGATTCACATAACGCGCTACAGCGCAGAGCATAGGCTTTAGCGCGAATCACTTTTAATGTTGATGCAGACGGTTATTGCTTGAATGCTGATGTTGAAGTCAACGGCAACAATGATTGGTAATTAGTTTTTGTTATGATGTTGATGCAAGAAATCCTTGTAGTTGTCCTGATATGTATAGATTTCACGCGCGAGCTTTGGCACGTTGCTGTGTCCGACGTTCCCACTAAGCTGCTCGAAAGTGCGCAACTTAAGGGTAGTAAGTGGAGGCGTTAATTCAATTAGAGGCTATTGCGAATTCCTCTTTGTTTTCGAATGGGTGTCAGGGGTGGCGTTGTTGTCACTGCTGTCAAAGGCGGCCCTTTTTGGCAGGTTGAATTGCTTTCAGCGTGCTGGTATTGAATTTGTTGTAATCAATAATTAATACTTAACGTAGCTATTTGGCGTTAATTCTGTTAATTTCATATCGAATTTTGTCAACAAATACGAAACAGCATTTAATTTCTATATTCCATAAAAAAAAAAACTGACAGAGTTGCAAATGGCAATCGAATCGGTATCGATAATTTACTGACTGCATGTTCAAGCAATTGAGTCGATAGTTGTCACGCAACAGCTGTTAGCTGTTCCGTCTCCATGCTTCGCTTCAACTGGTTGCCTATAATCAGACAATTGCCAAGCATGAAAATGAAGAAACACCAACATCTTGACTATCGGAATAAACTCATCCTGGCACCCATGGTGCGTGTCGGAACATTGCCCATGCGACTGCTGGCTCTCGAAATGGGCGCTGACATCGTTTACACCGAGGAACTTATTGATTTAAAATTTATCAAGAGTATTCGCTGTCCAAATCGTAAGTAAGCCTTGACCTTGAATGAGCAGATTCATCATTCCAATATTCTTTGATTGTCAGCCGCCTTGGGGACTGTTGACTTTGTTGACCCTTCGGACGGCACAATTATTTTCCGCACATGCACTTTGGAGACGTCAAAAGTGGTGCTGCAATTAGGAACCAGCGATGCGGCTCGAGCTCTAGCCGTTGGCAAACTGGTCCAGTGTGATATTGCCGGATTAGATATAAATATGGGCTGTCCCAAGGAGTTTTCTATTAAGGGCGGCATGGGAGCTGCGTTGCTAGCTGAGCCGGACAAAGCTGCACATATACTGCGCACTCTGTGCTCGCATTTGGACATACCAATTACCTGCAAGATACGCATACTGCCCGATCCCATGGACACAATCAGTCTTGTTAAGACGCTGGCAGCAACTGGTATTGCAGCCATTGGCATTCATGCGCGGACTAGAGATGAACGGCCCCAGCATCGTCCACATCCAGACGTTTTGCGCGCTGTAGCGAGCGCGGTAAATATACCTATCATTGCCAATGGTGGATCTCGGGAAATGCACACGTTTGAGGATCTGCACAAGTTCCAGGAATTGTGTGGCGCCGATAGTGTCATGGTTGCCCGTGCTGCCCAGCTCAATGTGTCCATATTTCGCAGAGAAGGCGTTTTGCCAATTGACGAGCTGATTGAAAAGTATCTTCGCCTTTGCATCAATTACGACAATGCTCCGCATAACACCAAGTATTGTGTGCAGAGCATACTCAGAGAGTTGCAGGAGACGCCGCGCGGCAAGCGCTTCTTGCAGTGCCAGACGCTACAGCAGATTTGCGAAATTTGGCACCTAGGTGACTACTGTCGCCGTCGACAGCAGGAGCTCAAGGATCACGGCAATGCTGGGCGTGCTAACGTAATTCTATCCGATTGCCTGAAAAACAAACGTCAAAAGCTTGATCCCTCCGAAAATACGGTGGATGAGTATGAGGGCGTCATTAACCGTAAGATGGCATTCCTGCGCTCCACCTACACGAGTGGTAAGTAGTGGTCTGAAAAGTGTACCAGTTGTATGTCATTGTGATCCCTTAATTAAATATGTAGATACGCAGCTACCCAAGACGGTGCTCTATGTGCACGCTGGTCGCCTGGGTAAACAACCTCCGAGCTACGAGACGCATCGCTGCGACAAACTATTCCGGGCCATCTGCAGCTATGACGGGCAACGCTATAGCAGCAGCTTCTGGGAGAAAAACAAAAAACAGGCCGAGCAAGGTGCTGCATTGGTTGCGTTGCTGGAGCTTGGAAAGCTGAAAGAAAAAGACCTTTATGACAATGGCAGTCTAATCAGTTAAAGCCTGAGGAATTGTTCAACATGAATTTCCCTAAAAAAAATACATCTATTTTTTCACAACTCTTCAACATTTGATTTTGTTGGTTTACTTTATGTTTACCGCATGCCGTATTCAAAAATAAGATAAAGTTAAGATTAATAATCAAAAGTCATATGTTTATCATAGGAGGAAGTGAAATATTAAGAGACTAGTTTCAGTTGCCGCAGCTTTTATTTCAATTATATGTGCATACATGCACTATTTATTGTTATTTGATATTTGTAGACAACAATAAGAGGATAAAATATGCATGCTCGAGGAGATGTTATTCTCTCTTCGGGTCTAAAATACCCAAAATCTAACATTTTACATTTTTTTCTGTGGTTTTTTTTGTCTGTTGCTTAAATATAGGGATTATATGAACTCGTAACTGGTGAGTTTGGTCGAGAGAGTAATGAATAAATTAGCTCGACTCTCGACCGATCCAATGGTAGTCAAATGATATAGTTTTCCGATCTTACCGAATCCGGCAAGAATACGAATAGATTCAAAATTTGATCAAGAAAGCTTCTGCACTGAAGCTAGGAAGGTTATACATGGCCATATTGACAATATCTCGTCAATAAATTATGTATGGTGTAAGATGTATATGTGCTTCATGGGATCTGAGATGTCTGCTCCAATGAGTGACACATTTGCGACAAAAGTATTAAAAAAAAAAAAAAAAACAAATTTTGTGTTAATTATAGTTTATTAATTTCCTAGTGTGTGTGTGTGTGTGTATGTATGTCCGCGTGTCCTTATGTCAGGCTCAATCAGCTGACCGGAGCTCCGAGACAGAGTCGACCATGAAGAGAGCGGCAAAAATAGTGGTCGAATCTATTTGTTGTGGCGCTAAGCAGACAAAAGAGGCGTCAAATCGACAAAAAAGTGCGACAGCTTTTTTCTAAGAGCCTGGGTCCCAGCAGAGCCCGAGCTGCGACGCGTCGAAAATGTTGCAGGGTTCGCGTGTCGAGCAGCGCACGCAGTTATTTCACTTGATTTCACTGCGACATCATCGCTGGTAAATGAAAAATCGAGCCTTTTATGGGCATGCGTGCGTCCTTTGGAAGTAAATCTAATAAAATCTATTTCAGATCTACTATAATATTTTTTTTCATTTGTCTAGTCTACATTGTCCTGTCCATTGCATGTCGAGACAATGATACCATATGTTAGATTTGCATCATACATTTTGCGGGCTGTGGTTGCAAAATAGGTGAACTGTTAGGCCACAAAAATATTCGACGCGTTGCAGTTCGGGCTCTGCTGGGACCCAGGCTCTGAGAAAAAACCTGACGCACTTTTTTTTTGTCGATTTGACTCGTCCATGTATAGTCTGCCTAGTGGTTGTAGGGTGAATATGGTGCATGAGAGGAGATAGCAGCTTAGCATTTCTAACGTCGTTGGGAGGCTGGTGGCGGCATCATTGTATGACCATCGCGAAAGCCAAAATTTACAATAAAGCTTAGTAGATAGTCCTTTGTAATGGGATGTTTGATACTCTCCACGACGGCTATTAAATAAAATGCGTTCTTACATACGTATATTGTCTGTGTGTTGTAATATATAGCATTGATAAAACTTACCGACACTCGTGTTGAAGCTGTTGGGCAACTTTTTGTCCGTTCTCTCACGCATAAAATCCCAATTGCCATATTGATTCATCGTGCATTCAACAATTTTGTTATCCAGCTCGCGTATCTCCTTTGTAAGCTTTTGCATTCGACCGAAGGGTGCATCATGGCCTCCTACATAAAGAAAGCCAACCTTTTTGGTCAACAAGCTAGCAGCAAAAATAAAATGGTTAGTAAATAAGTTTGTGACACTATTCAATAAATAATTACAAATTCAACTAGCTTCCCATTTCAATCATCGAATTCGTTCGTGCTGACGAGACTCAAGAGTACTCTAAGTTAACAGACTCTAGCTTCAAATCGCGTTGATAATATTTGGGGTAATACGGACAGACAGACAGTAGGAGGGAGATTGACTTACCCCTCGCCACGCTCAGTTATAATCTTAAGACGAAAGTCCACGGAGTTAAGCTCATGCGGTTTCCATTTGAATACATCGACGCATACGCCGGCTGTGTACGGTTGCTGTGAGGGTTGGAAGATGAGACCGTCGGGTTCATGGGCCAGCGAACGCGAAAACTTTTCGCCCAATAGACTTTCCGACGTACGAATGTCCCAAAAGTCTTTGTTGCGTACACTGAACGGCTCCAGGGCACGGTTAATAATGCCCTGCTTCATGGCAAGTATACGCGGACCTGATTGGGTTTGAAGATATTCGGTAATATTATTGGATACGGGGCAGCTGAATCTTTTTTCAAAATGCGTACCTATAACTTCATTTTTAATATAGTCTAGGCGATGTGGATAAAAGAACTCCTCGCGCACATCACGACCCGCCAGTCGCACAATGTCATAGACAAGAAAACGCGGTGTCACGGTGTCACCAATCTTGTCCAGCACCATTTCCTGCAAGCAAACAAATTTTAATATTAAAATTGAATCTATGCATTTAAATTTAATATATTTGTAAATACATTTGTTAAAGTTAACTTACACCATCCAGTAGTGTGCCATCGAGATGTTCATGCAGATTTTTGCCATGCACAAAGGTCATATTTTCCACCTGAAAGCAGGAGTTATTGCGATCGAAGAAATAGATCTCCTCGCGTCCATCAATGAGCATCATGTATCGCGTACCGTCCGCCTTCCATGAAACCCTATACGGCATCTCGCTGAGTCTCTTGATGTTGTGCTTGTCCATCGAAACGGGCTGAGCGCCCGGAAAGCCACTCTTCTGCCAATGGCACCAGTCTTGTACCCTGTGCTGTAGCCCAGTAAGACGCGGCTGGTCTGTTATTTGCCGCACACCGGGTACACCAGCCATAAATTCTGCATTCCTAACAACCATCTCACGTCGTCGCTTCTTTTTCTGGGTTCCATCGCCAGCAGCGGCACCATCCTCACCATTCGCATTTGACTCGGCATCATCGTCATTGTCTTCATCTTCTGCGGCCGTTCCACTTCCAGCTGCACCTGCGGCCGCAGCCTGCTGTGAGGTGGATGAGCAATTGTCATCGAAGCGGCGTTTATTGTTGGAATCGCTGACAGCGTCGTCATTACCATTGCTGTCATCATACTCCAAGCACCAATTGGGCTGCTCTGGAGCTTGTGGAGCATCCTCCTCTACCTCATAGCGTCGAAATAGCTCATTAATATAATCCTGCTTGTAGATCCCGGGCTGTCGTGCATTGGCAAACACGGCAAGTGCGGCTTCTACAGAGCAATCCAGACGTTCCACCATATAAGAGACGATTAGGAAGCCCGTTCGATTAAAGCCGTGGGTGCAGTGCACAGCAATCACATCGAATGGCCGCTCATTAATAAAATTATCAACCAGCTCAATGAAACTGCGCGTCTGCTCCGGCGATGGTGTTTCGCCATGACCGCGACACTGCAGCTTAATATATTGTGCTCCTCGCTCCTCCACCGTGCTGCGGTCATAGAATCGTTTTGTATTTGTCAAATCGATCCAAAGGCCCAACTTTAACTGCAGAGCCGAGTGGGTTGTAAAGAGATGAATAGTATAACATATGTTTGCATGTATCTACGTCATATGTATTTATATATGGAATGCATCGAGGACAACTCTTACCTTGAGTGTCTTGCAATAATCGAAAAGCATCTCGGGACGAAAGGTGCATTCAATGGGCATCTTGTCTTGAAAGGACTGATTTAGTGGCGTTTTGAATGCGAGAAACCGCTCCGCGATAATTTTATCACTTTTTCGTGGACAGTAAAGCCAACGGTTCGGTAGGGGGCCTGAGCCCCGTTCTCGTTCGCGATGTGAGTGAGCCATTCCGACGGTACGTCACGGGCGGACGGACTTGTTAACTGGATATGGAAAAGATGAAAATGATACTGACAGGCAAGCAACAATGTCTTCAAATAATTGGCTCTGGCTGCAGCCGCGCAAAAGCGGTTATGAATCGCGTCCTGGTTGGTCGTTAACTTCTTCACATCGTCTTTAGAGGAGCGCAGACACTTTCGGAAAGTGCTTTGCTTGGATTGCTTGCTCGTGGGTGTTTGTGTGCGTCACGATTAGTGTTGCCAGATTATTAGACTACTGCATTAGCTTATAAAATGTCGAAACATTAGTAAATGAATTATTTTTACTGGCGACCGTTCTTTGATGATGTTATTTGTGTATTCTGAGCAGCTGCCAAAGAGATTCACGCACAATGCCGATAAATAGAGTTTTGTTGTCCTATCTGCATTGCAACAAAATGTTCGAAACGGGTGAGATTGTGGCAACACCACATCGATAAATTGGCAGAGCGCCACCGATGAGCTGGCAAGCGAGTCGAAAAAATGGCCAGACTGTTCTACAAACATCTGTGAATAATAAGCGCTAAATTCAAAACTTAAATAATAGGTTCACTTCTGTCAAGCAAGCGAGACACTAATTCTCGTCCACAAATGAAATTGTCTTTAGTACTACGCTGGTTTTTCTTATGATTCAGGTGTTTTCTCAAAGTATTTAAGTTTTGAATATAAGAGCTTGTATTTTGTATATATTATTCCTTCTATTTCTATTCCACTAACTTCACTAAAAATGTGTTTTCTTTAAATTTTTACTGTTATAATTTTTTTCGAATATTATTTCGTATGCTGCCTTATTTCATTTTGTAATTATTGTTCATGTAAATATTTTTGTCAAAATTGAAATAAATTTATATTTTAAATAGTAGCTGTCCAATTAACACTTTCCAGAGGCCGAAAGGATAAATCAAAAGTACCCAAAAAAAAGCCGAAGTCATCACCGAAAAGTTTTTAACTCAAATGTTTCTTATAATTGTATTTCTTTTTTATGTTTTTGTTTTGGTCGTCATTTCGTAAAAAAAGACATTGTTTAGTTAAAATGTTGCGCATATCTGTGAGTACATTATCGTTTAGATATATGCGTTAACATTTGTATAAATACCTATGTACAAAACGGTGTATATATGTATGAAAATATTTTTTGCTCGTGCTCACAAGTACTCTGCTGTATATTTACTCTCACACAGACGCTTGCAAGGAACTACCAAATCATTTACTGCAGTGTAAATAAACAGAAACAGTGAATGTGCTGTTCTTGTTGTTGCTATTTTTGTTGTTGTTATTGTTACTGGATACAATACATACTTAAAAACAAATGCTCGGCCACAGAAACGTTCCGAAACGTACACATTTCGCACGGATGAAGAGATGGAAGTTATGGCAACAATAAAAACATCAAACGATGGCAACATCTACGCTGGGGAGCATTGCGTCGGTCTACATCCGACCGAACGATGATCGTCATTGTCGATTCTTCTTCGCTCCAGGGCGAATGTCATTCATAGAACCGACTCTATAGAGATTGTGCGCATTGTTCCAAAAAAAAATTTCAATTTATATCTGATATTTTGTGTTTGTGCTCAACCAAAGTGAACTACGATTGTATTATTACAAATTACAAGTTCAATGCCAACAACTACTCCTTCCTATTCGCATGCAGTGCGTCCTGCAACAGCAACAACCACAAAATCGGTGATGCATACGCCAAAAATAACAGTTACAAACACAACAACATCAATAACAACTACACCAATGACGAAAACCGAATCAGTGCCAAAGTCACCAGACGACGGAACTGCATTGATGCCCCGGAAAAGTTTGACCTCAATGACGGACGACGAGATCATCCAAGAGAATCTCAAGGAAATACTTGATTTGAAATCGCGCGTAAGTTAACAGTCTCAAAAGAATCCCAACAGTTTTGGAATTTTGCACCTATCACGAAATCCAAATGCAACCATAGCATTTTCAATTATGAGGCGTCATCAATCATGGGCATGGTCGAACTTGTAGAAGCTTCAGCTTGTAAATAACAGTACGACGTCATCAAATATCCCATTTTCATTCTTCTAGATTCGTTACACAAATTCATATGTATGTATGTACATTGCACATATGTAAATAGATGTACAATGGATATATGCATATCACCAAATCTTGTCGGAGCGCTACACTATAAACAATGATTTTATGGGCCATACTTGTAGCCCTGGCCATTATGACTCAGTATATAAACGTACATATGTACAAACATTCATATTAAACAATGCATGTACATACACTCAAACAAAATCTTAACTTCTTTTTAGTAGTATGTGTGCGATTTACACATGTATGTACGTATATATATGTTCTATATGGAATTCATTCTTGTACTTTCTTCTCCTTTGCAGGAAGAACGCAAGGCCAACGGACGCTTGGTGGCAGTGATTGTTGCCTTTCTGGGTAAGCAGCAATAGATAATCGCATATATACATATGTATAGTGCACTATATTTAGAATTGTTAGCACAACAAACATTCGTGTCTTAAGCTAATTTTATAAATTAACATATAAAATATAATTTAACTTAATGCACACATGTGTGCAATATTATGTACTCAATCGAACTTTTACCACAATATGCTGCCATTTTTTATGGAAAATTTCATCCAAATTCATTTTGTGTATGAGCAAATTGTAAATATGTATCTACCACATAAAAAAGTAAACAAATCTGCTTTGATTATATCGGAAAGCTAAACAGCCGCAAGACATGAAGTCGCCCCACCAAATATTAGACTTTATGCAAGTAATTTGCATTTTGGCACGCAGAATTCGGATACCCGAGCATTGTGCGAAGTTCAATTACAGCAACCAGTCAGCGCAAAACTATTCACACATGCATACTTAAATTAATGTAAATACTACATCAAGAAAAAGTGCTTTAAACGTACACGTGAAATTGAATAGGTTATAAACTGCGTTTTATTGTTTCCACAAGTTTTTATTACAGTTTTTGGCTTTCGAAATTTACAAAATTTTATAATTTAACGTTGGGACAGGTACAAATTGTCCCATGTAAATATACATATATATGTAAATATATGTCATGAATGAAAAATATATATTCCTCTTTCCATTTGCAGTGATCTTTATGGCTCTGTATCATGCTTTGAAACGCAAACCTGCCGCGTTGTCTGGCTTCCTAGTGCCGGCTGGCATTATGCTCTTCTACGGCGCATGGGTGGTTGTCCTGGCAAAGCGTGATAAACACAAGCGCGCCATGTTTGTAGGTACCACAGGGAGAAGATCTCATATTGTACATACTGTTGTATGTACATATATAAAGCATAATTACATTTCATATTATTATTTTATTTCTAAGCTGCACTTCTCTGTCTTTCTATTTGGTTTGTAGGAACGGCATATTGAGGAGGTGACGTTGAAAAACAAGTGTGAATTGGAGAAGAAGCACACGCGCATGAAGCATTCACATAAAGGCAGCGCATCCAGTAGTCTGCAATATGTCAATGAACTAGCTTCTGACACCGAGCATCGCAAGAAGCAAAGGCGTCAAAGACAGCGCCAGAGGGAGCACGAATTGAAACCCGATGGATTGGGTCTGACGGCTGACGTTAAAGTTCACCGTTTGGGCACCAAGAGACCAAGCTTCAGACAAAAGCTCTTTGGTCAAACAATTGATCATGTTAAGCTATTGGAGATGCAGTGCGACAGCGTGGATACGGATACGACTGCACCAAAACCTTCAACAACAGTTGAATTAAGCGAGAAGAGAAAACGTATGCAACGTCTCGAGACATTACCCACACCACAATTGAAGCACATGAGCTCGGTGCCATAGGCATTAAGTGCTTGCTGAAGTTAATATATGTATTGTAAACGAGTATGACTGCTCTAGTCGAGCACCATATCAAAAAGTGTAAATAAACAAGAAAAAAGTACCTTGTCTAATAAAAGATATCTCTCTACGGATTTGTCCTATATTTCATCTGGTCGAATCCTTCATTAAGACAGAGTTAAAGCTGAATATGGTCTGTCGTGGCTATATCGACTTGTCTAGTGAAGCTGATTAAGAAAAAATAGTCTTTAATCCTCCTTCAATGCATTCCAAATTGTATGACAAAATTATAATACTCTCCACAAGGGCATATAAATATATATATATATACTGTTTATTTTACTTATGCGTCCACTAAATTTAATTTTGTGTTCAAACAACCGGCTATCGCATTTTTTATGTGGAGCAAAGTTATAAATGACAGTTAGTATTTTTTAAATGTAGTTATTGTTTTGGTATATTTCGCACAGGGATATCGGTACAGATCGATGGTCATTTGACGATAGGGGGAGCAGAGATGTCATCTATCGATTACAAAAACAGTTCGAATCAATAATAAATAATTTGCAAAATGGCAATGACCCAAACTTAAAATGGTTAAAAATTATCCAAAATATTTACATACTTATAAAATGTTTAGTTACTAACAAAATTAATAAATGATGTCAATCGATCACAACGTTGTATGTCAAAGCAACTCTGTTGCAAGTTGAGAGTGCGAGTACAGTAAAAGTACTCGATACCTAAGAAGTATCGCAATTCGCAGCAAGCGAGCTTATTTTGTTAGCGTCGAGAATCCGAGTTTGTTGTTCTAAGTATTTTTGTAAAATCAAGTGAAAGTCATAGTAAACTGTGAACACTTTGAAATCAGCTTATCAATAATATTAGTAAACTAAAATCTTGTTTGTATAATAGTTTAGAATAATAAGAAGTTAATGACGCAAGCGCGCATTCCATGCTAATATTCTTTTGTGGGTATCCTTGTCTTGTGTTATATATAAGTTAGAATGGAATTGCCAGTGTGGAAAACGTTATTGTTGCAGTGGGTAAGTTTTCAGGCTAACCATAAAGAGAACCGGCTAACCATTGGCAGAACCATAAAGAGAAGATACATACATATCTAATGCACTTTTTTTTTCTAAATACAGGTGCAAAAATGCAATTTCATCGAAAACATTTCATGTCTAGAAGATTCTGATATCGAGGCATTTTTTGCCAAACAGTCGGCGTCGCCCTTAAACATTACTTTAGGGTCACTAAAAACTTTTCTTCAAGGTACGTGTGAATTAAAAGATCAGCATCAAATTTAGCACATATATATCATGTATGTTTACAAATGTAATTAAATATTATTTGCAGATAACTTTCCGGGTTTTGAGCCACATTTTGAGCACGATGGCCGCCTAGCAAACGATGATTACATTTATGTGTACACACTTCTTATGCACTACACGTGCATTCGGAGTCCGATCACATATTTTCATAATATCTTCTCCGATTTACCGAAAACAGTGCATCAGTGCCTTGTTGACTTCTTCGAGCAGATTGTCAACGAACCGGAGCTGACTCGCAATCGTTTGCGCCAGATGATTCGAAATATCCGAGAAGATTGTGAAAGCAATACAAACAGTTCAGTGACGGCACTGGCCACCAGCAGCACGACGGACTCGACGCCAATCGACAATGATGCGATTGGGTGTACGGATCCGTCAACACCAAGAACTAAGCTGCTCGAACAGCGTACTCGTGAATTTCTTGGATTGATGGTAAGTGTTGGTGGTGATGCGCTAATTTCTGTACAACTACATTTAAATTACATTTGCAGCCTGAGTTGGCAACGGAGCGGTATGAAAAGACTTTTCTGGAGGAGCTAACTATATATGACGAAAAATGGATAAAGTCGTTTGGTGAAAGTATGAGAAATAAACATACATATTAGGGGAACATTTTCATTTGGACCTTTTAATTTTTGTTTGTTTTCAAATTTTAGAGATCAAGCAATTGACCCAGCTGAAAGCCGTCCTTCAAAAAGAAAACGACGAGGAAATTTGCACGAATAACATTGTGATTAATGAAGTTGACAACGTAAGTAAAATTTCGGTGGCAGACAGGTAGAACGGACTGATGCTGCGCCTACCTGAATCAGCAATTATTATTTGTTTACCACTACCTAAACTGATTTTCAGCTAAAGCGACTGCTTCACAAGGAACTAAGCAACAAGGATGCTATTATTGCCAATCGAGATGAACAGATGCTGGAGCTGAGAGCCAAACATGACAAAGTGTCTGCCAAGGTAAATACGAATATATAGAATACTATAATACTCTCAGCTATATTTTCTTCTGTCGGCAACTTTGTACAAACAAAAATAGTAAATATTGCACAAATTGATACAAATGTATGCGATTAGAGTACTTATTTTTAGGTATTTATGCAGAACAAGTGCACTTAGAACTTAGAAAGGTATGATAACACGATAAAACCCTGAATGATTTGAGCCAGTGAGATTTTTCAAACAATCGTAATGCATGCAAAGTATATTAATTAGTATATGTGATAATGAAGACATTTAATGCCCTCTGTATCATATTTGATTAAAATAATGCCAAATGCGACATTCAGACATCTGAACCAAGTTTTATTGAGGAGATTTTAATACCGAGAGAATAACACATATATAAAACATAAATATATCATGGTCATTCATTTTCTTTTGAAATACTTTTTCCACAGCTGAAGCTTTCAAAGAAACAGTTGCGGGTCTGTGTTGACAACATAAATGTGCTGGAGCTGCATTCGGAGAGCCTTGCTCCCATGTTGGCAATGAAGAGGGAGACCATTGCCTGTCTGCAGAGCGACAAACTTGAGCTGGAGCAGTGTCTAAAAGAAATTCGAGACGAGCAGCAGCATAAGGGCCGCGAGGTGCCGGATGCCTCATCGGATCTGCCGGATACCTCTGCTGGCCGAATGAGCAGTATCAATACCACTCCTGAAAATTTAGCTTGCTCTGTTATAGATAAACAATTGCGTGAAAAGGAGCAGGAGAATAAGGAACAGCGAGAGCAACTGACGGCCATCCGGGAGGGAATAGCACGCATTTTGGATGGAATTGGAAAGATCGCACAGCAGGATCAACTGGAGACGCCAGAAAAATCTAACGATGATGTGCAACTTTTAAACTTAATTGGGTGCAGTATCGACAAGTTGTTCTTTAGCTATATGCATGAGGAGCATCGTGTGAAGGAACTGCAGGATCAGATCAACATACACACTCTGCAATGTGCGCGCCACGAAGAGAGTATTCAGCATTTAAAGATTAACGCTGAGAAGCTGGCTAAGGAGTTAGAGGAGAGTCAGTCCAACTTGATGGCTAGCAGTGAGAAGCTACAGAATATGGAAATTGAAAGTACAAAAAAAGATAAGCGACTTTTGCAGTTGAACGAAGAATTGATTAAATTCGGCAATCAGCAACGTACTCTACAAGATCGCATTGCCACTGAATCCGAACTCTCACGTAGGCAGTGCCAGATGCTGTCCGAGCAAGAGAAGATTATGCAAAGTCAAGAATTAAAGTTCGCTGAGAAGCAGGCGCAGCTAACTCAAGAGTTGCAAGTGGAGAAAGCAAGCAAGTCTACCATTCAAAGTGAACTTGGCAAAGAGTTGCAGACGCTAAAGCTAACGTGTCAGGAGTTGGAAATGACCAAGACGCAGAAATATACTGTCGAAAAGGAACTGGAGGACATGCTTGCTCAACGGGAGCTAGACCTGGAGAAGAGCAAAACGCAGCTGGATTCGCATACCAAGTACTGGGAGAGAACAGTGATTGAGCAGGGCGAACAGCAAGCCATTGTATCCAAAACACAACGTGAATTAGCTCAGATCAAATTCGCACAGGAGGAGCAAGCAAAACTTCTCATTGCAATGCAAAATGAGAAGGAAGGTTTGCAATTGGAACTGCGAACGAGCAAGGAGCGTGCAAATCGATCGGAGGAGAAGCAATGCATGAAAATACAGAGTCTACAGCAGAAGCACAATGCTGACCAGAAGATTCTTTCGGGAACCGAAGAAGAAAATACCCGTCTACGTCTCCAGATTGGCGCCCTAAACTTGGCCATTGATCAGCAACAGAAGCTAATTGGGGACTTAACCAACAATACCATTCCCAAAATGATGCTGGAGCTGGAGGCGAAAAAGGCGCTGCAGTGTGATTTGGATGATAAGTTGAAACACCTGGAATCTGAGCGCGAAAATTCAAGGGAACGCGAATCGCATTATCAGTGCAAACTGAAGGCACTGAAGGACCAGCTAGAAGAGAGCCTTGCGGATAATATCGAGATTCGCAACAGCAACGAAACCCTTTTGGAGAAGCAGAAGGCTAAAGAACATCAGATGGAGCTCGATTGCCAGATATTGCAGGCCAAGTATCGCGATGCGAAAGATAAGATTGGTCGCTGTGAGCAGAAACTCAAGGATCAGCGTCTCGAATTGGAGGGCAAATTTGAAAAGATGAAGACCAAAATTTGATGCGTTCCGTATTATGTATTTCCTTACTGTATGGCATGGTGGCATTAACTGGCGCCGGCGTTTCCAAATACCTCTTGCGTCACCACAACTGTTGCCATGTATTTTAATCCTAAGCGTTCTTTACAAGCCCAATATGACATTATAAGAAAGGTGAGCTTAAAGTTGCAGTCTTCAAATTACCAATATTAATTTGAGGTCATCATCATCATCGTACATGAACAGTGGCAGCACATTTCTTTCATTTCTATTGCCAACTGAGTCGACAGTTTAACCAATTAACCATGTGTTACGGCAGTGTGCCAATTTTTGTGGTCAATTGTAATTCAAATGAAGTATTAATTGAGTATAAATACATCAATATTATTTTGAAATCTTGAACTTTCAACTGTATGTACTGTGATTAATGATTGGTGAGCAAATCTTAAAGTAATAATGTAAATGAAAATGTACTCATTAAAAACTGCAACATTATCTTTTATTCGTGTCATATTAGCTTCAGACGTCAGGACTAGTGCGATTATATGTAAATAAGATTTAGTTGTAAATTTGCATGGTCTTGTAATTTTGCTATCTCTTTAAATACACACTGGGTGGTAGCGTTGTAGTGTTTACATTTTCCTATTTTGTTGTGTGTGTGTGTGGTGTGTGGTGTGTTGTGCGTTAGGTGTTAGGTCTGCGTCTACAGTTTTTACAGGCAAACAATGAAATAAGTAGTTCAAGTAGATTTTTATCATATGGAATTTAAATTTTTTTTCTCTGTTTCCTCTTCTCTTCCCTTTTCACTCCCAAAATACAACTATTAACATTTCAAAAAATTCAAGTCCAAAAGTCTCGTATCGTTAGATTTAAGTAAGGTGGGCAAATCTGATAACCACACACAAACACACACAAACGCAGAGGAGACTTCTTTCAAGAAAGTCGAGAGTTCGTACCACATTATCTGTTTCAAATTTTTGATTATGTTGTTGGTTCTTCTGAGCATAACGTATATTATATTTTTGAGCAACAATGTTTATATCGATGTAAAGACTAGAAAACCAATTGAGTTTTAAACACAGAAGCGGAGGTGCCACTTTCGTTTTTACCTTTTGTTTAGTTTTTTTTGTTTGTGTTTTTTGATTAGCTATGTGTTATTTTGATGGAGTATACTTGTATTAGTCTAGGTTAAGTTAGTTAGCTGTCCAGTGGCTTTGCATCGTGACCGTTATTGGCCAACGAGGCTACTTTCGTTTTCATGTTTGTTTTCTTTGTCGATGTCGTTCCTCCCCTTTTTTGCCTTGACTTCTCCCACAACTCATCGTTCACTACTAACCCCACTACGCTATTGTGTCTCAAACCACACAAACTGACAAATGTAGCGGGCATTGTATAAGGCGGAAGTGATCCGAATGAAGGAGAAGCAGGAGCGCGATGCGACCAGCAACCAGGCGCAACTGGAAAAACTGACTGCACAGGTAAGTTGATTACGTCATGCCATATTATTAGTATGGTTGTAATCTTTATCACTCCGTATAATATTTTCCAGAACAACAAATATGACGAACATACGCGTGCTCTATCTGCTCAGATTGTGCGTCTCAATGAAATAATTTTGGAGCAAAAGAAGGAACATGCCATACTCAGTACCAAGCTGCGCCACCTACACGAGACCGAAACGGCGGCCCCCACTTCTCCCAGCGATGACTGGCACCCGTTTAAGCGGCCAAGCGCCCCGTCTGCCCAACTGGGCAGCAATCTGGCCATGGAAGATGAGGAGGGTGAGGTGTTGAACAACACCTACCTCACAGATCTTAAGCTTGGCCGTGTCCCGGACATGACGTAAGTGCCTGTTACTCCTGTATCAACAACAATTTGTCACTTATCTACATCCCATCTTTTCCTGCACATATAGCACTGAAGAATTGCAATATCGCAACTCGTTGCAACCGCCGCATTTGAAGAGCGCCTATGCGGCACAGTATGACATGGGTAGCCAAGAAAGCGATCTCAAAGTAAGCATTAACATGGGTCGCGCTGCCGACGGAAAAGCGGCAAACAAAAATAAACAACAACAACGACAACAACATCAACACCCTTAGGAGCAGCACCCCGATCGGAATTCTGCTCAAGGCACAAGTGCACGCAAAGTGGTTACAATTGACATATGTAGCTTATATAATCTATTTAGACAGCAGACGACTATTAAAGTCAGCCCACTTGCATATGTATGTTTAAGATTCTCTCCATCCCGTTCCGATATGTGTCCTGTTGTTTCTGTGTTGTTTATCGTTGATGTTGATGTTAATGCGTCTGTTTCTGTTCAAAATCATTTTACTGAGAATGAACTTGAGAAATGTATTTATCGTATTGTGCTCTCACCCCCAACGGGCCACATGGCCTGGACGATAGCATGAGCGCGCTGCTGAGCACAACGGGTGGCAACTGTACAGGTACGCGTAAAAAGTCGATGGGCACTCATTACAAGCGGCCGGGTCCACCAACGCCCAGTAAAAATGGTGGACGTCTTTCATTTGGAAGCTCGGAAAAAAAAGTGTTGTCACTAAATCAACGCCGCAATCTGCGTCTGAAAGAGGCGGGCGTTTTTTGCACCTCAACGCCGCGCACGAGTCGCTCCTACTTCGATCAGTTGCATCGGAATCTGCTTTCTGATGCGGTGACAGAGGTTCAACAGGAGCAGCAGTATCAAAAACAGGAGCAAGAAGGCACTACACCACATTTATCCAACGCTGTGCCACTGGCAAAGACTAACCCCTTGGCCCGCAGGCTGAACTTGTGCAGACCGCCCCGTGCATCACCCACCAGTTCAACGGCCAGCGATGTCTCATCACACAAAAGGCGAAAGCGAAACAGCACTGAAAGTATCTTTGTTAAGAACAGTCGACGTGGCGTGCTGCCAGCAACGGGAAGTCGGCAGCGCTTGCTGCAGCGCACCAAGGTAAAACAACATCGCTTTCAATGCTTTGATCAGGCCAGGCATATGGGCGACGATAGCATCGAGATCGAATCCGAGTCGGAAGCCGAGACCAACGGTAACGATAACAACAATTATAGCACTCACAATCGCAATAAAGTGACATGCACCAACTTGGAGCAGCCGCAACAGCTGCAGATGGCGCTGGACGCCATACACGAGGGCGACATCACCGCCGACAACAACTATAGACAAAAACTACAAGAACAATTTGAGGCGGATTATGTTTGCGCATGGCTTAATGGTGCCGCCAGCGCCAGCGCCACTGCCGCCAATGCTACTGAGCATAGCCATGATTTTCACTTTGACCAGCTATGCCTTCAAACCGAGTCGACAGCTCCGTTTGAGCTGCAGCCGCTGAAATACGCTGAATTACTGTTAAACACTCAGCAACAAAATGATGGAGCGAAGTTGTTGTTGCCAAGTAACATCACTGCCATCAGCACATCGACCGTCAGCTGCACGACCAACGCTTCGTCACATCAATCGTGGATCTCATTATCTTCGATTGTCCCCCATTCCCAATCCCTGCCGGAAGTCACTGTGATGCCCTACCAATACTCCAGCACAGCACCAGAGTGGCGTGTGGTGTATCAACCAAATGCCAATATTTTATCGCAACTCTGGCATTGCATTGGTATCAGAAAATGTCTGCTGCTTGTTCTAGTGTTAATACTGTTGATGTTCGCTACCAAAGAGAGCATCTCAGCGGCTGTAGGAATATTACTTTTACACTTGATTGCCGAGAGCTTCTACAGATGGTGGACGCGTGACGCAGTTTGACCACAGCAGGGGCAGGGCATCAAGCACATACATATTAGACCATTTTCAATTCAATTTTTTCAAGTTGTATGTATTATTTGACATTAATAAATTCCGTTATATTCCACTACAGAACTCGCCGCCCAAACGACGCCTCAGCAATATATTTAAACGCAAGTAGGCGTGCTTAACAGCCATTGAGATCACAAAACCTAAAGCGTCCTTTTGTACAGTTGAATTCGGGTGTAGTGGCACCCAGCACAGGGGAGGGAAAGAGCTGCAAATAATTCGATTAGCATATTAATTTATAGCTTAAGTCTCATAATTAGCATATTCAGTAAATATTTTGCTTATAGGATAACCGTTACTTTTTTTTTTTGCATTGGATAAAATGATATGTTAATAGAGTACCCAATGTCTTCGAAATATGTCAATGAAATATGATAAATATGCCATGTATGTAGATTTTCATGTTTGTATGTATATAATTTTGTGTGCTTGTTTGACACGTCAAATGAAGCGATAATGACATATTTTCCTGCTTTTCATGCAACAATAAATTTATCGATCAACCAGAAAAGTTGTACACATATCAATAATGTATAAATAAGAATGCATAGTTTCTTATTACTAATTCCATATGTTATTAAGTTACTTTCATTAAATTTACATTAAATATATGCAAATGTATACATATATATGGTGCATACATTTATTTAATTCTTTGTGTTTGTCATCCGACCAAGCAGATTCGCTTTTGATATAAGGGGACACTTTTTTTTCGAAATTAAGCTTTGTTTTCTCTCAATTATCCATAATGAGTAGTAGTAGCAGTAAAAATATACGCATACAAATAATAGCTAAAAATCAGGTGACATTATGCTTGCTGTTTGTAGTTAAATCACATATTAGAAAGTATTCGATACCTAAGAAGTATCGCAATTCGCAGCAAGCGAGCTTATTTTGTTAGCGTCGAGAATCCGAGTTTGTTGTTCTAAGTATTTTTGTAAAATCAAGTGAAAGTCATAGTAAACTGTGAACACTTTGAAATCAGCTTATCAATAATATTAGTAAACTAAAATCTTGTTTGTGTAATAGTTTAGAATAATAAGAAGTTAATGACGCAAGCGCGCATTCCATGCTAATATTCTTTTGTGGGTATCCTTGTCTTGTGTTATATATAAGTTAGAATGGAATTGCCAGTGTGGAAAACGTTATTGTTGCAGTGGGTAAGTTTTCAGGCTAACCATAAAGAGAACCGGCTAACCATTGGCAGAACCATAAAGAGAAGATACATACATATCTAATGCACTTTTTTTTCTAAATACAGGTGCAAAAATGCAATTTCATCGAAAGCATTTCATGTCTAGAAGATTCTGATATCGAGGCATTTTTTGCCAATATACTGTATGCTGGAGTTGAGCCAGCCGCCAAACAGTCGGCGTCGCCCTTAAACATTACTCCGTTTCTAGGGTCACTAAAAACTTTTCTTCAAGGTACGTGTGAATTAAAAGATCAGCATCAAATTTAGCACATATATATCATGTATGTTTACAAATGTAATTAAATATTATTTGCAGATAACTTTCCGGGTTTTGAGCCACATTTTGAGCACGATGGCCGCCTAGCAAACGATGATTACATTTATGTGTACACACTTCTTATGCACTACACGTGCATTCGGAGTCCGATCACATATTTTCATAATATCTTCTCCGATTTACCGAAAACAGTGCATCAGTGCCTTGTTGACTTCTTCGAGCAGATTGTCAACGAACCGGAGCTGACTCGCAATCGTTTGCGCCAGATGATTCGAAATATCCGAGAAGATTGTGAAAGCAATACAAACAGTTCAGTGACGGCACTGGCCACCAGCAGCACGACGGACTCGACGCCAATCGACAATGATGCGATTGGGTGTACGGATCCGTCAACACCAAGAACTAAGCTGCTCGAACAGCGTACTCGTGAATTTCTTGGATTGATGGTAAGTGTTGGTGGTGATGCGCTAATTTCTATACAACTACATTTAAATTACATTTGCAGCCTGAGTTGGCAACGGAGCGGTATGAAAAGACTTTTCTAGACGATAAAATTATATATGACGTACAATGGATAAAGTCGCTTGATGAAAGTATGAGAAATAAACATACATATTAGGGGAACATTTTCATTTGGACCTTTTAATTTTTGTTTGTTTTCAAATTTTAGAGATCAAGCAATTGACCCAGCTGAAAGCCGTCCTTCAAAAAGAAAACGACGAGGAAATTTGCACGAATAACATTGTGATCAATGAAGTTGACAACGTAAGTAAAATTTCGGTGGCAGACAGGTAGAACGGACTGATGCATTAATATGCTGCGCCTACCTGAATCAGCAATTATTATTTGTTTACCACTACCTAAACTGATTTTCAGCTAAAGCGACTGCTTCACAAGGAACTAAGCAACAAGGATGCTATTATTGCCAATCGAGATGAACAGATGCTGGAGCTGAGAGCCAAACATGACAAAGTGTCTGCCAAGGTAAATACGAATATATAGAATACTATAATACTCTCAGCTATATTTTCTTCTGTCGGCAACTTTGTACAAACAAAAATAGTAAATATTGCACAAATTGATACAAATGTATGCGATTAGAGTACTTATTTTTAGGTATTTATGCAGAACAAGTGCACTTAGAACTTAGAAAGGTATGATAACACGATAAAACCCTGAATGATTTGAGCCAGTGAGATTTTTCAAACAATCGTAATGCATGCAAAGTATATTAATTAGTATATGTGATAATGAAGACATTTAATGCCCTCTGTATCATATTTGATTAAAATAATGCCAAATGCGACATTCAGACATCTGAACCAAGTTTTATTGAGGAGATTTTAATACCGAGAGAATAATACATATATAAAACATAAATATATCATGGTCATTCATTTTCTTTTGAAATACTTTTTCCACAGCTGAAGCTTTCAAAGAAACAGTTGCGGGTCTGTGTTGACAACATAAATGTGCTGGAGCTGCATTCGGAGAGCTTTGCTCCCATGTTGGCAATGAAGAGGGAGACCATTGCCTGTCTGCAGAGCGACAAACTGGAGCTGGAGCAGTGTCTAAAAGAAATTCGAGACGAGCAGCAGCATAAGGGCCGCGAGGTGCCGGATGCCTCATCGGATCTGCCGGATACCTCTGCTGGCCGAATGAGCAGTATCAATACCACTCCTGAAAATTTAGCTTGCTCTGTTATAGATAAACAATTGCGTGAAAAGGAGCAGGAGAATAAGGAACAGCGAGAGCAACTGACGGCCATCCGGGAGGGAATAGCACGCATTTTGGATGGAATTGGAAAGATCGCACAGCAGGATCAACTGGAGACGCCAGAAAAATCTAATGATGATGTGCAACTCTTAAACTTAATTGGGTGCAGTATCGACAAGTTGTTCTTTAGCTATATGCATGAGGAGCATCGTGTGAAGGAACTGCAGGATCAGATCAACATGCACACTCTGCAATGTGCGCGCCACGAAGAGAGTATTCAGCATTTAAAGATTAACGCTGAGAAGCTGGCTAAGGAGTTAGAGGAGAGTCAGTCCAACTTGATGGCTAGCAGTGAGAAGCTACAGAATATGGAAATTGAAAGTACAAAAAAAGATAAGCGACTTTTGCAGTTGAACGAAGAATTGATTAAATTCGGCAATCAGCAACGTACTCTACAAGATCGCATTGCCACTGAATCCGAACTCTCACGTAGGCAGTGCCAGATGCTGTCCGAGCAAGAGAAGATTATGCAAAGTCAAGAATTAAAGTTCGCTGAGAAGCAGGCGCAGCTAACTCAAGAGTTGCAAGTGGAGAAAGCAAGCAAGTCTACCATTCAAAGTGAACTTGGCAAAGAGTTGCAGACGCTAAAGCTAACGTGTCAGGAGTTGGAAATGACCAAGACGCAGAAATATACTGTCGAAAAGGAACTGGAGGACATGCTTGCTCAACGGGAGCTAGACCTGGAGAAGAGTAAAACGCAGCTGGATTCGCATACCAAGTACTTGGAGAGAACAGTGATTGAGCAGGGCGAACAGCAAGCCATTGTATCCAAAACAAAACGTGAATTAGCTCAGATCAAATTCGCACAGGAGGAGCAAGCAAAACTTCTCATTGCAATGCAAAATGAGAAGGAAGGTTTGCAATTGGAACTGCGAACGAGCAAGGAGCGTGCAAATCGATCGGAGGAGAAGCAATGCATGAAAATACAGAGTCTACAGCAGAAGCACAATGCTGACCAGAAGATTCTTTCGGGAACCGAAGAAGAAAATACCCGTCTACGTCTCCAGATTGGCGCCCTAAACTTGGCCATTGATCAGCAACAGAAGCTAATTGGGGACTTAACCAACAATACCATTCCCAAAATGATGCTGGAGCTGGAGGCGAAAAAGGCGCTGCAGTGTGATTTGGATGATAAGTTGAAACACCTGGAATCTGAGCGCGAAAATTCAAGGGAACGCGAATCGCATTATCAGTGCAAACTGAAGGCACTGAAGGACCAGCTAGAAGAGAGCCTTGCGGATAATATTGAGATTCGCAACAGCAACGAAACCCTTTTAGAGAAGCAGAAGGCTAAAGAACATCAGATGGAGCTCGATTGCCAGATATTACAGGCCAAGTATTGCGATGCGAAAGAAGAGATTGGTCGCTGTGAGCAGAAACTCAAGGATCAGCGTCTCGAATTGGAGGGCAAATTGGAAAAGATGAACTCCAAAATGGTAAGTACACGTTTGATGCGTTCCGTATTATGTATTTCCTTACTGTATGGCATGGTGGCATTAACTGGCGTCGGCGTTTCCAATTACCTCTTGCGTCACCACAACTGTTGCCATGTATTTTAATCCTAAGCGTTCTTTACAAGCCCAATATGACATTATAAGAAAGGTGAGCTTAAAGTTGCAGTCTTCAAATTACCAATATTAATTTGAGGTCATCATCATCATCGTACATGAACAGTGGCAGCACATTTCTTTCATTTCTATTGCCAACTGAGTCGACAGTTTAACCAATTAACCATGTGTTACGGCAGTGTGCCAATTTTTGTGGTCAATTGTAATTCAAATGAAGTATTAATTGAGTATAAATACATCAATATTATTTTGAAATCTTGAACTTTCAACTGTATGTACTGTGATTAATGATTGGTGAGCAAATCTTAAAGTAATAATGTAAATGAAAATGTACTCATTAAAAACTGCAACATTATCTTTTATTCGTGTCATATTAGCTTCAGACGTCAGGACTAGTGCGATTATATGTAAATAAGATTTAGTTGTAAATTTGCATGGTCTTGTAATTTTGCTATCTCTTTAAATACACACTGGGTGGTAGCGTTGTAGTGTTTACATTTTCCTATTTTGTTGTGTGTGTGTGTGGTGTGTGGTGTGTTGTGCGTTAGGTGTTAGGTGTTAGGTCTGCGTCTACAGTTTTTACAGGCAAACAATGAAATAAGTAGTTCAAGTAGATTTTTATCATATGGAATTTAAATTTTTTTCTCTGTTTCCTCTTCTCTTCCCTTTTCACTCCCAAAATACAACTATTAACATTTCAAAAAATTCAAGTCCAAAAGTCTCGTATCGTTAGATTTAAGTAAGGTGGGCAAATCTGATAACCACACACAAACACACACAAACGCAGAGGAGACTTCTTTCAAGAAAGTCGAGAGTTCGTACCACATTATCTGTTTCAAATTTTTGATTATGTTGTTGGTTCTTCTGAGCATAACGTATATTATATTTTTGAGCAACAATGTTTATATCGATGTAAAGACTAGAAAACCAATTGAGTTTTAAACACAGAAGCGGAGGTGCCACTTTCGTTTTTACCTTTTGTTTAGTTTTTTTTGTTTGTGTTTTTTGATTAGCTATGTGTTATTTTGATGGAGTATACTTGTATTAGTCTAGGTTAAGTTAGTTAGCTGTCCAGTGACTTTGCATCGTGACCGTTATTGGCCAACGAGGCTACTTTCGTTTTCATGTTTGTTTTCTTTGTCGATGTCGTTCCTCCCCTTTTTTGCCTTGACTTCTCCCACAACTCATCGTTCACTACTAACCCCACTACGCTATTGTGTCTCAAACCACACAAACTGACAAATGTAGCGGGCATTGTATAAGGCGGAAGTGATCCGAATGAAGGAGAAGCAGGAGCGCGATGCGACCAGCAACCAGGCGCAACTGGAAAAACTGACTGCACAGGTAAGTTGATTACGTCATGCCATATTATTAGTATGGTTGTAATCTTTATCACTCCGTATAATATTTTCCAGAACAACAAATATGACGAACATACGCGTGCTCTATCTGCTCAGATTGTGCGTCTCAATGAAATAATTTTGGAGCAAAAGAAGGAACATGCCATACTCAGTACCAAGCTGCGCCACCTACACGAGACCGAAACGGCGGCCCCCACTTCTCCCAGCGATGACTGGCACCCGTTTAAGCGGCCAAGCGCCCCGTCTGCCCAACTGGGCAGCAATCTGGCCATGGAAGATGAGGAGGGTGAGGTGTTTAACAACACCTACCTCACAGATCTTAAGCTTGGCCGTGTCCCGGACATGACGTAAGTGCCTGTTACTCCTGCATCAACAACAATTTGTCACTTATCTACATCCCATCTTTCCCTGCACATATAGCACTGAAGAATTGCAATATCGCAACTCGTTGCAACCGCCGCATTTGAAGAGCGCCTATGCGGCACAGTATGACATGGGTAGCCAAGAAAGCGATCTCAAAGTAAGCATTAACATGGGTCGCGCTGCCGACGGAAAAGCGGCAAACAAAAATAAACAACAACAACGACAACAACATCAACACCCTTAGGAGCAGCACCCCGATCGGAATTCTGCTCAAGGCACAAGTGCACGCAAAGTGGTTACAATTGACATATGTAGCTTATATAATCTATTTAGACAGCAGACGACTATTAAAGTCAGCCCACTTGCATATGTATGTTTAAGATTCTCTCCATCCCGTTCCGATATGTGTCCTGTTGTTTCTGTGTTGTTTATCGTTGATGTTGATGTTAATGCGTCTGTTTCTGTTCAAAATCATTTTATTGAAAATGAACTTGAGAAATGTATTTATCGTATTGTGCTCTCACCCCCAACAGGACGGGCCACATGGCCTGGACGATAGCATGAGCGCGCTGCTGAGCACAACGGGTGGCAACTGTACAGGTACGCGTAAAAAGTCGATGGGCACTCATTACAAGCGGCCGGGTCCACCAACGCCCAGTAAAAATGGTGGACGTCTTTCATTTGGAAGCTCGGAACCAGCGCGAGAAATATTGCGCGAAACCTATGACAATAATAGTAGCACCAAGACGCCGGCGCGTTTCAAAATCTTTGCAACACGGTTCAGCATAGGCAGCAGCGGCGCTACTGGCGGTGGTGGACAATGTCTGCCGCGCGACGAGGTAAGTTGTCAATAGAAGTATATTTTTTATGTTGTGTGCTCGTGTGTCGTTGCTTTTTGTGCTTTGTTAGTTAGATAACATATATACTGCCAGTCATCGTTGTCGTCCTTGTGATTGTTGTGTAGCTACTACTACAACGGGTCATTTACAAAAACGCTGTGCTCCTTCCTAGCAGCGGCACTCTCACCTTAAAAAAATAGTGTTGCCACTAAATCAACGCCGCCATCTGCGTCTGAAAGAGGCGGGCGCTTTTTGCACCTCGACGCCGCGCACGAGTCGCTCCTACTTCGATCAGTTGCATCGGAATCTGCTTTCTGATGCGGTGACAGAGGTTCAACAGGAGCAGCAGTATCAAAAACAGGAGCAAGAAGGCACTACACCACATTTATCCAACGCTGTGCCACTGGCAAAGACTAACCCCTTGGCCCGCAGGCTGAACTTGTGCAGACCGCCCCGTGCATCACCCACCAGTTCAACGGCCAGCGATGTCTCATCACACAAAAGGCGAAAGCGAAACAGCACTGAAAGTATCTTTGTTAAGAACAGTCGACGTGGCGTGCTGCCAGCAACGGGAAGTCGGCAGCGCTTGCTGCAGCGCACCAAGGTAAAACAACATCGCTTTCAATGCTTTGATCAGGCCAGGCATATGGGCGACGATAGCATCGAGATCGAATCCGAGTCGGAAGCCGAGACCAACGGTAACGATAACAACAATTATAGCACTCACAATCGCAATAAAGTGACATGCACCAACTTGGAGCAGCCGCAACAGCTGCAGATGGCGCTGGACGCCATACACGAGGGCGACATCACCGCCGACAACAACTATAGACAAAAACTACAAGAACAATTTGAGGCGGATTATGTTTGCGCATGGCTTAATGGTGCCGCCAGCGCCAGCGCCACTGCCGCCAATGCTACTGAGCATAGCCATGATTTTCACTTTGACCAGCTATGCCTTCAAACCGAGTCGACAGCTCCGTTTGAGCTGCAGCCGCTGAAATACGCTGAATTACTGTTAAACACTCAGCAACAAAATGATGGAGCGAAGTTGTTGTTGCCAAGTAACATCACTGCCATCAGCACATCGACCGTCAGCTGCACGACCAACGCTTCGTCACATCAATCGTGGATCTCATTATCTTCGATTGTCCCCCATTCCCAATCCCTGCCGGAAGTCACTGTGATGCCCTACCAATACTCCAGCACAGCACCAGAGTGGCGTGTGGTGTATCAACCAAATGCCAATATTTTATCGCAACTCTGGCATTGCATTGGTATCAGAAAATGTCTGCTGCTTGTTCTAGTGTTAATACTGTTGATGTTCGCTACCAAAGAGAGCATCTCAGCGGCTGTAGGAATATTACTTTTACACTTGATTGCCGAGAGCTTCTACAGATGGTGGACGCGTGACGCAGTTTGACCACAGCAGGGGCAGGGCATCAAGCACATACATATTAGACCATTTTCAATTCAATTTTTTCAAGTTGTATGTATTATTTGACATTAATAAATTCCGTTATATTCCACTACAGAACTCGCCGCCCAAACGACGCCTCAGCAATATATTTAAACGCAAGTAGGCGTGCTTAACAGCCATTGAGATCACAAAACCTAAAGCGTCCTTTTGTACAGTTGAATTCGGGTGTAGTGGCACCCAGCACAGGGGAGGGAAAGAGCTGCAAATAATTCGATTAGCATATTAATTTATAGCTTAAGTCTCATAATTAGCATATTCAGTAAATATTTTGCTTATAGGATAACCGTTACTTTTTTTTTTGCATTGGATAAAATGATATGTTAATAGAGTACCCAATGTCTTCGAAATATGTCAATGAAATATGATAAATATGCCATGTATGTAGATTTTCATGTTTGTATGTATATAATTTTGTGTGCTTGTTTGACACGTCAAATGATGCGATAATGACATATTTTCCTGCTTTTCATGCAACAATAAATTTATCGATCAACCAGAAAAGTTGTACACATATCAATAATGTATAAATAAGAATGCATAGTTTCTTATTACTAATTCCATATGTTATTAAGTTACTTTCATTAAATTTACATTAAATATATGCAAATGTATACATATATATGGTGCATACATTTGTTTAATTCTTTGTGTTTGTCATCCGACCAAGCAGATTCGCTTTTGATATAAGGGGACACTTTTTTTCGAAATTAAGCTTTGTTTTCTCTCAATTATCCATAATGAGTAGTAGTAGCAGTAAAAATATACGCATACAAATAATAGCTAAAAATCAGGTGACATTATGCTTGCTGTTTGTAGTTAAATCACATATTAGAAAGTATTCGATACCTAAGAAGTATCGCAATTCGCAGCAAGCGAGCTTATTTTGTTAGCGTCGAGAATCCGAGTTTGTTGTTCTAAGTATTTTTGTAAAATCAAGTGAAAGTCATAGTAAACTGTGAACACTTTGAAATCAGCTTATCAATAATATTAGTAAACTAAAATCTTGTTTGTATAATAGTTTAGAATAATAAGAAGTTAATGACGCAAGCGCGCATTCCATGCTAATATTCTTTTGTGGGTATCCTTGTCTTGTGTTATATATAAGTTAGAATGGAATTGCCAGTGTGGAAAACGTTATTGTTGCAGTGGGTAAGTTTTCAGGCTAACCATAAAGAGAACCGGCTAACCATTGGCAGAACCATAAAGAGAAGATACATACATATCTAATGCACTTTTTTTTCTAAATACAGGTGCAAAAATGCAATTTCATCGAAAACATTTCATGTCTAGAAGATTCTGATATCGAGGCATTTTTTGCCAATATACTGTATGCTGGAGTTGAGCCAGCCGCCAAACAGTCGGCGTCGCCCTTAAACATTACTCCGTTTCTAGGGTCACTAAAAACTTTTCTTCAAGGTACGTGTGAATTAAAAGATCAGCATCAAATTTAGCACATATATATCATGTATGTTTACAAATGTAATTAAATATTATTTGCAGATAACTTTCCGGGTTTTGAGCCACATTTTGAGCACGATGGCCGCCTAGCAAACGATGATTACATTTATGTGTACACACTTCTTATGCACTACACGTGCATTCGGAGTCCGATCACATATTTTCATAATATCTTCTCCGATTTACCGAAAACAGTGCATCAGTGCCTTGTTGACTTCTTCGAGCAGATTGTCAACGAACCGGAGCTGACTCGCAATCGTTTGCGCCAGATGATTCGAAATATCCGAGAAGATTGTGAAAGCAATACAAACAGTTCAGTGACGGCACTGGCCACCAGCAGCACGACGGACTCGACGCCAATCGACAATGATGCGATTGGGTGTACGGATCCGTCAACACCAAGAACTAAGCTGCTCGAACAGCGTACTCGTGAATTTCTTGGATTGATGGTAAGTGTTGGTGGTGATGCGCTAATTTCTGTACAACTACATTTAAATTACATTTGCAGCCTGAGTTGGCAACGGAGCGGTATGAAAAGACTTTTCTGGAGGAGCTAACTATATATGACGAAAAATGGATAAAGTCGTTTGGTGAAAGTATGAGAAATAAACATACATATTAGGGGAACATTTTCATTTGGACCTTTTAATTTTTGTTTGTTTTCAAATTTTAGAGATCAAGCAATTGACCCAGCTGAAAGCCGTCCTTCAAAAAGAAAACGACGAGGAAATTTGCACGAATAACATTGTGATCAATGAAGTTGACAACGTAAGTAAAATTTCGGTGGCAGACAGGTAGAACGGACTGATGCTGCGCCTACCTGAATCAGCAATTATTATTTGTTTACCACTACCTAAACTGATTTTCAGCTAAAGCGACTGCTTCACAAGGAACTAAGCAACAAGGATGCTATTATTGCCAATCGAGATGAACAGATGCTGGAGCTGAGAGCCAAACATGACAAAGTGTCTGCCAAGGTAAATACGAATATATAGAATACTATAATACTCTCAGCTATATTTTCTTCTGTCGGCAACTTTGTACAAACAAAAATAGTAAATATTGCACAAATTGATACAAATGTATGCGATTAGAGTACTTATTTTTAGGTATTTATGCAGAACAAGTGCACTTAGAACTTAGAAAGGTATGATAACACGATAAAACCCTGAATGATTTGAGCCAGTGAGATTTTTCAAACAATCGTAATGCATGCAAAGTATATTAATTAGTATATGTGATAATGAAGACATTTAATGCCCTCTGTATCATATTTGATTAAAATAATGCCAAATGCGACATTCAGACATCTGAACCAAGTTTTATTGAGGAGATTTTAATACCGAGAGAATAATACATATATAAAACATAAATATATCATGGTCATTCATTTTCTTTTGAAATACTTTTTCCACAGCTGAAGCTTTCAAAGAAACAGTTGCGGGTCTGTGTTGACAACATAAATGTGCTGGAGCTGCATTCGGAGAGCTTTGCTCCCATGTTGGCAATGAAGAGGGAGACCATTGCCTGTCTGCAGAGCGACAAACTGGAGCTGGAGCAGTGTCTAAAAGAAATTCGAGACGAGCAGCAGCATAAGGGCCGCGAGGTGCCGGATGCCTCATCGGATCTGCCGGATACCTCTGCTGGCCGAATGAGCAGTATCAATACCACTCCTGAAAATTTAGCTTGCTCTGTTATAGATAAACAATTGCGTGAAAAGGAGCAGGAGAATAAGGAACAGCGAGAGCAACTGACGGCCATCCGGGAGGGAATAGCACGCATTTTGGATGGAATTGGAAAAATCGCACAGCAGGATCAACTGGAGACGCCAGAAAAATCTAATGATGATGTGCAACTCTTAAACTTAATTGGGTGCAGTATCGACAAGTTGTTCTTTAGCTATATGCATGAGGAGCATCGTGTGAAGGAACTGCAGGATCAGATCAACATGCACACTCTGCAATGTGCGCGCCACGAAGAGAGTATTCAGCATTTAAAGATTAACGCTGAGAAGCTGGCTAAGGAGTTAGAGGAGAGTCAGTCCAACTTGATGGCTAGCAGTGAGAAGCTACAGAATATGGAAATTGAAAGTACAAAAAAAGATAAGCGACTTGTGCAGCTGAACGAAGAATTGACTAAATTCGGCAATCAGCAACGTACTCTACAAGATCGCATTGCCACTGAATCCGAACTCTCACGTAGGCAGTGCCAGATGCTGTCCGAGCAAGAGAAGATTATGCAAAGTCAAGAATTAAAGTTCGCTGAGAAGCAGGCGCAGCTAACTCAAGAGTTGCAAGTGGAGAAAGCAAGCAAGTCTACCATTCAAAGTGAACTTGGCAAAGAGTTGCAGACGCTAAAGCTAACGTGTCAGGAGTTGGAAATGACCAAGACGCAGAAATATACTGTCGAAAAGGAACTGGAGGACATGCTTGCTCAACGGGAGCTAGACCTGGAGAAGAGCAAAACGCAGCTGGATTCGCATACCAAGTACTTGGAGAGAACAGTGATTGAGCAGGGCGAACAGCAAGCCATTGTATCCAAAACACAACGTGAATTAGCTCAGATCAAATTCGCACAGGAGGAGCAAGCAAAACTTCTCATTGCAATGCAAAATGAGAAGGAAGGTTTGCAATTGGAACTGCGAACGAGCAAGGAGCGTGCAAATCGATCGGAGGAGAAGCAATGCATGAAAATACAGAGTCTACAGCAGAAGCACAATGCTGACCAGAAGATTCTTTCGGGAACCGAAGAAGAAAATACCCGTCTACGTCTCCAGATTGGCGCCCTAAACTTGGCCATTGATCAGCAACAGAAGCTAATTGGGGACTTAACCAACAATACCATTCCCAAAATGATGCTGGAGCTGGAGGCGAAAAAGGCGCTGCAGTGTGATTTGGATGATAAGTTGAAACACCTGGAATCTGAGCGCGAAAATTCAAGGGAACGCGAATCGCATTATCAGTGCAAACTGAAGGCACTGAAGGACCAGCTAGAAGAGAGCCTTGCGGATAATATCGAGATTCGCAACAGCAACGAAACCCTTTTGGAGAAGCAGAAGGCTAAAGAACATCAGATGGAGCTCGATTGCCAGATATTGCAGGCCAAGTATCGCGATGCGAAAGATAAGATTGGTCGCTGTGAGCAGAAACTCAAGGATCAGCGTCTCGAATTGGAGGGCAAATTTGAAAAGATGAAGACCAAAATTTGATGCGTTCCGTATTATGTATTTCCTTACTGTATGGCATGGTGGCATTAACTGGCGCCGGCGTTTCCAAATACCTCTTGCGTCACCACAACTGTTGCCATGTATTTTAATCCTAAGCGTTCTTTACAAGCCCAATATGACATTATAAGAAAGGTGAGCTTAAAGTTGCAGTCTTCAAATTACCAATATTAATTTGAGGTCATCATCATCATCGTACATGAACAGTGGCAGCACATTTCTTTCATTTCTATTGCCAACTGAGTCGACAGTTTAACCAATTAACCATGTGTTACGGCAGTGTGCCAATTTTTGTGGTCAATTGTAATTCAAATGAAGTATTAATTGAGTATAAATACATCAATATTATTTTGAAATCTTGAACTTTCAACTGTATGTACTCTGATTAATGATTGGTGAGCAAATCTTAAAGTAATAATGTAAATGAAAATGTACTCATTAAAAACTGCAACATTATCTTTTATTCGTGTCATATTAGCTTCAGACGTCAGGACTAGTGCGATTATATGTAAATAAGATTTAGTTGTAAATTTGCATGGTCTTGTAATTTTGCTATCTCTTTAAATACACACTGGGTGGTAGCGTTGTAGTGTTTACATTTTCCTATTTTGTTGTGTGTGTGTGTGGTGTGTTGTGCGTTAGGTGTTAGGTCTGCGTCTACAGTTTTTACAGGCAAACAATGAAATAAGTAGTTCAAGTAGATTTTTATCATATGGAATTTAAATTTTTTTTCTCTGTTTCCTCTTCTCTTCCCTTTTCACTCCCAAAATACAACTATTAACATTTCAAAAAATTCAAGTCCAAAAGTCTCGTATCGTTAGATTTAAGTAAGGTGGGCAAATCTGATAACCACACACAAACACACACAAACGCAGAGGGGACTTCTTTCAAGAAAGTCGAGAGTTCGTACCACATTATCTGTTTCAAATTTTTGATTATGTTGTTGGTTCTTCTGAGCATAACGTATATTATATTTTTGAGCAACAATGTTTATATCGATGTAAAGACTAGAAAACCAATTGAGTTTTAAACACAGAAGCGGAGGTGCCACTTTCGTTTTTACCTTTTGTTTAGTTTTTTTTGTTTGTGTTTTTTGATTAGCTATGTGTTATTTTGATGGAGTATACTTGTATTAGTCTAGGTTAAGTTAGTTAGGTGTCCAGTGACTTTGCATCGTGACCGTTATTGGCCAACGAGGCTACTTTCGTTTTCATGTTTGTTTTCTTTGTCGATGTCGTTCCTCCCCTTTTTTGCCTTGACTTCTCCCACAACTCATCGTTCACTACTAACCCCACTACGCTATTGTGTCTCAAACCACACAAACTGACAAATGTAGCGGGCATTGTATAAGGCGGAAGTGATCCGAATGAAGGAGAAGCAGGAGCGCGATGCGACCAGCAACCAGGCGCAACTGGAAAAACTGACTGCACAGGTAAGTTGATTACGTCATGCCATATTATTAGTATGGTTGTAATCTTTATCACTCCGTATAATATTTTCCAGAACAACAAATATGACGAACATACGCGTGCTCTATCTGCTCAGATTGTGCGTCTCAATGAAATAATTTTGGAGCAAAAGAAGGAATATGCCATACTCAGTACCAAGCTGCGCCACCTACACGAGACCGAAACGGCGGCCCCACTTCTCCCAGCGATGACTGGCACCCGTTTAAGCGGCCAAGCGCCCCGTCTGCCCAACTGGGCAGCAATCTGGCCATGGAAGATGAGGAGGGTGAGGTGTTTAACAGCACCTACCTCACAGATCTTAAGCTTGGCCGTGTCCCGGACATGACGTAAGTGCCTGTTACTCCTGCATCAACAACAATTTGTCACTTATCTACATCCCATCTTTTCCTGCACATATAGCACTGAAGAATTGCAATATCGCAACTCGTTGCAACCGCCGCATTTGAAGAGCGCCTATGCGGCACAGTATGACATGGGTAGCCAAGAAAGCGATCTCAAAGTAAGCATTAACATGGGTCGCGCTGCCGACGGAAAAGCGGCAAACAAAAATAAACAACAACAACGACAACAACATCAACACCCTTAGGAGCAGCACCCCGATCGGAATTCTGCTCAAGGCACAAGTGCACGCAAAGTGGTTACAATTGACATATGTAGCTTATATAATCTATTTAGACAGAAGACGACTATTAAAGTCAGCCCACTTGCATATGTATGTTTAAGATTCTCTCCATCCCGTTCCGATATGTGTCCTGTTGTTTCTGTGTTGTTTATCGTTGATGTTGATGTTAATGCGTCTGTTTCTGTTCAAAATCATTTTATTGAAAATGAACTTGAGAAATGTATTTATCGTATTGTGCTCTCACCCCCAACAGGACGGGCCACATGGCCTGGACGATAGCATGAGCGCGCTGCTGAGCACAACGGGTGGCAACTGTACAGGTACGCGTAAAAAGTCGATGGGCACTCATTACAAGCGGCCGGGTCCACCAACGCCCAGTAAAAATGGTGGACGTCTTTCATTTGGAAGCTCGGAAAAAAAAGTGTTGTCACTAAATCAACGCCGCAATCTGCGTCTGAAAGAGGCGGGCGTTTTTTGCACCTCAACGCCGCGCACGAGTCGCTCCTACTTCGATCAGTTGCATCGGAATCTGCTTTCTGATGCGGTGACAGAGGTTCAACAGGAGCAGCAGTATCAAAAACAGGAGCAAGAAGGCACTACACCACATTTATCCAACGCTGTGCCACTGGCAAAGACTAACCCCTTGGCCCGCAGGCTGAACTTGTGCAGACCGCCCCGTGCATCACCCACCAGTTCAACGGCCAGCGATGTCTCACCACACAAAAGGCGAAAGCGAAACAGCACTGAAAGTATCTTTGTTGAGAACAGTCGTCGTGAAGTGCTGCGCTTGCAGCAGTGCACCAAGGTAAAACAAAATCGCTCTCAACGCTTTGATCAGGCCAGGCATATGGGCGACGATAGCATCGAGATCGAATCCGAGTCGGAAGCCAACACCAACGGTAACGATAACGCTTCGTCACATCAATCGTGGATCTCATTATCTTCGATTGTCCCCCATTCCCAATCCCTGCCGGAAGTCACTGTGATGCCCTACCAATACTCCAGCACAGCACCAGAGTGGCGTGGGGTGTATCAACCAAATGCCAATATTTTATCGCAACTCTGGCATTGCATTGGTATCAGAAATGGTCTGCTGCTTGTTCTAGTGTTAATACTGTTGATGTTCACTACCAAAAAGAGCATCTCAGCGGCTGTAGGAATATTACTTTTACACTTGATTGCCGAGAGCTTCTACAGATGGTGGACGCGTGACGCAGTTTGACCACAGCAGGGGCAGGGCATCAAGCACATACATATTAGACCATTTTCAATTCAATTTTTTCAAGTTGTATGTATTATTTGACATTAATAAATTCCGTTATATTCCACTACAGAACTCGCCGCCCAAACGACGCCTCAGCAATATATTTAAACGCAAGTAGGCGTGCTTAACAGCCATTGAGATCACAAAACCTAAAGCGTCCTTTTGTACAGTTGAATTCGGGTGTAGTGGCACCCTGCACAGGGGAGGGAAAGAGCTGCAAATAATTCGATTAGCATATTAATTTATAGCTTAAGTCTCATAATTAGCATATTCAGTAAATATTTTGCTTATAGGATAACCGTTACTTTTTTTTTTGCATTGGATAAAATGATATGTTAATAGAGTACCCAATGTCTTCGAAAATGTCAATGAAATATGATAAATATGCCATGTATGTAGATTTTCATGTTTGTATGTATATAATTTTGTGTGCTTGTTTGACACGTCAAATGATGCGATAATGACATATTTTCCTGCTTTTCATGCAACAATAAATTTATCGATCAACCAGAAAAGTTGTACACATATCAATAATGTATAAATAAGAATGCATAGTTTCTTATTACTAATTCCATATGTTATTAAGTTACTTTCATTAAATTTACATTAAATATATGCAAATGTATACATATATATGGTGCATACATTTATTTAATTCTTTGTGTTTGTCATCCGACCAAGCAGATTCGCTTTTGATATAAGGGGACACTTTTTTTCGAAATTAAGCTTTGTTTTCTCTCAATTATCCATAATGAGTAGTAGTAGCAGTAAAAATATACGCATACAAATAATAGCTAAAAATCAGGTGACATTATGCTTGCTGTTTGTAGTTAAATCACATATTAGAAAGTATTCGATACCTAAGAAGTATCGCAATTCGCAGCAAGCGAGCTTATTTTGTTAGCGTCGAGAATCCGAGTTTGTTGTTCTAAGTATTTTTGTAAAATCAAGTGAAAGTCATAGTAAACTGTGAACACTTTGAAATCAGCTTATCAATAATATTAGTAAACTAAAATCTTGTTTGTATAATAGTTTAGAATAATAAGAAGTTAATGACGCAAGCGCGCATTCCATGCTAATATTCTTTTGTGGGTATCCTTGTCTTGTGTTATATATAAGTTAGAATGGAATTGCCAGTGTGGAAAACGTTATTGTTGCAGTGGGTAAGTTTTCAGGCTAACCATAAAGAGAACCGGCTAACCATTGGCAGAACCATAAAGAGAAGATACATACATATCTAATGCACTTTTTTTTCTAAATACAGGTGCAAAAATGCAATTTCATCGAAAACATTTCATGTCTAGAAGATTCTGATATCGAGGCATTTTTTGCCAAACAGTCGGCGTCGCCCTTAAACATTACTTTAGGGTCACTAAAAACTTTTCTTCAAGGTACGTGTGAATTAAAAGATCAGCATCAAATTTAGCACATATATATCATGTATGTTTACAAATGTAATTAAATATTATTTGCAGATAACTTTCCGGGTTTTGAGCCACATTTTGAGCACGATGGCCGCCTAGCAAACGATGATTACATTTATGTGTACACACTTCTTATGCACTACACGTGCATTCGGAGTCCGATCACATATTTTCATAATATCTTCTCCGATTTACCGAAAACAGTGCATCAGTGCCTTGTTGACTTCTTCGAGCAGATTGTCAACGAACCGGAGCTGACTCGCAATCGTTTGCGCCAGATGATTCGAAATATCCGAGAAGATTGTGAAAGCAATACAAACAGTTCAGTGACGGCACTGGCCACCAGCAGCACGACGGACTCGACGCCAATCGACAATGATGCGATTGGGTGTACGGATCCGTCAACACCAAGAACTAAGCTGCTCGAACAGCGTACTCGTGAATTTCTTGGATTGATGGTAAGTGTTGGTGGTGATGCGCTAATTTCTGTACAACTACATTTAAATTACATTTGCAGCCTGAGTTGGCAACGGAGCGGTATGAAAAGACTTTTCTGGAGGAGCTAACTATATATGACGAAAAATGGATAAAGTCGTTTGGTGAAAGTATGAGAAACATACATATTAGGGGAACATTTTCATTTGGACCTTTTAATTTTTGTTTGTTTTCAAATTTTAGAGATCAAGCAATTGACCCAGCTGAAAGCCGTCCTTCAAAAAGAAAACGACGAGGAAATTTGCACGAATAACATTGTGATTAATGAAGTTGACAACGTAAGTAAAATTTCGGTGGCAGACAGGTAGAACGGACTGATGCTGCGCCTACCTGAATCAGCAATTATTATTTGTTTACCACTACCTAAACTGATTTTCAGCTAAAGCGACTGCTTCACAAGGAACTAAGCAACAAGGATGCTATTATTGCCAATCGAGATGAACAGATGCTGGAGCTGAGAGCCAAACATGACAAAGTGTCTGCCAAGGTAAATACGAATATATAGAATACTATAATACTCTCAGCTATATTTTCTTCTGTCGGCAACTTTGTACAAACAAAAATAGTAAATATTGCACAAATTGATACAAATGTATGCGATTAGAGTACTTATTTTTAGGTATTTATGCAGAACAAGTGCACTTAGAACTTAGAAAGGTATGATAACACGATAAAACCCTGAATGATTTGAGCCAGTGAGATTTTTCAAACAATCGTAATGCATGCAAAGTATATTAATTAGTATATGTGATAATGAAGACATTTAATGCCCTCTGTATCATATTTGATTAAAATAATGCCAAATGCGACATTCAGACATCTGAACCAAGTTTTATTGAGGAGATTTTAATACCGAGAGAATAACACATATATAAAACATAAATATATCATGGTCATTCATTTTCTTTTGAAATACTTTTTCCACAGCTGAAGCTTTCAAAGAAACAGTTGCGGGTCTGTGTTGACAACATAAATGTGCTGGAGCTGCATTCGGAGAGCCTTGCTCCCATGTTGGCAATGAAGAGGGAGACCATTGCCTGTCTGCAGAGCGACAAACTTGAGCTGGAGCAGTGTCTAAAAGAAATTCGAGACGAGCAGCAGCATAAGGGCCGCGAGGTGCCGGATGCCTCATCGGATCTGCCGGATACCTCTGCTGGCCGAATGAGCAGTATCAATACCACTCCTGAAAATTTAGCTTGCTCTGTTATAGATAAACAATTGCGTGAAAAGGAGCAGGAGAATAAGGAACAGCGAGAGCAACTGACGGCCATCCGGGAGGGAATAGCACGCATTTTGGATGGAATTGGAAAGATCGCACAGCAGGATCAACTGGAGACGCCAGAAAAATCTAACGATGATGTGCAACTTTTAAACTTAATTGGGTGCAGTATCGACAAGTTGTTCTTTAGCTATATGCATGAGGAGCATCGTGTGAAGGAACTGCAGGATCAGATCAACATACACACTCTGCAATGTGCGCGCCACGAAGAGAGTATTCAGCATTTAAAGATTAACGCTGAGAAGCTGGCTAAGGAGTTAGAGGAGAGTCAGTCCAACTTGATGGCTAGCAGTGAGAAGCTACAGAATATGGAAATTGAAAGTACAAAAAAAGATAAGCGACTTTTGCAGTTGAACGAAGAATTGATTAAATTCGGCAATCAGCAACGTACTCTACAAGATCGCATTGCCACTGAATCCGAACTCTCACGTAGGCAGTGCCAGATGCTGTCCGAGCAAGAGAAGATTATGCAAAGTCAAGAATTAAAGTTCGCTGAGAAGCAGGCGCAGCTAACTCAAGAGTTGCAAGTGGAGAAAGCAAGCAAGTCTACCATTCAAAGTGAACTTGGCAAAGAGTTGCAGACGCTAAAGCTAACGTGTCAGGAGTTGGAAATGACCAAGACGCAGAAATATACTGTCGAAAAGGAACTGGAGGACATGCTTGCTCAACGGGAGCTAGACCTGGAGAAGAGCAAAACGCAGCTGGATTCGCATACCAAGTACTGGGAGAGAACAGTGATTGAGCAGGGCGAACAGCAAGCCATTGTATCCAAAACAAAACGTGAATTAGCTCAGATCAAATTCGCACAGGAGGAGCAAGCAAAACTTCTCATTGCAATGCAAAATGAGAAGGAAGGTTTGCAATTGGAACTGCGAACGAGCAAGGAGCGTGCAAATCGATCGGAGGAGAAGCAATGCATGAAAATACAGAGTCTACAGCAGAAGCACAATGCTGACCAGAAGATTCTTTCGGGAACCGAAGAAGAAAATACCCGTCTACGTCTCCAGATTGGCGCCCTAAACTTGGCCATTGATCAGCAACAGAAGCTAATTGGGGACTTAACCAACAATACCATTCCCAAAATGATGCTGGAGCTGGAGGCGAAAAAGGCGCTGCAGTGTGATTTGGATGATAAGTTGAAACACCTGGAATCTGAGCGCGAAAATTCAAGGGAACGCGAATCGCATTATCAGTGCAAACTGAAGGCACTGAAGGACCAGCTAGAAGAGAGCCTTGCGGATAATATTGAGATTCGCAACAGCAACGAAACCATTTTGGAGAAGCAGAAGGCTAAAGAACATCAGATGGAGCTCGATTGCCAGATATTGCAGGCCAAGTATCGCGATGCGAAAGATAAGATTGGTCGCTGTGAGCAGAAACTCAAGGATCAGCGTCTCGAATTGGAGGGCAAATTTGAAAAGATGAAGACCAAAATTTGATGCGTTCCGTATTATGTATTTCCTTACTGTATGGCATGGTGGCATTAACTGGCGCCGGCGTTTCCAAATACCTCTTGCGTCACCACAACTGTTGCCATGTATTTTAATCCTAAGCGTTCTTTACAAGCCCAATATGACATTATAAGAAAGGTGAGCTTAAAGTTGCAGTCTTCAAATTACCAATATTAATTTGAGGTCATCATCATCATCGTACATGAACAGTGGCAGCACATTTCTTTCATTTCTATTGCCAACTGAGTCGACAGTTTAACCAATTAACCATGTGTTACGGCAGTGTGCCAATTTTTGTGGTCAATTGTAATTCAAATGAAGTATTAATTGAGTATAAATACATCAATATTATTTTGAAATCTTGAACTTTCAACTGTATGTACTGTGATTAATGATTGGTGAGCAAATCTTAAAGTAATAATGTAAATAAAAATGTACTCATTAAAAACTGCAACATTATCTTTTATTCGTGTCATATTAGCTTCAGACGTCAGGACTAGTGCGATTATATGTAAATAAGATTTAGTTGTAAATTTGCATGGTCTTGTAATTTTGCTATCTCTTTAAATACACACTGGGTGGTAGCGTTGTAGTGTTTACATTTTCCTATTTTGTTGTGTGTGTGGTGTGTTGTGCGTTAGGTGTTAGGTCTGCGTTTACAGTTTTTACAGGCGTCATCAACGGAGAGAGCGGACATGCAAACAATGAAATAAGTAGTTCAAGTAGATTTTTATCATATGGAATTTAAATTTTTTTTCTCTGTTTCCTCTTCTCTTCCCTTTTCACTCCCAAAATACAACTATTAACACTTCAAAAAATTCAAGTCCAAAAGTCTCGTATCGTTAGATTTAAGTAAGGTTATATAATCTATTTAGACAGCAGACGACTATTAAAGTCAGCCCACTTGCATATAGATTCTCTTTAAGATTCTCTCCATCCCGTTCCGATATGTGTCCTGTTGTTTCTGTGTTGTTTATCATATGGAATTTAAATTTTTTTTCTCTGTTTCCACTTCTCTTCCCTGTTCAAAATCATTTTACTGAGAATGAACTTGAGAAATGTATTTATCGTATTGTGCTCTCACCCCCAACAGGACGGGCCACATGGCCTGGACGATAGCATGAGCGCGCTGCTGAGCACAACGGGTGGCAACTGTACAGGTACGCGTAAAAAGTCGATGGGCACTCATTACAAGCGGCCGGGTCCACCAACGCCCAGTAAAAATGGTGGACGTCTTTCATTTGGAAGCTCGGAAAAAAAAGTGTTGTCACTAAATCAACGCCGCAATCTGCGTCTGAAAGAGGCGTGCGTTTTTTGCACCTCAGCGCCGCGCACGAGTCGCGCCTACTTCAGTCAGTTGCATCTGAATCTGCTTTCTGATGCGGCGACAGAGGTTCAACAGGAGCAGCAGTATCAAAAACAGGAGCAAGAAGGCACTACACCACCCTTGGCCCGCAGGCTGAACTTGTGCAGACCGCCCCGTGCATCACCCACCAGTTCAACGGCCAGCGATGTCTCACCACACAAAAGGCGAAAGCGAAACAGCACTGAAAGTATCTTTGTTGAGAACAGTCGTCGTGAAGTGCTGCGCTTGCAGCAGTGCACCAAGGTAAAACAACATCGCTCTCAACGCTTTGATCAGGCCAGGCATATGGGCGACGATAGCATCGAGATCGAATCCGAGTCGGAAGCCAACACCAACGGTAACGATAACGCTTCGGCGGATACATCGTGGATCTCATCTTCGATTGCCCTTCATCCCCAATCCCTGCCGGAGGTCACTGTGATGACCTACCAATACTCCAATATTTTATCGCAACTCTGTCATTGTACTGGTGTCAGAAAAAGTCTGCTGCTTGTTATAGTGTTAATACTGTTGATGTTCTTCTACAGATGGTGGACGCTTGACGCAGTTTGACCACAGCAGGGGCAAGGGCATCAAGCACATACAGTGACTCACACTTCAACTCGACCATTGTCAAAGAAATAAAGTAATTGCCTGCCATAAGCTAATCATTCATTATTTTTCAGAAATTCCAAAGACCGATGGTAGGTATATATATTACCCACCAAAATTAATATATGACCCCAATTAACTGGGGTTTCCCCACCTGCTAGTTAGGATTATAAAAATGTAGCATACTTTTAAGTATAGTTTTCATTTGTATCAGGATAAATAAAATAGTATATTTGCATTATAAAAACTTAAATAAGGATGTTAAAACTTAGTATGATGTCCTTTAGCCTTAACAACTTCCCTTAACCTATTATTCATGGAAGATACCATCTTCCTGGTAGCTTCTGGGCTGACTTTGATCCACTCATCCCGCAGAGCATTTTTGAGGTCTTCCTTGCTGGATATGCTGTGCTTCCGGATGTTATTTTCCAGCAGAGCCCACAAATTCTCAATAACATTTAAATCTGGAGACTGGGCCGGTGGAATTATCATGTGAGGGCAGTTCCTGAAGAGCCAGGACTGCACTATCTGGGCCTTATGCTTGGGATCGTTGTCCTGGTTGAACCGGAAAGTACGTCGGATTCCTACCTTGTCGGCACTTTGGAGTAAATTTTCCTTTAGTATGTTGAGGTACACATTCTTGTCCATTGTTGTTTCAAAAATCACAAAATTACCGAATCCGGCTGACGAGATACATACCCATGCCATGTCACTTCCTCCACCATGCTTGACTGTTGCCTGTACGTGTTTGGGATTCAGGTCAGTATTGGACTGTCGCCACACATAATTCCACCCGTCCGAGTCAAAAATTGTGAATTTGGAGTCGTCTGCAAATATGACTGTGTTCCAGAACTCCAAATCCTTGTCCAAGTGGGTTTTGACGAACTTCATCCAAGTCCCTATATTTTTCACGCTTATAAAGGGCTTCTTCCGTGGTACTCGGCCATTTAAGTCATGTTCGCGCAGAAATCTGCGCACAGTTTCCACACAGCACTTTTTTCCCATTTCATCCTGCACCTGTTGAGTCACTTTTGGAGCAGATAGCCTGGGATTTCCCCTTATTTTCCTGATGATTCTTCGCTCCTCCTCTTCGGTGAAAATCTTGTTTGGTGCCATTCTGCCCTTGCCCTCAATCCGATTTGCGTCGACAAAGCGCCGAATGATGTTAAACACAGTTGGGTTGCTCAGATTGACCATTTCAGCTATTTGGCGATGTGAATATCCGTTTTTGTGGTGTTCCAGGATGAGTTTTCGTAGTTCAATGGTAGTCTGTTTGTCCATAGTCCTTTTTGGCTTATTGCACCCGATATGCAGGATATAACAAAAGAAGTCACTGTACATATTAGACCATTTTCAATAAAAAAATTTCAAGTGGTATGTATTATTCATTAACTGTTGTATAATAATGTATAATTCCGTTATATTCCACTACAGAACTCGCCGCCCAAACGACGCCTCAGCAATATATTTAAACGCAAGTAGGCGTGCTTAACAGCCATTGAGATCACAAAACCTAAAGCGTCCTTTTGTACAGTTGAATTCGGGTGTAGTGGCACCCAGCACAGGGGAGGGAAAGAGCTGCAAATAATTCGATTAGCATATTAATTTATAGCTTAAGTCTCATAATTAGCATATTCAGTAAATATTTTGCTTAGAGGATAACCATTACTTTTTTTTTTGCATTGGATAAAATGATATGTTAATAGAGTACCCAATGTCTTCGAAATATGTCAATGAAATATGACAAATATGCCATGTATGTAGATTTTCATGTTTGTATATAATTTTGTGTGCTTGTTTGACACGTCAAATGATGCGATAATGACATATTTTTCTGCTTTTCATGCAACAATAAATTTATCGATCAACCAGAAAAGTTGTACACATATCAATAATGTATAAATAAGAATGCATAGTTTCTTGTTACTAATTCCATATGTTATTAAGTTACTTTCATTAAATTTACATTAAATATATGCAAATATATACATGTATATGGTGCATACATTTATTTAATTCTTTGTGTTTGTCATCCGACCAAGCAGATTCGCTTTTGATACTCGTATAAGGGGACACTTTTTTTCGAAATTAAGCTTTGTTTTCTCTCAATTATCCATAATGAGTAGTAGTAGCAGTAAAAATATACGCATACAAATAATAGTTAAAAATCAGGTGACATTATGCTTGCTGTTTGTAGTTTACTCACATATTAAACCAGTTTGGAAGAGCAAGGCGATCAGGAGGCTCGCTCGCCGCATGCAAGGTAACAACTGATTGAATGAATGGTGCTTACCAACTCAAGCCGGGGCCTATCTTACGTGCTACATTTGCGCAACAGCGAAAATTATGAGTGAAACTAGGCGAGGCACACAATAACAAATATAAGTGGCAAAATGCTCGAAGCAACCGGAAGATCCCGGGCTGCCGGGATTGACATCCATTTAGCTTTGCCAGTTACTTGTTTGTTTTGATCTTACAATTTTTGCGCGTGCAGCGCATTAATGATGCGAATGGCGACTGATGAATACGTCTAGTATAGGAAACGGGGGCAAATGTAATGTTCATGCATATATACATGCATAAGTATGCATATACCTTCTATAATTACAAATTAAAACTAATTCGTAAAAAAAAGCTAGAGGGATAGTCTAAGTAATTAGCCAGTGTGATAAAGGATCCTACTACTGGTCTTGTTGCTGCACGAAAATATTATCTGATTGAATATCCTCTTGTTATCAAGGGGGCAGCATGAGCTACTTAAGTTCATTAAAAAAATAAAAAACAAAACATTGTTGTTGTTTATCAAACTAAAATCTGGTTCCAAGTCAGACCAGTCCGACCAGGGTTTTTTTTTGTTGTTTTGTTTTTTTGTCTCCACTGCCAGTATTCAAATCAGAGTTAGGCCCGAGTTCAATCCGAAGTTTCAGTAGTTGTTGTTCTTTGGCTCGGCCCTCCCGAGGCGCGTGTTGTGATGTAAGACTGTATGCGCCATATATGCATGTGTGTATATATATATGTCATACAATATCGTATTTATATCATATATATACATATATATTTGTATATATATATATATTATGAAGCGGCCAAGCGACGCAGCCAGAACCGATAAAAGCACCAAGAGATCAGCTAAGTAAGTCAGTGTTGTCGCAGCGACCTAATATACCTTGATAGCCACGCCTCCCACGTTAAAAATCTAAAGCCCCACCCCCAAAAGATTGCATCTCTAATGCTGGTCTGGAATGAGAAACAGGACAATAACTTTACATTCATTTGAATTTGGGAGCTCGGATATCGTTTAACGCCCTGGCAATCGCCTAAGTGGATTTTGAGTTTTCTTTTTCCATTTTTTTTTTCTTTGTTTTGTGCGTGGACATTTTTGAACGCCTGCCTGGTGATAATGCCCAGCAGTGTTGCCAACGAAGGCTACAAGTTTCAGAGCAGCCGCAGTAGCCCAAGCGGCTCCCCGGCAACAATTCCTGTCGACGTTGAGGTAGTGGACGAGGCACTCGACCTGCTGCAGCTGGAGACGCAAACAATTCACCAGGATGCTGCTGTATCTGCTCGGAGCAGAGCGGGCTGGCAGATTAAAGGCTCCTCACTGGCTCTAAATACACACAACCGCATTCGTAATATTGTCGAATCGCTGAAGATTAAGCCGAATCCACAGAAGCCCATGATACCGCTGTCCATAGGTGAGTAATTAGCTAAAGTAGACACTGTTCAACACTCCCAATTAGGAGTTACCTTTTCTTATAGGAATGGCGTTAAGGCCTGAAGTTTAGTTATGTACAGTTGAGTTTAGTTAGTTACGATATATACATTTTCAAATGTTTATTTGTATTTTTTGTCTCAAATTCATCCTGGCGCATTTATGTTAGGTGTAAACGTAGAGTCATACATGTATATTCGGCTGCCAGATGTGCCCATTCCGTTTTAGACAGAACATTTTGAATTCTTTGCGGAGCAGGGATTTTGAGCTAAATTGCGCTTGCAGGGTATTCAAAATATTTGTCATGAAATATGCAATGGATTGAAGGCCATAAGTATTTATACAGATGTATATATCAAATACTATGTTATTCGATTGAGTTGCTTCCACATAAAATGATTACAAAATCAATTACTATTAATTATTATTTCAATTGAGAAGTGAGCACAAGTGAGCGGACTTCAGTCTGCAAGCGTATGTTATCTTCGGCGAGACAAAGAAATCAGTTCTTTCGCGCTTTAATATTTAGTCGCTATTGCGTTATTTGCGGTTTTTTTTTTTTGTAACGTTAAAATGCTGAAACTTGTTTACTCAAATCGGCGATATGAATTCATTTCTTTTGGAGCCGCTTCTCTGTCCGATATTTGCAAATACTTATATGCATATAAAATACAAAATATATACATATGTATGTATATGGTATATGGTCTACACAAGCATATACGTAAACTCAACCTATCAGTTGAGGTTGCAAGTATCGGTTTGTTTTTGCAAATGCTGCTACTATCTTGAGAAAAACAATATTATATTAATATGCATTTATGTGATTGCCTACAAATAGCGATTCTCGAATTAATTTATTGAATATTGCTAGATGGGCCGATGTTTGTGTGTATAAGCGTAGAATCTGAGGTCTGGACTGTTGTTGTTACATATTGTTATTGTTTTTGTCATGGCGCACGTTCGTTTTTGATGCATTTGCATAAAATGTAGTTTCACCTGTTTGGAGAATTGAGAAGCAAGATCAAGAAATGAATTTGATTAGAATTCAAAATGTAGCCGGTATATTATGGGTCTAGTTATCACAGTTGCGCCCTCCGTTCCAATATCTCCCATATGGGATTCAACGAGGCGGAAACTTGGCAAATGCGTTGAACGAGTTTAGGACTGGATTATGGAAAGTATTTTGATATGTGAGGAAATGTACACTTATACACACACACTCACACTCACACACACACATGCACACGCAAACGCGCACGCGCACACATACATTACAAAATATTTGCGTAAATTTGTATGTCTAAAATTCCGAATTTTAAACTAATTTAAAACCAAACTGGGATTAACAAAACAAATGGGGATAGAGAGCTGGAGTTAGATAATAGAACGGGAGATTTAATGAAACAAGATTTATTCAACTCTATAAAAATTTAATTATTGATTGTATTTTTATGACGTTGCTTAGGATTACATTAACAACTATACCAATTTATCACGTCCTTTTGGAAAAGTAAAAAATACAAAAATATTGAAGATATTTCACAATTGAATTGAAAGCAATTATGAATATTGTTTGAGAAAATGTAAAGTTTTCCTTATGCACTGTTATTTTATAACTTGATAAAGGTGCTATTATCTGATCCGCAGGCGATCCCACCACTTTTGGCAATCTGAAGGCCGCCAATGAAACGATGAAGGCGGTGATGAGATCCCTGGAGAGCGGCAAGTTTAATGGCTATGCCCACACGCAGGGGCATGAGGCGTCGCGTCGGGCGGTGGCCAAGTATAGTGCTCATCAAAGACCGAATGGGGTGATCGATCCAAGTAACATCATGCTCTGCAGCGGTTGCTCCTCAGCACTCGAGTATTGCATATTGGCATTGGCCGATCGCGGCCAGAACGTGCTGGTACCGCGGCCAGGCTTCTGTTTGTACTATACACTTGCCGAGGGTATGAACATTGAGGTGCGATACTATGACCTGTTGCCGGAGCAGCAGTGGCGCGCTGACCTTGTTCAGCTGGAAAGTCTTATCGATGAGAATACGGCAGCATTGCTAATCAACAATCCAAGCAATCCATGTGGCAGCGTTTTCGACAAAGCCCATCTGCAGGCACTTGTTAACATTTGCGAGCGCCATTATCTGCCCATTATTGCCGATGAGGTGAGTGAGAATTAAACCTAGACACTCATATTCACATATGATAATGTGTGACTTTGCCTAGCTAAACGCTAAATTATATGCTAAATTAGGTCGAAAATTTAATTTTTGTACGCATACTTCTTAACATATGCTGCTATCTGAAATGTGGATACATTCATTGGCCATTGGGATAGGGAGCTCAAGAGTTCTATAAAAAGTAATTTTCAATAAGCGTAATATTTTTTTTGTGGCTTAGATATATGAACACTTTGTGTTCCCAGGCTCGCGACACGTGGCGGTCAGCAGTCTGACGCGGGAGGTACCTGTGCTGTCCTGTGGCGGGCTGACCAAACGTTTTCTGGTGCCCGGCTGGCGTATGGGTTGGATTATCGTGCACGATGATCAGCAACGTCTGGGAACTGCCATCTCCGGGCTCAAGAACATGTGTGGACGCATCCTTGGCAGCAATACGATCATTCAGGGCGCTCTTTCCGACATACTCACCAAAACGCCACAGAGCTACTTTGACGGAGTGATCGATGTGCTCTATGTAAGTGATCATGTGAAATAAACTGGCTATTTCTCATCCATTAAAGAAAGTCACTTATTTAAGCCACTTCTTGTGCCCGTAGTCAAATGCTCAACTCGCTTACAATTTGCTGAAGCCGGTGGTCGGACTGAAGCCCGTTATGCCCAACGGAGCCATGTACATGATGATTGGTGTCTGTATAGAGCGTTTTCCGGCCTTTAAGGACGACACGCACTTTGTGCAGGAGTTGGTCAACGAGCAGAGTGTGTTTTGTCTGCCCGGAAGTTGCTTCGATTATCCGGGATATGTGCGCATTGTGCTCACGGTACCAAGCAGCATGATCGAGGAGGCCTGTGTCCGCATCGCTGAGTTCTGTGAGACGAACTACAAGAAGGATAACCAAGCACTAATTGAAGAAAGCCTGCTAGATGATGCCCATGTGCACTACTAGGACTTGGATGTGGATTGTGGATTTTGGAATATGGAATGTATAACTGGGAACTAGAATTGGAATCATTTTTGAGAATGGGAGCAATTTATTTATTAGATGCCCTAGGCTACAGTTGCTCGGTTTCTATACATACATACATTTATAAGTACATACATATATTTCAATAAAGTACTACACGTTTAATATAAGGAGTATTGTCTTGACAAATTTGTGGAATTGAAACACACAGACGCATAAGAGTTCAAAAGAATCCAATTTTTTGTTTAGCTTTATCGGTTATACATAAGTGACGATATACAGTGGGTCACAGTTCAAAGCAAGCAGTGTGAAAGAAAATAGGCAACTTTTTTACATAATCCTACCTAGCAGGTATGGAAACCCCAATTTATTGGGGTCATATATTAATTTTGGTGGTTAATATATATACCTACCATCGGTATTTGGAATTTTTGAAAAATAATGAATGATTATGGCTTATGGCAGGCAGTTACGTTTTTTCTTTCACACTGCTTGCTTTGAACTGTGACCCACTGTATGTACGTATGTAAATAGCACAAGCGTTCTATCTGCATAAATAAATAAGTACTAGCAGTATTCTGCATGTATATTTAGTTAGTGTAAAAAAGTACTTATGAATCAGATTGCAGTCTGCAAAAGTACCAAAAGGCTAAGTGTATGAATTAATAATTATTGCTCAATATTATGAATGCTAACTTATCGTATATATCTGTATATATATTACAGCACTATAGATGTATGAATGGTGTTTTGAATGAGCAATAAGTATGAGCAATAACTAAGAGCATTTGGTAGCGATATCTACATGTGATGCGGATGCATTTTCTTTTCCATTTCAACTTCGACGCGAGCCTCATCAATGCCAGCAACGGTGGGTAGCCCACCTGGCCAATGCAACAGATCCTCCTCGTGCTCCATTATCATGTTCGCTTCGGCTGTGATAAGTACAGTAAATTTTGTGAATTTTAACGATGCTATTTTATGGATTGAGTACTCACCCTGAATGCGATGCAGCTTGCTGCCATAGGCCCAGTCTGTATAGTATCCCAAGATAAAGGTGAGTGGCAGCAGCGGTGCCAAAACTGAAGCACGCTTCACCCGCTGGTAGTAGCTGGCACAGCCATATAGAGCGCTCAGGTAGAAGCCGCTCATCCAGTAGAAGAGTTCCCGATGCTGGGCAATAGCCAGCGCCTGTTCCCGTTGCTTGATTTGGTAATGCATCTGTATCCAGCGTTCCATCTGCATGGTGTCACATTTGTTGGTTGTTTACACTATAAGTAGTACTGGTACAGGTATAGGTTATGCAAATGAGGTGCACGGGACTTGCCTTCAATTCCTGGCACTTCCGGTATGCCGGATCATCGTGGCCTGGATAGCTTAGACTAGAGGATTTCTTAGACGAGGCCGAAGCGCCCATTTTTGTTTAGATTTAGCCAATGCTGAAAGGAAACTAATGCGCTCCACTTTGCACTTTCTGCTGTCACGCGGCTACTGTTGTCATCGACCCATTGCTGCACTGCGAGAAACGATGAAGCTTTTTCAATCGCCAAAAACAAATCAAATAAAATGATGATTGCGTTTTTAAGAATTTGGCAATGGCTTGTACAATATTGGCTTATGTTAACCTGATACCAAAAAGAAGTGTTCTCTGGACAAGCCATCTAAATTTTGGAAATCTTTTCAATCAATATTCAACCAGACGTAAAAGTTATTTTCCCGGTGTGTCATTGCGCAGACGCCATCCTGAGCACCGCTTTGTAGCTGACAGAATGGCAGCTCTCAGATATTTGCCTGACTAAAGCAAGGCAAGGCACTGCCCGATTGCCAGACTGTTCGAATGCCCGATTGTCTGAGTGGCCCACCCGTCCGTTTAGTATATCTTTGCATTCGTCGTTTTGCTGTTCTCAGCAGCGCGTGATTTTCGTACATAAGTGCAACTGTTTTTGTTTAAATTTTCGTTGCTATTGTTTTTGGCGTAGAATGTAAGGAAAGTGTTGTAATACCTGTCATTGTTGTTGTTAAATTTGTTTTTACAAAGAAGTTCATGCAGTTTATTGTTGTTGACATATATATTAAGTGCTATTGTTAAGCATTAAGCACCCAACCTGAAACGCCTCTTAAATGGGTCTTTGTGATAGGGGTACGATACGCGCGAACTTGGCCAAAATCGAAAAGTATGTAAGCATAAATATGCAATGTAGATATTTACTTGTGTATGTATGTACATGCGTTTACATACATAAGCATCGTCTATATGTACACACTTATGTATGTATTTGAGCGTGTCCTTCTGTCATATCCCATTATTGGGGGTTGCAAATGTTGTGCACGGTTAATCAAAATGTTTTGCAAACGTACATACATACATATGTAATTTATGACAGAATGTGGCCAATCTAATTGTTGTCTCACTTAAAAAAAAGTAATAATAAATAAATAAATAAAACAGAAATAGGAACACAGTCTACTAGGAGTCATTTGTGGCCCCACTCTACTTAACAACGGTCACGGGACAGGAGCAGGATGCGCTGTTTGAATGATTGACCGCTTACAGATTCGTCGCTTGGGTGCAGCTGCTAGAAATAAACGCACGGGAGGCGGCGGGGGCAGCTTTCATTCAGCAAGCGGCATCACAACACCAGCGGCGGCCAGCACCAGTTCCTCCAGCGGCAACAGCTTAACACCACAGCAGCATCAGCACTCACTACCATCATCCCACCATCCGCACCAGCATTCACAACACTCGCATCTGCGTAGCTCCCAGCAGCATCCGCAGCAGCAGCTCAGTCACTTCACCTTCAATCCATCGCCGGGCAGCAGTCCTGGCAACGGTTTGGGCACACGTCAAGATGCGTCCAGCGCCCTCAATAGTCCGACAACCATTGTGAACTCGGGCAGCGGCAGTGGTGGCGGCAGTAGCACTGCCTACGGTATGCATCCTCCGGCTGGAGGATCATCAATAGCAGCAGCACAACCACCGACAGCCGCGTCGACAGCCGCGAGCAATGCCCACAACAATGGAGCGGGCGGGCCACCTTGCGCAGTGGGTGGTGGCCTCAATCTGCTGGGTGGCATTGGAGGATTGGGCGGTGGAGCCGCTTCCGCTGGCATGGGCATATGCGGCGGGATCAGCAGTACGGTGGGCAGCGCTGCCATTACGGGTGTGCCGCCAATTGGACTGGGCATCGCCACTGGGATCGGCAATAAAATTATGCTGGGCCGCAAGCAAAGCCTTAAGGGTGGCGAGCCCTTTCTAGCCGATTACGGGCCAGAGGAATCGCTCAACGAAAGCGCCGATATAGAATGGGTGAACAAACTCTGGGTGCGTCGTTTGATGCGCCTCTGCGCACTGGTCTCGCTGGCGTCCGTTTCGCTGAATACGCCAAAAACGTTTGAGCGTCATCCGTCGTTGCAGTACATCACCTTTGTATCGGATACGGCGGTGACGGTCCTCTTTACGGCCGAGATGATTGCCAAAATGCACATTCGTGGCGTTCTAAATGTGAGTTACAGTTACAATTGGATGCCGTCTTCAAAATACTTATGCCATTCATTACGTGTAGGGCGAAGTGCCTTATTTAAAGGATCATTGGTGTCAGTTTGATGCCTCCATGGTTAGTTTTCTCTGGGTCTCCATCATACTGCAAATTTTCGAAGTGCTCGAAATAGTACCTAAGTAAGTATTCACTGTACTATATCAACTGTATTTATAAAATCGATTTCACATTCTTTTCCATTTTTCCCCACAGATTCTCGTATCTATCCATTATGCGGGCACCACGTCCACTTATTATGATACGCTTTCTACGGGTTTTCTTAAAGTTCAGTATGCCCAAGAGCCGCATAAATCAAATTTTCAAGTAGGTGGTGAGCTTTTATCAATCAACACCGTGATTGATAGCATGTGCCTTCTTTTTATCTGCTCCTATTTAGACGCTCGAGCCAACAAATCTACAATGTGACGCTATTTTTTTTGTTCTTCATGTCGCTATATGGCTTGCTCGGCGTGCAATTCTTTGGAGAGCTGAAGAATCACTGTGTCATGAATAATACGAACTATGATGAAAAAGGCCGGCCGTAAGTATGCTTAGGTCTTTATTTAACCATTTTACATTGGCTTTAAAATACTAATTAAGTTGGTGCAACATTTTTGATTCTTCTTAATCAAAAAATTAAATTTTATTGGAAGTTGCATTTTGTATGAGTATTATGCTTAATGAATTTAATTAATTAATATGTTGAACCAATTATGTAATCTCTCTCATTAGGATACTCACAATAAATTCACTGGCCATACCGGACACATTCTGCTCAATGGATCCGGACTCTGGGTACCAGTGTTCGCCGGGCATGCGCTGCATGAAGATGGACTTTCTAAGCAGTTATGTGATTGGCTTCAATGGCTTTGAGGACATTGCAACTAGTATTTTTACGGTATATCAGGCTGCCTCCCAGGAAGGCTGGGTATTTATTATGTATCGCGCAATTGACTCACTGCCGGCATGGCGAGCCGCCTTCTACTTTAGCACCATGATATTCTTTCTGGCCTGGCTTGTGAAGAACGTGTTCATAGCTGTAATCACAGAGACCTTCAACGAGATACGCGTGCAGTTCCAACAGATGTGGGGTGCAAGGGGTCATATACAAAAGACGGCGGCCTCTCAAATACTCAGCGGCAACGATTCCGGCTGGCGGTTGGTCACCATCGATGACAATAAGCATGGCGGATTGGCGCCAGAGACATGCCATGCCATTTTACGCTCTCCATACTTTCGAATGCTGGTCATGACGGTGATCCTGGCCAATGGGATTGTGACGGCAACGATGGCATTTAAACACGATGGTCGACCACGTCATGTATTCTATGAGAGATATTATTACATTGAGGTTGTGTTCACGTGTCTGCTCGATCTCGAGACACTCTTCAAGATCTACTGTTTGGGTTGGCGTGGCTACTATAAGCATTCCATACACAAATTTGAGCTGCTTCTCGCCGCTGGCACAACGCTACACATAGTTCCTATGTTCTATTTATCTGGATTGACATACTTTCAAGTGCTTAGGGTGGTGCGGTTGATAAAGGCCTCGCCCATGCTTGAGGGTTTTGTGTATAAGATTTTTGGGCCCGGCAAGAAGTTGGGCTCGCTAATCATCTTTACCATGTGCTTGCTAATCATTAGCTCGAGCATTTCGATGCAGCTGTTCTGTTTTCTGTGCGACTTCACCAAGTTCGAGTCGTTTCCGGAGGCGTTCATGAGCATGTTCCAGATCCTCACGCAGGAGGCGTGGGTAGAAGTCATGGATGAGACGATGATACGCACGAGCAAAACACTGACGCCTCTAGTTGCTGTCTATTTTATACTCTATCATCTGTTTGTTACGCTCATCGTGCTCAGTCTTTTCGTTGCGGTCATTTTGGATAATTTAGAGTTGGACGAGGACATCAAGAAACTTAAGCAGCTCAAGTTTCGCGAGCAAAGCGCCGAAATCAAGGAAACTCTGCCATTTCGTTTGAGAATTTTCGAAAAATTCCCCGATTCGCCACAAATGACAATTCTTCATCGCATTCCCAACGATTTCATGCTGCCCAAGGTGCGTGAGAGTTTCATGAAGCATTTTGTAATTGAACTGGAAACGGATGACCCATCGTTGGTCGAGAACTGCAAACGCCCGATGTCCGAGTGCTGGGAATCAAATGTTGTCTTCCGTAAACAGAAACCAGTACGCATCATGAACAAAACGGCAAAGGTTCGAGCCGCTGGAAGCAGCCTTCGGAAGTTGGCCATCACTCACATAATCAAGTAAATACCTACCACATATACATACGTACATACAGTAGCCATTAGAACACTGCCAGTGGCTTGGTGTTTGCGTTAACCACAACTCATGGCCAATTGTTTGATATGTTTATAAAATAGACTATAAGATATTTCCTGGCTAATTATATTTAACTAATATGACATACATATCGCTTTGAAAATATGTTTGAAGACAATGACACGAAAATCGTTTCATAGTATAGTTTCCAGAACATGGATGCACCATTGCAATCCAAATGGATTCATATTATAAGAATGTATGAATGCAATTAGATTGATTATTTATATATCGCAGCGACAGCAATAATCAGCGCCTAATGCTGGGTGACTCGGCCATGCTGCCCGTGGTGGGCACTAAGGGTGGCCTCAAATCGCAAGGCACTATCACACACTCGAAGCCATGGAGGGTCGATCAGAAGAAGTAAGCGCCTTTTGCCCGTTGGCGGCATGATTCGTTTGATGTGTGTACGCTACCAATTCACAGATTTGGATCTCGCTCAATTCGTCGCAGCGTGCGCTCTGGCTCCATTAAGCTGAAGCAGACCTATGAGCATCTGATGGAGAACGGTGATATTGCGGCTGCCCCACGTGCCAACTCTGGCCGGGCCAGGCCTCACGATCTGGATATCAAACTGCTGCAGGCGAAGCGCCAGCAAGCCGAAATGCGACGCAATCAGCGCGAGGAGGATCTGCGCGAGAATCATCCGTTCTTTGATACGCCATTGTTTTTGGTGCCGCGCGAGAGTCGCTTTCGCAAAATCTGCCAGAAGATTGTGCACGCACGCTACGATGCGAGACTCAAGGATCCATTGACCGGCAAGGAGCGCAAAGTGCAGTACAAGAGTTTGCAGTGAGTAGCAATCGATGAACAAAGTTGCTGTCAGATTCTCAATGCCCCATTTAATTATTTTCTCAGTAACTTTCTTGGGCTGGTCACCTACCTAGACTGGGTAATGATATTTGCCACGACACTCTCGTGCATATCCATGATGTTTGAGACACCCAATTATCGCTTAATGGATCATCCGACGCTGCAGATAGCTGAATACGGTTTTGTCATATTCATGAGCCTGGAGCTAGCAATGAAAATTCTGGCTGATGGTTTGTTCTTCACACCGAAAGCATACATCAAGGATGTGGCCGCAGCGCTTGATGTATTCATATACGTTGTGTCCACGTCGTTTCTCTGCTGGATGCCACACAATATACCTACTAATTCAGCTGCCCAGCTGCTGATGATTTTGCGATGCGTGCGTCCACTGAGAATCTTTACTCTGGTGCCGCACATGCGAAAGGTGGTCTACGAGCTGTGTCGTGGCTTCAAGGAGATCTTATTGGTATCCACGCTGCTGATTCTGCTCATGTTCATTTTTGCCAGCTATGGCGTGCAGCTGTATGGAGGTCGTCTGGCACGCTGCAATGATCCGACAATTCTGCGTAGAGAGGATTGTGTTGGTGTCTTCATGCGACGCGTTTTTGTCACCAAAATGAAATTAACACCGGGTACCGATGAGTCCTACCCGGCCATGTTAGTGCCGCGAGTCTGGGCTAATCCCCGTCGCTTCAATTTTGACAATATTGGTGATGCTATGCTTACGCTTTTCGAGGTGCTTTCCTTCAAGGGTTGGCTGGATGTGCGTGATGTCCTTATTAAGGCCGTCGGACCGGTAAAAACATGTTCTTAAGCAATAATATTTTAATTAGGAAATTTTATTAATTATTTTATTTATGCTAAAAGATAACATTTAAAATATGTTTATTTTTTTTTTTTTATATTTATTTATTTATTACTTGTTTTCTTTCATTTAATTACAAAATTGACGAATATGTACTTAATTTCAGATACATGCCATCTACATTCATATCTACATATTCTTGGGCTGCATGATCGGCTTGACTCTGTTTGTGGGCGTGGTCATTGCAAACTATTCAGAAAATAAAGGTACAGCTTTGCTGACCGTTGACCAGCGGCGATGGTGTGATCTGAAGAAGCGTCTTAAAATCGCTCAGCCTCTCCATCTGCCACCCCGACCGGATGGACGAAAGATTCGTGCCTTCACCTACGATATAACTCAGCATATTATTTTTAAACGGGTCATTGCTGTGGTTGTTCTAATCAACAGCATGTTGCTATCCATCACGGTAAGCTCTATTTTTTGTGATGATGGCTCGAATTGAGTTTCATTCAGAGTTATCTATTTTCAGTGGATCAAAGGCGAAGTACATACTGAGCGCCTGGTCATCGTTAGCGCCGTGCTGACCTTTGTATTTGTCATTGAGGTGGTAATGAAGAACATCGCATTTACTCCTCGGGGCTACTGGCAGTCCAGGCGAAATCGATATGATTTACTGGTGACTGTTGCTGGCGTCATTTGGATAATTTTACAAACTCTTCTCAGGGTATGCATTGAACAACTTTACACATCTACATTGATGCATATTTCTAAAGTAGTTACCAGATTTATATCGTCTACCTAATAAATATCTAGAATAGTCTTTTCAGCCCCTAATAGTGTGATATAATCTCGTATTCAATTCAAAATTAGTTCAAATTATTTCCTTTATATGCTGTTTATTTCTGTTTAATTAAACTTATCACTCTTTCCATTCTTAAAGTTTGACGGGGTGGTTACCGCTCTCCACGTCAGACACTATTGACTTCACAATTTTCTGCTTGAATTTTTCTAATATTTCATTCTTCACGTTGCTTGCAGAACGATTTGTCGTATTTCTTTGGGTTTATGGTAGTTATTCTGCGTTTTTTCACCATCACTGGAAAGCACACTACCCTCAAGATGCTTATGCTAACGGTGGGCGTGTCTGTGTGCAAGTCCTTCTTCATAATCTTTGGAATGTTCCTTTTGGTCTTCTTTTATGCGTTGGCCGGCACCATTCTATTTGGTAATTCATTATTACTTAGTGTGTTCCTTCGGCCAGAAATGTGCAACCAATATATTATTTATTTGCTCTCACATACATAGGGACCGTCAAATATGGGGAGGGTATTGGGCGACGGGCGAACTTCGGATCACCGGTGACTGGTGTGGCCATGTTGTTTCGTATTGTGACTGGAGAGGATTGGAATAAGATTATGCATGATTGTATGGTTCAGCCGCCATACTGCACGCTGGGCGGAAATTACTGGGAAACAGATTGCGGCAACTTTACAGCAAGCTTAATATATTTTTGCACATTCTATGTGATAATTACGTATATTGTGCTTAACCTGCTAGTGGGTAAGTAACATAATGTCAAATTCGCTGCTACATACCATTTTCAAATGTATATCTCCATCTAGCTATTATCATGGAGAATTTTTCCCTCTTCTATTCAAATGAGGAGGATGCCCTATTGTCCTATGCGGACATACGCAACTTTCAGAACACTTGGAATATCGTCGATATACATCAACGTGGTGTTATACCGGTGCGTAGAGTGAAATTCATTTTGCGACTTTTGAAGGGCCGTTTGGAGTGTGATCCGCAAAAGGATCGCCTGCTGTTCAAGTATATGTGCTACGAGCTAGACAAGCTGCACAACGGTGAGGATGTCACATTTCATGATGTGATCAAGTAAGTCTATTTTTTTTTGTCTACCGACCAATTAATCAGTCAGTCAGTTGCTGTTTTATTTTCGAAATATGATATTTACAAAAGATATATTTTAGCATGCTATCCTATCGGTCTGTTGACATACGCAAGGCACTGCAGCTAGAGGAGCTGCTGGCGCGTGAGGAGTTTGAGTACCTGGTCGAGGAGGAAGTGGCCAAGATGACAATACGTACCTGGCTCGAAGGCTGCCTTAAAAAGATACGAGCACAAAATGCAAGCGTATGTTTAAAATGAATTTGTTTTTTTTCTCGCTTATGCACAATGTGTAAACATTTGCTTTGTTTTTTTTTGTTCCAATTTGTTAACAGAAACAACAAAATTCGCTGATCGCTGGATTGCGCGCGACCAATGAGCAGCTGGTGATGCGTCCCAATGTGCAGGAGGACAAGGCACCCAGTGGAGTAATCGACAAATCAGCCATTAGCACAATAAGTGGTGCGGTAGCCGGAACTTGCCCGCCCACTAGCGACGCCTTCTCGCCAACCTTTAGTTCGACGGAGAACGATGAAAAGGATGCCAGCAGTAGCGCTGTGGTGCTGCCCCATACTGATTCTCACACAACTGGTGCTGGTGCGCGACATGTGATGACGGTAGGCAAGCGAGCGTATGCTTTAAATCGCAGCGATTCGACGGGCAGCTCGGCGGGGCGAAAGTTTTTGGCGCCCACCTCCAGTGATCCACAGCAGCGGTCCACGCTGAGCGATAAGGAGCGACTGCATATCAGCAGTCAGCAGCGTAAAAAGAATTCAATGACCACCCTGCCACACTCGGCACAGCTTGGACAATTGGGTCAGATGGGCAAACAGCGTGAGGTGAACAAGTCATCCAGTTTCTTTTCCCAGCTGAACAGCGAGATTGGCCAGTTTCATTATCCGACAATTAATGCGACCGCTGCAGCTGCTGCAGCCGCACTGCATAACTTTGGAGATCATCATCATCATCATCAGCATCAACATCAGCATCATCACGGAGCACTGAGCAGTCCGTCGGCGATGATAAGTCAGCTAATTGGAGGCAGCGGCAAACTGTTGCCGTTTAACAATCAAGCAAATGCCGTCTATGAGGTGCATGACTGGTGGCAGGAGCAGGTCCTCTGCACGCAGACGAGCGACGATGAGGTATAGGAAGGCAGCAGAAAGCATCGATATTTGATTGCAAACATTATCATCATCATGCATTCAAGAAGGAGATATAATTTTAGAATTACATACATAAATCTTCATTTGTTGCCTGTAAAATGAAAAATTAGTGCCCTAGAGATTTATTATAAGTCCATACACAACTATGTAGTATATGTGTTCTAATGTGTAAATAATGGCACGTTGTTTTGCGATTCTGACGTACGCACAATATATGTATATGTATATGTTGTTGCTTATTAAATTGTATAAGAAATTTTGTCAGTCAGTAATGTTGTTATACTTAAAATGTATATTTAATACACCTACGTACAGAAATATGTGCTAAGTATGAGTAGTGCAAATTGATTTGTACGTTGCCATATGATAAAAAAAAAAAAACCTTTTAGTACACTTATATGAAACATTATAATCAAAATTCAAATACTACTATTTAGAGCAAAAGACGAACGAAAAGACGAATCTACAAATATTTAGCTAATGTTAATATAGAGAAATTTCAATCAATTTAAAGCCAAATCGATATAGTCTATTCTAAATTCTAGTAATAGAAAGAGACAGAGATAAGTATATACCAACTTGAACACATACGTGGAACACGAAGCCAAATATTTTGTTAAAAGACAAAAAATAAATAAAATAAAATACAAATAAAGAAAAAAACCATTGCACAAACTTTAGATAATTTAAATTTAGTATAGTATAAAATGCCCAATTACACATGAATACACATTATAGAAGCGTAATAAACATCGTTGAAATTTCAAAACGTGTAAATAAAAAAAAATGGTATGGGTTCGTGCCAACAACAATTTATTTACTATGATTCAGAATTCTACGTGCATTGCGAGAGCTTCACTAGCCAACAGAAAAAAACCGAAATCCGAAAGCCCAACACTGACCTACGGTATTGATAAGGTACGACTTAATAGAACAAGCGCGTGACCTTACACGCCAAATGCATCCGGATAACTTTGTATTTCGCAGGAAATGTATTTTTAGACATCAGAATGTCAATTTATGCAATACAGTTAACGCAGGCACCTTCATAGATGACTTAAATACTTTACATTAAGCCCGATTACAGTTAGTATCCAGGCCGTCGTTTAGTTGTTCACACGCTGGTCGACCTCCACAGGATACGACTACAAATAAATACGGGATTTCGCTTAATGCCTACAGGAGCAACACGTTGGCACAATGAGACTACTTATACTTTGCCTGTTGGTCGCTACAGGCGCAACATTTACAATGTTTGGGCCGCACATTCGAATTGTGCCTGGTCAGAAGCCAAACGAAATAATATTGCATTTCCGCAATCCTTGCAACAATAAGATAAGCTCAACGACTCTCAGGCCGCCATCAACCACTACACCAAAATGTGACCATAGCTACACCCAGAAGACAAGAGCAACAACCTCAAATCCGACCTACAGAACGACCATCGGTACTACAATAAAAACAACTCAAACCTCACCGGTGCCCACAAAAGCCAATCCAACCACCCAAAAACCAACTGCGCAACCGACACCTTCAACACCAACTGTTAAGCCAAGCACCGCACAACCGACAACTTTGAAACCATCTGTGCCGAGTACAACAACTGCCAAGCCAGGCACTGCACAAACGACAACTTCAAAACCAACTGTGCCTAGTACAACAACTGCCAACCCAGGCACTGCACAAACGACAACTTCGAAACCAACTGTGCCTACTCGTAGTACAACAACTGCCAAGCCAGGCACTGTACAAACGACAACTTCGAAACCAACTGTGCCTACTCGTAGTACAACAACTGCCAAGCCAGGCACTGTACAAACGACAACTTCGAAACCAACTGTGCCTACTCGTAGTACAACAACTGCCAAGCCAGGCACTGCACAAACGACAACTTCGAAACCAACTGTGCCTAGTACAACAACTGCCAAGCCAGGCACTGCACAAACGACAACTTCGAAACCAACTGTGCCTAGTACAACAACTGCCAAGCCAGGCACTGCACAAACGACAACTTCGAAACCAACTGTGCCTACTCGTAGTACAACAACTGCCAAGCCAGGCACTGCACAAACGACAACTTCGAAACCAACTGTGCCTACTCGTAGTACAACAACTGCCAAGCCAGGCACTGTACAAACGACAACTTCGAAACCAACTGTGCCTACTCGTAGTACAACAACTGCCAAGCCAGGCACTGCACAAACGACAACTTCGAAACCAACTGTGCCTAGTACAACATCTGCTAAGCCAAACACTGCACAAACGACAACTTCGAAACCAACTGTGCCTAGTACAACAACCGCCAAGCCAGGCACTGCACAAACAACAACTTCGAAACCAACTGTGCCTACTCGTAGTACAACAACTGCCAAGCCAGGCACTGTACAAACGACAACTTCGAAACCAACTGTGCCTACTCGTAGTACAACAACTGCCAAGCCAGGCACTGTACAAACGACAACTTCGAAACCAACTGTGCCTAGTACAACAACTGCCAAGCCAGGCACTGCACAAACGACAACTTCGAAACCAACTGTGCCTAGTACAACAACCGCCAAGCCAGGCACTGCACAAACGACAACTTCGAAACCAACTGTGCCTACTCGTAGTACAACAACTGCCAAGCCAGGCACTGCACAAACGACAACTTCGAAACCAACTGTGCCTAGTACAACAACTGCCAAGCCAGGCACTGCACAAACGACAACTTCGAAACCAACTGTGCCTAGTACAACAACCGCCAAGCCAGGCACTGTACAAACGACAACTTCGAAACCAACTGTGCCTACTCGTAGTACAACAACTGCCAAGCCAGGCACTGTACAAACGACAACTTCGAAACCAACTGTGCCTACTCGTAGTACAACAACTGCCAAGCCAGGCACTGTACAAACGACAACTTCGAAACCAACTGTGCCTACTCGTAGTACAACAACTGCCAAGCCAGGCACTGCACAAACGACAACTTCGAAACCAACTGTGCCTAGTACAACAACTGCCAACCCAGGCACTGCACAAACGACAACTTCGAAACCAACTGTGCCTACTCGTAGTACAACAACTGCCAAGCCAGGCACTGTACAAACGACAACTTCGAAACCAACTGTGCCTACTCGTAGTACAACAACTGCCAAGCCAGGCACTGCACAAACGACAACTTCGAAACCAACTGTGCCTACTCGTAGTACAACAACAGCCAAGCCAGGCACTGTACAAACGACAACTTCGAAACCAACTGTGCCTACTCGTAGTACAACAACTGCCAAGCCAGGCACTGCACAAACGACAACTTCGAAACCAACTGTGCCTAGTACAACAACTGCCAAGCCAGGCACTGCACAAACGACAACTTCGAAACCAACTGTGCCTAGTACAACAACTGCCAAGCCAGGCACTGCACAAACGACAACTTCGAAACCAACTGTGCCTAGTTCAACAACCGCCAAGCCAGGCACTGCACAAACGACAACTTCGAAACCAACTGTGCCTAGTACAACAACCACCAAGCCAGGCACTGTACAAACGACAACTTCGAAACCAACTGTGCCTAGTACAACAACTGCCAAGCCAGGCACTGCACAAACGACAACTTCGAAACCAACTGTGCCTAGTACAACAACTGCCAAGCCAGGCACTGCACAAACGACAACTTCGAAACCAACTGTGCCTAATACAACAACTGCCAAGCCAGGCACTGCACAAACGACAACTTCGAAACCAACTGTGCCTAGTACAACAACTGCCAAGCCAGGCACTGCACAAACGACAACTTCGAAACCAACTGTGCCTAGTACAACAACTGCCAAGCCGGGCACTGCACAAACGACAACTTCGAAACCAACTGTGCCTAGTACAACAACTGCCAAGCCAGGCACTGCACAAACGACAACTTCGAAACCAACTGAGCCTAGTACAACAACTGCCCAGCCAGGCACTGCACAAACGACAACTTCGAAACCAACTGTGCCTAGTACAACAACTGCCAAGCCAGGCACTGCACAAACGACAACTTCGAAACCAACTGTGCCTAGTACAACAACCACCAAGCCAGGCACTGTACAAACGACAACTTCGAAACCAACTGTGCCTAGTACAACAACTGCTAAGCCAGGCACTGCACAAACGACAACTTCGAAACCAACTGTGCCTAGTACAACAACTGCCAAGCCAGGCACTGCACAAACGACAACTTCGAAACCAACTGAGCCTAGTACAACAACTGCCAAGCCAGGCACTGCACAAACGACAACTTCGAAACCAACTGAGCCTAGTACAACAACCGCCAAACCAGGCACTGCACAAACGACAACTTCGAAACCAACTGTGTCTAGTACAACAACTGCCAAGCCAGGCACTGCACAAACGACAACTTCGAAACCAACTGAGCCTAGTACAACAACTGCCAAGCCAGGCACTGCACAAACGACAACTTCGAAACCAACTGTGCCTAGTACAACAACTGCTAAGCCAGGCACTGTACAAACGACAACTTCGAAACCAACTGTGCCTAGTACAACAACTGCCAAGCCAGGCACTGCACAAACGACAACTTCGAAACCAACTGTGCCTAGTACAACAACTGCCAAGCCAGGCACTGCACAAACGACAACTTCGAAACCAACTGTGCCTAATACAACAACTGCCAAGCCAGGCACTGCACAAACGACAACTTCGAAACCAACTGTGCCTAGTACAACAACTGCCAAGCCAGGCACTGCACAAACGACAACTTCGAAACCAACTGTGCCTAGTACAACAACTGCCAAGCCGGGCACTGCACAAACGACAACTTCGAAACCAACTGTGCCTAGTACAACAACTGCCAAGCCAGGCACTGCACAAACGACAACTTCGAAACCAACTGTGCCTAGTACAACAACTGCCAAGCCAGGCACTGCTCAAACGACAACTTCGAAACCAACTGTGCCTAGTACAACAACTGCCAAGCCAGGCACTGCACAAACGACAACTTCGAAACCAACTGTGCCTAGTACAACAACTACCAAGCCAGGCACTGCACAAACGACAACTTCGAAACCAACTGTGCCTAGTACAACAACTGCCAAACCAGGCACTGCTCAAACGACAACTTCGAAACCAACTGTGCCTAGTACAACAACTGCCAAGCCAGGCACTGCACAAACGACAACTTCGAAACCAACTGTGCCTAGTACAACAACCGCCAAGCCAGGCACTGTACAAACGACAACTTCGAAACCAACTGTGCCTACTCGTAGTACAACAACTGCCAAGCCAGGCACTGCACAAACGACAACTTCGAAACCAACTGTGCCTAGTACAACAACTGCCAAGCCAGGCACTGCTCAAACGACAACTTCGAAACCAACTGTGCCTAGTACAACAACTGCTAAGCCAGGCACTGCACAAACGACAACTTCGAAACCAACTGTGCCTAGTACAACAACCGCCAAGCCAGGCACTGCACAAACGACAACTTCGAAACCAACTGTGCCTAGTACAACAACTGCCAATCCAGGCACTGCACAAACGACAACTTCGAAACCAACTGTGCCTAGTACAACAACCGCCAAGCCAGGCACTGCCCAAACGACAACTTCGAAACCAACTGTGCCTAGTACAACAACCGCCAAGCCAGGCACTGCACAAACGACAACTTCGAAACCAACTGTGCCTAGTACAACAACTGCCAAGCCAGGCACTGCACAAACGACAACTTCGAAACCAACTGTGCCTAGTACAACAACCGCCAAGCCAGGCACTGCACAAACGACAACTTCGAAACCAACTGTGTCTAGTACAACAACTGCCAAGCCAGGTACTGCACAAACGACAACTTCGAAACCAACTGTGCCTAGTACAACAACTGCCAAGCCAGGCACTGCACAAACGACAACTTCGAAACCAACTGTGCCTAGTACAACAACCGCCAAGCCAGGCACTGCACAAACAACAACTTCGAAACCAACTGTGCCTAGTACAACAACTGCCAAGCCAGGCACTGCACAAACGACAACTTCGAAACCAACTGTGCCTAGTACAACAACTGCCAAGCCAGGCACTGTACAAACGACAACTTCGAAACCAACTGTGCCTAGTACAACAACTGCCAAGCCAGGCACTGCACAAACGACAACTTCGAAACCAACTGTGCCTAGTACAACAACCGCCAAGCCAGGCACTGCACAAACGACAACTTCGAAACCAACTGTGCCTAGTACAACAACTGCCAAGCCAGGCACTGCACAAACGACAACTTCGAAACCAACAGTGCCTAGTACAACAACTGCCAAGCCAGGCACTGCACAAACGACAACTTTCAAACCAACTGTGCCTAGTACAACAACTGCCAAGCCAGGCACTGCACAAACGACAACTTCGAAACCAACTGTGCCTAGTACAACAACCGCCAAGCCAGGCACTGAACAAACGACAACTTCGAAACCAACTGTGCCTAGTACAACAACTGCCAAGCCAGGCACTGCACAAACGACAACTTCGAAACCAACTGTGCCTAGTACAACAACCGCCAAGCCAGGCACTGTACAAACGACAACTTCGAAACCAACTGTGCCTAGTACAACATCTGCTAAACCAGGCACTGCACAAACGACAACTTCGAAACCAACTGTGCCTAGTACAACCACCGCCAAGCCAGGCACTGCACAAACGACAACTTCGAAACCAACTGTGCCTAGTACAACAACCGCCAAGCCAGGCACTGCACAAACGACAACTTCGAAACCAACTGTGCCTAGTACAACAACTGCCAAGCCAGGCACTGCACAAACGACAACTTCGAAACCAACTGTGCCTAGTACAACAACTGCCAAGCCAGGCACTGTACAAACGACAACTTCGAAACCAACTGTGCCTAGTACAACAACCGCCAAGCCAGGCACTGTACAAACGACAACTTCGAAACCAACTGTGCCTAGTACAACAACCGCCAAGCCAGGCACTGTACAAACGACAACTTCGAAACCAACTGTGCCTAGTACAACAACTGCCAAGCCAGGCACTGCACAAACGACAACTTCGAAACCAACTGTGCCTAGTACAACAACTGCCAAGCCAGGCACTGCACAAACGACAACTTCGAAACCAACTGTGCCTAGTACAACAACCGCCAAGCCAGGCACTGTCCAAACGACAACTTCGAAACCAACTGTGCCTAGTACAACAACTGCCAAGCCAGGCACTGCACAAACGACAACTTCGAAACCAACTGTGCCTAGTACAACAACCGCCAAGCCAGGCACTGTACAAACGACAACTTCGAAACCAACTGTGCCTAGTACAACAACTGCCAAGCCAGGCACTGTACAAACGACAACTTCGAAACCAACTGTGCCTAGTACAACAACCGCCAAGCCAGGCACTGTACAAACGACAACTTCGAAACCAACTGTGCCTAGTACAACAACCGCCAAGCCAGGCACTGTACAAACGACAACTTCGAAACCAACTGTGCCTAGTACAACAACCGCCAAGCCAGGCACTGTACAAACGACAACTTCGAAACCAACTGTGCCTAGTACAACAACTGCCAAGCCAGGCACTGCACAAACGACAACTTCGAAACCAACTGTGCCTAATACAACAACCGCCAAGCCAGGCACTGTCCAAACGACAACTTCGAAACCAACTGTGCCTAGTACAACAACTGCCAAGCCAGGCACTGCACAAACGACAACTTCGAAACCAACTGTGCCTAGTTCAACAACCGCCAAGCCAGGCACTGCACAAACAACAACTTCGAAACCAACTGTGCCTAGTACAACAACCGCCAAGCCAGGCACTGCACAAACGACAACTTCGAAACCAACTGTGCCTAGTACAACATCTGCTAAGCCAGGCACTGCACAAACGACAACTTCGAAACCAACTGTGCCTAGTACAACAACCGCCAAGCCAGGCACTGCACAAACGACAACTTCGAAACCAACTGTGCCTAGTACAACATCTGCTAAGCCAGGCACTGCACAAACGACAACTTCGAAACCAACTGTGCCTAGTACAACAACCGCCAAGCCAGGCACTGTACAAACGACAACTTCGAAACCAACTGTGCCTAGTACAACCACCGCCAAGCCAGGCACTGCACAAACGACAACTTCGAAACCAACTGTGCCTAGTACAACAACTGCCAAGCCAGGCACTGCACAAACGACAACTTCGAAACCAACTGTGCCTAGTACAACAACCGCCAAGCCAGGCACTGCACAAACGACAACTTCGAAACCAACCGTGCCTAGTACAACAACCGCCAAGCCAGGCACTGTACAAACGACAACTTCGAAACCAACCGTGCCTAGTACAACAACCGCTAAGCCAGGCACTGTACAAACGACTACTTCGAAACCAACTGTGCCTAGTACAACATCTGCTAAGCCAGGCACTGTACAAACGACAACTTCGAAACCAACTGAGCCTAGTACAACAACTGCCAAGCCAGGCACTGCACAAACTACAACTTCGAAACCAACTGTGCCTAGTACAACAACTGCCAAGCCAGGCACTGCACAAACGACAACTTCGAAACCAACTGTGCCTAGTACAACAACTGCCAAGCCAGGCACTGCACAAACGACAACTTCGAAACCAACTGTGCCTAGTACAACAACCGCCAAGCCAGGCACTGTACAAACGACAACTTCGAAACCAACTGTGCCTAGTACAACAACTGCCAAGCCAGGCACTGCACGAACGACAACTTCGAAACCAACTGAGCCGAGTACAACAACTGCCAAGCCAGGCACTGCACAAACGACTACTTTGCAACCAACTGTGCCTAGTACAACAACTGCCAAGCCAAACACTGCACAACCTACAACTTCAAAACCAACTGAGCCGAGTACAACAACTGCCAAGCCAGTCACTGTACAAACGACAACTTCGAAACCAACTGAGCCTAGTACAACAACTGCCAAGCCAGGCACTGCACAAACGACAACTTCGAAACCAACTGTGCCTAGTACAACAACTGCCAAGCCAGGCACTGCACAACCTACAACTTCAAGACCAACTGAGCCGAGTACAACAACTGCCAAGCCAGGCACTGTACAAACGACAACTTCGAAACCAACTGAGCCTAGTACAACAACTGCCAAGCCAGGCACTGCACAAACGACAACTTCGAAACCAACTGTGCCTAGTACAACAACTGCCAAGCCAAACACTGCACAACCTACAACTTCAAAACCAACTGAGCCGAGTACAACAACTGCCAAGCCAGGCACTGCACAAACGACAACTTTGCAACCAACTGTGCCCAGTACAACAACTGCTAAGCCAAACACTGCACAACCTACAACTTCAAAACCAACTGAGCCGAGTACAACATCTGCCAAGCCAGGCACTGCACAAACGACTACTTTGCAACCAACTGTGCCTAGTACAACAACTGCCAAGCCAAACACTGCACAACCTACAACTTCAAAACCAACTGAGCCGAGTACAACAACTGCCAAGCCAGGCACTGCACAAACGACTACTTTGCAACCAACTGTGCCTAGTACAACAACTGCCAAGCCAAACACTGCACAACCTACAACTTCAAAACCAACTGAGCCGAGTACAACAACTGCCAAGCCAGGCACTGTACAAACGACAACTTCGAAACCAACTGAGCCTAGTACAACAACTGCCAAGCCAGGCACTGCACAAACGACAACTTTGCAACCAACTGTGCCCAGTACAACAACTGCCAAGCCAAACACTGCACAACCTACAACTTCAAAACCAACTGAGCCGAGTACAACATCTGCCAAGCCAGGCACTGCACAAACGACAACTTCGAAACCAACTGTGCCTAGTACAACAACTGCCAAGCCAGGCACTGCACAAACGACAACTTCAAGACCAAGTCTGCCAGCTTTCAACGTCTTCTAAAAAATGAAAAGAGATTTATTTATTTTTATATTTCGAAATAATATATTCTCAATTCTTTATAATTTAGCATATTGAGTTCGTATTTCAGTTAACTTAATAAATAAAAAAAAATTTAAAAAATTGCGTTTAATTTCAGTTTTTTTTTAAATTAAGAACACTGTATTCTCGAAAATAAGTCAAATTGGGATATATTTAGAATTTTAGTATTAAATAAATAGTGACCCACAGAAAAAGAAATTCGTTCAAAATCTATAGTGGGAACAAGCAAATCTAATTTTTTAAATCATACTTTTAGGATAATTCATATTAGTTTTAATACTTTACTGAACAAAAAAAAAACTGTAACAGATTGTTGAATAAAATGTTTCGATAGAATTGAACTGCCTCAGTTTTCTGAAGGAGGTTTGCCTTGTGACTTCGAGAATCCTAAAGATATGGCCGATCAATGGTTGAAAAGCGTAAATTACCCCATTTCCAATTAAATATCGGCATACACAAGTTACTTTTTTACGCACTGTTTAATGGTTAAAATTTTATTATAATAATTTTACAATTAAATTGTATTCGCTTATGAATTAATTTGCTGATTGGCTTTGTTGTTGAGAATGTATATATTAAAAAAAAAAAACGCAATGTGAAAAGAAGCATCTCTGGTCTGAATCCAATTGCGAACATACATAAGTCAAAGTGAAAATACTTTTAAATGTGTTGCATATTGGCCGATACACAAAGAACTTGAATTATAAATACAGCTTCTAGCTTGCACAAATGTCAGATTGGTATATCGTTATCCAGCGTGTTGTTATCTTCGATAATTTCTTCGGTATCGGAGTTATTCACGTCGGATTTCCATTCACACAAAGCTGGATACTTTTTGCTAATGCGATATTCGCATTTAGAAGCTGTTGGTCCCGATTGATAAACTGGATCGCCAAATATGTTGTTATAGTCGTAGTTGCAAGTCAAAAGAAACTGGAATCTGTTTGTGCTTCGCTCAAGAAATCTTACAGCAGCGCAGCCAACCCGACGCACCCGATCCGCAACTAGCAAAGTGAAATGTCCGATCTTTTTTCTGCACGTAAATTGCATTAGAGTTCATACATGTGAGTAAGCAAAATTACTTACCCTTCTGGGTGCCGTTGAAAGCTTTCTATGTAGCTTTGATTGGCATCCTTATACTCGCGAAACCAGTGGAGCACAAAGGACTTCATGCGTCGCGAATGCGACTTAAATTCACGACCAATCCAAAAGTAGCCAATATTCTGACCACTGATCTGAAATCTTGGCGTATTCCGGCACTGATCATGTGCAAACTGACAACGCTTGGCATGGAGCGCCGCCATCTGCTCCAGCTCTGCATCCCATCTCAAAAATGGCATATGCACGGCGGCTTTATAGCCAGGCACCTCGCCAGCAGCAATCTCGTTGCGCACTAAATTGTGCATGTCCAGCAGTAGCTGGCGTCGACGATCGCTCATATAGAGCAGTTTCGGTTCTGGACCGCAGCTTGCGCCAAAGCTGCCATTATTTCCGCAGGCAGTGTGCGCCAGCTGCAGCAAATGGCTGCCATTAAATATTTCGCACAGAGCCGGTGCACAATAGTCGGTTGATGGTGGTGGTTCTTGCGGTGTCGATGGTGCTAATGTTGTTGTAGCTGCCACCAGTGGGATAAGCTGCATTACCAGCAGCACTGCAGCAGGCAAAAGACCTGGAGTGCACTTGCCTGACAATCTCAGCATCGCGACAGTCAACGGGATACTGAACTCAGACCAAGCGCAAACTATTGTCTTATGAATTGTGTAGACAAGCTTGGCGTCGGCGCCGAGCAGCGAACAGGGTTGAAAGTCTGAATTTAAAACGCCCATCGTTTTATATACTTGAAATATTCATTCAATTCTAAGTCGTTAGCATTTTCTATTGCAGCCCTGGTATGTAGGTACGTGTTTTCTTCTGCAGAATGCCTAGCTAACCCCTCAACCACTTCCGGGGTTGTTGCAGTGCATAAGTGAACCGGTTTGTTGGCTGCCCATCGCTCAGGGCGCTCGATTAGATTTCATCAAAATAAGCTGTAATCAACCAGAGACTGTGGGAAAAAGTCTAGCTTCAAGGCAAATGACGATAAGTGGCAATGTTGGGAATTTACCAGCAGCTACTACAAATGTATGTGCATACAGATATATTAATATAGCTGCCATAAAGAACTGCGATGCCGATGAAAAACTAAGTGCCGTTAGCACAATGTATTTCAATTGAAATTAAAGATGATTTGAAACAAATTGGCTTTAATTTAAATAACAATATTACGGCTTATACACATAAATTAAAATTTTTTTTTTTAATTAGTCACAATACCAAAAGAAGAAGAAAAAAGCAAACAAAACAATATGACACAACAGCAAGACCAATCGTAACAACGTGACGTTGCGTGTCTATTTGGTAAATTCTATAAAAAGAATACAATTTAAATATCTTACTCTGCAAGACTTGAAAACTACATTTTTGTCATAAGGTTTAAGCTTAAGCTGTCTTTTAAAAACTGCAACAAAAGATATACACATTCATATATCTGTATAAAAACTTCTGAGTATGCCAATACATAGATGTATATGTTTATATGTATTTGTGGTTTTTATTAGAAGGTAACGGCAAAAATTCTTGTAGAATTAAATTAAAAACTGGAAAGTAGAGCCAACTTTTGGATGCCGAAGATTTAATACTCTTCGATAAATATGGCAGATATATACTAAGATGCCTTACAGATACACATAAGGCAGTCCACGCTAGTCACGAAACATCATTACGGCGACTATCAATATACACAGGAAAAACTTAAATTAATTAAGTATTAATAGTGTTTTTTTTATCTAGCAATGTTTGGGTCTGGCAGTTTTTTGGCTTGCTGCTTGCTTTCGACACGCCTCTTCTCTCACCTATTAATTTGCGCTTATCAACTTTGGATGCCGTTGTCTGAGCGTCAATAACATAATCAAAATCTCACATTTCTGGTTGTGTAACTTCAAACTATCATATGCCCCCGTTTCTTCTTGAATATCGTTTCGTATAGTGAAAAGTATGATATAGCCGAATAGTGATGATGAGTGAGAATGTAATTGTTTCCATCAGTATAATTAAAGTAAACATGATTTTCAAAAGACAGACTTGAAGAACATATAATTTTCTTAGAAAAGTTATTATTCACGAAATAATTAGTTATTCCGTCGACGCTGTTAATGCTTGGCTTCAACACGGCAGTCACACAATAAAAAAAAAGACATTTAAAGTAATAGTTAAGCAAATGGCTTATCTCGCAAAACACCTTTTGGCCTTGGAATGGGCAGCGCTTGTCTTCGTGCCTAAGCCGCCAAATGATTTGTTGCTTACTTATCGATGCTGCACTTTCTTGTCCATCAGTTAAATGTGCCTCAGGTAGTTTTCTCATCAAACAAGACAACACATGCAATGGTCGAAGGGCGTAAGGCGGATTACACAATGTGGAGTTGAACTTTAAGTCATGGTCAGGAAAGCATCCGGCCAGTTGGAAATTGGGAATGATGGCATCGAAAAGTTTCCTCTGAAGAAGTTTCCCGAAGGGGCGAAGCGGACAAAGTTGGCAAATATTCGTTATCATGTATTTTATACTATATTTTTTATTATATTATAAGATGCGAGACAAATATATTTTTTAAAATGGAAAGAAGTAAATTATTATATTTTTTTCAAGCAATCTTAAATGGTGAAATTTTAAAAGCAATAAAACCCTTGCATACTTTCAGGAGGAATTGAATTTGTAGCATTTTTGAACATGAGTCAAACATCTTAAGGCTATTTTATGGGAGAGCCATAAAATTGATAGTGCAAGCCGGATAAACTAAAAAGATTAAATTATACTTTTAAAATGGCTAAGGCCAACCCCATCAATTGGCATTCAAGGTTAAGGGGTAAGCACCGAGCTGTTAAGAAAATTTTACCAGAAGAGTGAACATGAAAGAGTTGAAATCAGAAAACCCTTCGATTTGCTTAAAATAAAATGATCGATAAGTTATCTTCAAACATTTTGTACATTGTTCTTTATTTAAGTACAAATATAATTCAATTAGCTAAAGTGAACAACAAAATTAAAACTATTTTATATACTAGTTTGACAAGTGTAAATTTGTATAAATGTATTCAGATGCATTTCTTATATTTGTACTTTGGTATTAGGGGTCGCTTTTCATAGCTGCCCTCCAGGTACTGCCAGACGCGCTTGCGGGCCTTTTGCGTTATGGCGGTTTCCTCCTGCTCCTCATGCAAAATCTTGTGGCAATCGGCGAGCAGTAGTTCGAGATCAGTGGATTTGACTTCTTGCTGCTCGGTTGTTTGATGCTTAATGGACTTGGCTACTTCTTCGTCGATTCGCTGGAAATCAATGTCGATATCAGGTCCCCAGACAGATTCATTGTTCGCGAGCGTTTCCTGCTGCTTCTCAACGTCATCCAACTCAGTTAGATCGAAGTCAGAGCCCCAGTCAAGTGACTCATTTGGTAGCTTTCCCTTTTCACGAAAACGTTTGCGCTGCTTTAGCAGCTTTGCCACACGGGGTGCTGGTTCAATGATTATCTTCTTGGCTTCAGTCGGCTCGTTGTCCAGCCAGCGGCAACCCTTAAGCGTAACCTGCGGCATGAGAAAGCCAAAGGCACACTTTACATTCTTCAGATACTCATTCTTTATGTAACCCATGGCCTTCAGATGCTCAGCGAGTACCTTAAACCAGGCTATGGATCGATGGGCGCCCTTGCCAAAGTTCTCGTGGGTCCGACACCCGATGCTAAGGCTTTTGCTGCGCGAGCCGCGCAACCCAAGTATTAGTTTGCCAAGACCAAGGCTGCCGTTCAAGTCCCTAAGCATGGCAAGTAGCAGACGTGATTCACTGCTGACATCCAGCTGCTCTATGGGTGCAGATTTCAAGTGTTGCGCCTTGCGGCAGTTGTCGCAGCAATCGCGACGCGGCTGGCTTCCAGCAGCAGCCTGATCATCAAAGTACTTGAGTATGAACTGCCGCCGGCACTGGTTGCTCTGTGTGTACTCCAACATGAATCTGGCCAGCTGCTGCAGCTCCTCGCTACGTTGGGCTGTCAGTGGTTGACTGAGCTGCAACCGTTGATTAATTGCAGCATCTGCGTCGCTATAGAAAAGCACACACTTGGCATGCAGATTGTCGCGGCCGGCGCGACCAATCTCCTGGTAATAGCGCTCCATGTCACTGGGCGCACCATAGTGCACCACCACGCGGACGTTGGGCTTGTTGATGCCCAGGCCGAAGGCCGTTGTTGCCGCCATGAGGCGCACCTCATCGCTGGCGAATTGCTGTTGATTGCGGCGCTTCAGCTCCAACGGCAACTTGCTGTGGTAGCTGTGACAGCGCATGCCATGCCTGCTTATCTCTTGGGCCATGTGCTCCGTGTCTCGTATGGTGTTGTTGTAGATAATAACCGAACCGGCCGCCTCGGCCGCCCAGCTCAGATAAGGTTGCAGGTCCGACCAAATAACCGAACCCTTCGCACGCACCGTCAACTCCAGATTGGGTCGATCCAGGCCGCTGCACAGGATTAGCGGGTTACGCATGTGAAGCTGCTGGCAAATATCTTCGCGCACACGCCTTGTTGCGGTGCCGGTTAGCGCAAGAAAGCGCACTTGCGGTACAGCCGACCGCACCTCGCTGAGCCGACGATAAGCTGGCCGGAACTCGTGACCCCATTTGGAGATGCAGTGCGCCTCATCAATGGCAATCAGCGCCAAATTGCGACCCAAATCCTGTAGCAGCTTGAGGCCATTGCCACGTGTTATGTACTCCGGCGTCGCGTACACCAATCTGAAGTGTAGCCCCAAAATCCGTTCCTTAATGGAGCGATCCTCCTGTGCTGTGCCCAGCAAACAGGCGCAGTCGCCAGATTTCGATTTGAAATTCAGGGCATTCACCTGATCCTCCATTAGCGCTATTAGTGGCGATATGACAAAGACCACTTTATTCAGGTAGAAGGCGGGAAACTGATAGATCAACGACTTGCCATATCCAGTGGCTATAACAGTGCAAACATCGCCACGGTTTTCCATTAGTAGAGCGCGTATTATCTGCCATTGCAGTGGCTTAAAAGATTCTAAGCCGAAATATTGCCGCAGACAGCTCAAGTATTTCTTTGGCTTGGGCAGCATATAGGGCACAACGTACATGTGCGTAAGCACTTGATAAAAATAAAAACTTATTGTAAACACGTTGATTGTCGTTAGAATCCAGTCCTACAGGTACACATTAGAGATGAGCGATATGCTTGCACGTGCGGCTGGCTAACCTGATTTTCTAAATAACTACACGCTTCTTACACATATGTATGTATGTTTGTGATGTTTGATGCATGCGTACGTCATATGTATTTACATTGCACGTTCTATAAATTACAAGTGCATTGCCTTTGCCGGCAAAAAGTGCTCTCCTAATTTTATCGATAGCATTAAAAAAGCTACAAGAAAAATGCGCATATATCGAAACATTTGCAGAGTTGAGAGCAATGTAATTACTGCACGAAAAATGTTTTCAATATTATTTTATATATAAATTAAATTAAATTAAAAATATTATTTCCCTCACAAGCAATATCGAAATCTCACACTGTCATGAAACATAATCGATATGTTTGCGATGTTCTCAATCGATAGGACTACACTTGTCATAAGGCAAAAGCAAGACAGCTGTTTGCAGCCTACGGCCTTTAATACAAAAGGCACTATAAATTCATATTTGTGATCGATTCCAAATCAGTTATTTTTTCTTGCAAGCTATTCAAATGGAGTCAGAATTGCGTAATGTATGCATGTTAAGTGCAACTTCGACACTTTTAATTCATAAACATTCGCCTTGCAGTTGAAGGATTTTCTCACATTATACAACAAAGTGACGGAATTGTGCTTCAGTCGCTGCGTTGATAATCTCAGTCAGCGCGAGCTCTTTGAACAGGAGGTAAGCCAAATGCGACTATTTGCGTACAATATTATAGTATCGTAGTATAATACTTATTATGTGTAGAACACCTGCGTGGACAGATGCGTGACCAAATTTGCGCGCTTTAATCAAAATATGATGAAAGCCTACGTCGATGTGCAAACCAAAATTAATGTCAAACGCATGGAAGAAGTGGAAGAAAATGCCAAAAAATTAGAGCAGCACCAGCAGGAGGAACGCATTAAAGAGCAGCTTAAAGAAAAGGAAGCCGCTGGCACTAGCGCGGTTCTAACGCCCGCCAACAACAGCAACAATACGCCGGGCAATTTGGTCATGTAGCAGCAGGAGTGGAATGTCATGCCATTGCTCCTATTTTCAATACTAGATAGTTAAACAAACACACACCCTCACACACAAACACAAACATTGATAGCTATAGATGTCACGCATTTGTCTGCTCGCGTTAATAGGCCTGCCTGGCGCCGGCAAAACATGTCTCAGCAACTGGATACTGCAGCAGCAGGTAGACCTGGGCAGCTGGAACGTTTTCCACGTGTGCTACGATGACTACTTCCACAATGACAATGAACATAAAAGAGAACGCGACACCATCTCCCAATTGTTAACCCAAGTCATCGGAACAATTCGAACCAGGCATAATGATCCACTGCTTCTTGGTCTCCCAGCAAAAGTACGACGAGCAATGTCCGCAAAGGAGAGCGATAATTATTTGATTGTTTGCGATGATAATCATTATTATCGCAGTATGCGCTATAAGCTATATCAGCAGTGCCGCGCTCAAAACTGCATTTTTGCTCAAATCCATGTGGCGACCCCCTTAGCTGCTTGCCTGCTGGCCAATAGGAAGCGCGGATCAGACGTCATTGTGCCCGAAGCTGTTATCCGTCAAATGCATAACCGACTCGAGGAGCCCAGCAGTGACGCCTGGGCATACAACAGCTTAACATTAACGAATTCTGACTATAATGCAGCTTCTCATTCGATTTGCGACTTCATCAAATCTTTGCTCCGCTGTCCAACACCGCATACCGGTCTACAAGAGGCGAAGCCCAAACAGCCGCAATTGCAAACGCTGGTACATCACTTGGACCTAAAGTTACGTGCTCGCATTAAAGCCAAAATGCAGAATGCCACTTCCACCACACCAAAAGCCGGGCAGAGTCACACTTTGAACGAACAACGCAAGCAGATTTTGGCAAAATTTCGACTTGACAGCGGCGGTTGGCAAGTGGAGGGTTATGCTGTCAACTTGGAATACTATGTTAATTTGTTAAACTAGGCTAATACTTAACTATAAATGTTTATACGTACATACTTTACATTAACTACATTAAACAAAAGGAATACTGTTACATCATGCATTTTTCACATTAGTCCCTACCATATAAAACAGTGCTGATGAATCGTATTACAAAACTGGATATATTTAAAAGGGGGAAAAAAACGTAAGTGTAAACTAGAGTAAATAGCCAACTTATACAACTTTAACTTGGCTCAAATCACGCTTCTCGATCATGCGCATCTGCTTCTTTTTCATGCGCTTCAGCTTGGCCGGATTCTTGATCACTTGCACAACTTCGGAGCGACGCTCATTGGCCAGGCGACGTTCGGCGTTCTCCACGCTACGCTGGTGACGCTGGACAGCAGCTTCTTTGCGCTGCTCCTTGATCTCCTTGGACTTCTCCTTAATGTAACGCATTTCATTCCGCAGCTCCATTTTCCTTTCGAACGTCAGCCGGTTTATTGTCTTCTGGATTTTACTGAATCTGGAAATAAGTTGTGGGTGTTTTTTTAAATTTTTCTGAACATGACCATCCATGTATAGATAGGTATTCGACTTACTTTTGTTTGGGCGTCTTCCATGGCCGATTGGATTTTGGTCGGCCGCGAGGAATACTTGCCTCGGGCTTAAGCACCTTTTTGGCTTTAGATTTGTTTTGTGTAGATTGTTTAGGAGTTTTCTGTTTATCTGTTTTTAACTCTGCTGCAACATCGAATGATGTTTCTGGTATGTCGCCATCAATTCCAATTAGTTGTGGCTTATCCATTTTATGTAGTTATTTATAACGCAATGTAAAACAACAAACAATAGGCCGACACGTGTTTCCAGCGTTATCGATAATGGGAGCAAACATATGCTCGCCTATCGAAGTTAATCAAAGAGTTGCACTTAAAGCTATCGAAACGGCGCAAAAATATTCCAATGTTGTAGTATTTCAAATTAAAACAATTTTATTTCACTCTTCAATTTTACGTGTTCTAAAACTCAAACTGCTTAATGTGCACCAGACCAGCAATTTTGCATTAAAGTTTAGTCATAATTTACATATTTACAGGCCCGTAGCAATTGACCCGAGCCATTTCCAGTTCGCCTTAATCCTTTCCACTCGTCGTGTAGACTGCAACCACATTTGACCTGGTCGCATTGTTGCCGGCCAGCAACGCCTGATTGTGTTGGTCCACGTTATAGTGGTAAAAAAACGCTTTGCTGTATTCGAAAGTCGAAATCATGATCGCACAGGCTGGCGCCACCTTAAACAGACGCGGTCCCAGTCCTGAGAATATGCCACGGAGTCCATTTATGCGATAAATGCTTGCCAAGCGATCCAAAACTGATTTGGTCGGCACACTCTTAGGCGGATTATCTAGCGTAAGGCAAACCGAAGCATCAGTGGAGTTGCCAACGAGCGGTATATTAGTTGTAGCAAGAGGCCTACCTGCAAATATGAATTTCTCACCGAACTCGATTTGCTCATGCGTCTTAATGACATCAAATGGTGTCGTAATGCTTGCAGCAACCTGAAGGAATAAAAAGATGAATGTGATTAAGACTAAGTGCGGCCAGAAACAAGAACATCTAAGACAAAGATTACATTTACATAAACAACTATTCTAAAATTGCAAAATTGTACATTCCGTGCCGCGCGGCAAGAGTATAATAATTATTTGTAGCAACTTACAGAGCCTGAAATAGCGCCCGCCACAAAGCTAAAGGCAAACGTGGGCTCGACGACATGGAAGCTGCTTTTCAGGTACTCATAGCAGGTCCAATAGATGCCCGAGAAGGGCACATCGCGCAGTATTGTTGGCGGCAGACCGCGCCAGAGGCCCAAGACGCCCTGCGACTGCATCACTTGCCGGATGGAGCCCAGCATTTCGGCGTTGGTCATCCTTTGCGATTGCATTTTGGTGCGTATCAGTTCAATGGGGCTAACAAAGGTAACGGCCAAGATGCGGGCAGTGACGCCAGCAAGCATCGGCACCAGCATTGGAATGTCCCTTTTGTAGGATGATATTTGACCGGGCGCCACATATTTGTAGTGCAGATCGACGAATCGTGCCTTGAACTGTTCGTATGCCACAAAGTATATAATGGTCGAGGGCAGGGCAGAGATGAGCGTCGGACTCAGACCGGACCACAGTGTGCCAATGCCCTCAGCGCGGCTAATCTTAATGAATGCATCCTGCACAGGAAAGAGTGAAACTGTCATTCAAATTATAAATCTTGGCATATTATCCACGAGATATACTCACAATTGTGCCTGTAAAATGAGTGGATGATGCTGACGCTAGCTTGGTAAATGCATGACTGGAAGCTGAAGTAGGCGTGGGCGTAGTCGGGCCACATGGACATATGTGATCCATTAGGCCATTGCAATAGAGAAAGCACTTATTGGACAGCAACGCCGACTGTTGCGCCTGCAAACGGGTCTTAATAACATCCAATGGCGTCACTGTAATTAGCACATAATGTGATGAAATAACTATTATCATGTGTATACTTACTGAAGCAGGCGGTGATCATAGCACCGGTGCAGGCAGACACAACTTGCTGCATTGGTCGAATTCGAAATCTGGGGTCTGTCATCGTGAACTTCGGTTCTGTGCGGAAAGCTGCTGACCCATAGCTGTCCTTTGTTATTGCTGGATTGGGTTTTGTGTTTGACTCCGGCATGCTTCACTTGGCTTGGCGCGTTAAGAGGCACGTCGGTAACCTAAATTTTATTGTTAATTATTGTTCGCGCTGTTTGGTTGTTATTGTCATTAAATTAAGGACGTACAAATGCGAACGTTATAAGCTCCAGATAAATAAAAAATATAGTTTTCCCTATAACATTTATCAACGGTTGTCAGTGTGCGTGCGTGTTGTGAAGTGCGGTCAAACTTATCGATAATTGACCAGCTGACGTACGAGCCGGCCTGCAGTTGCAACAGCTGTTTGCCATATATTTCAGCTATATTTGTAGCAAAGCAGTCATGCATGGCATCGATACTTTTAAGTAATAAGTATTTACTTTTCGATAGATGGCGCTAAATTAGTGCTGTAAAATGCTCAAGGCAGCCTTTGATATTTGCAACGATTACATACCGGTCTCCTGGAGATCTAGATTGTACCTAAAGAAGTACGCTTTGCTGTACTCAAATGCCGATATCATAATGGCACAGGCGGGCATCACACGCAGCAGCCGTGGCATAATGCCGACGTAGAGACTCCGTAAGCCCTGCTGTCGATATAATGAACGGAGGCGCGACAACACCGACTGTTTGACGGGTGCTGTTGCACTTGCGGCCTTGTTTGCGGTGCCAACTTTGCCAGCTGCACCGCCCGACGAGTCCGTGTATAAGATATCTTGTCCCAGCTCAATTTGTGTGTGCGTGGTAATCAAATCGAACGGCATTGTCACCAATGTGGCCAACTAAAATGTGTCCAATTCATTTGACAGATAAGGAGCATATGATTATGTTCGACGACAGAGATGATGATTTTAACACCCACCGCGCCAGATACTGCGCCCGTGACAAAGCTGAACCAAAGCGATGGCTCTGACACGTTGCAGGCACGCTTAATGTACTCGTAGGCGGCCCAGTAGGTACCCGAGAAGGGTGCATCCCGCATCACAGTCGGCGGCCAGCCACGCCACAATCCTAAAACGCCCTGCGTCCTGATTAGAGTACGCAGCACAATCCACAGCTCCGTGTACGTTACGAGGCCCGACTGCATCTTGATGCGCACCATTTCGAGTGGCGTTATGGCCGTTACAACGACCGTACGTGCACACATCCCCGATGCCATTGGCACCACATATGGTAGTGTCAGTCTCATCTCCGACGCTGTCTTCACCTGCTCCTTGATATCGCCGTCTTCGCCCAAATGTGAACCCGTCTGCCATATATTATAGAGATTGGTGAACGAATGTTTCAGATACTCATAGGTCACAAAATATATGATTGTTGACGGCAGCGCCGAAACGAGCGTCGGACTTAATCCGGACCAGAGGCCGGAAACACCCTTGTAGCAAATGATTTTTAGAAATTCATCCTGCAGGAAACAAGATCTGTTAGTAAGTTGATGCTGGCTGCTTTTTATGCTCTCACTCTGTTTCCAAATACGTTCTGCTGCCAACTAGCAGATCGAGGATCTTACACCTTGTACTCACCATGGTGCCGCGCAGTGGACGCAAATTGGTTGCACCGGCGGCTTTTTTGACCAAGCAATCGCTGGCATTTGGCTTGCAGATGTGCGTCATGAGACCGTTATGGAAGACATAGCACAGCTTGGATACAACTGGGGGCTTTCGCATCTGGTTCTTCGATTGCGTCTGGACGCGTGTCTTCACCACTTCTAGGGGCGTGACTGGATATCCAATCAATTTGCTTCAATCAATATCAACGGAACACCTGCCTGCTCCTCTCATTTCAAACTACTCACCTACAATGGTTGTGATTAGGCCGCCAATCAGTGCGGAAATTACCTGCTGCACGGGTCGAATGCGGTAGCGGGGATCCTCCATCAGGAGCGCTGTGGACATCGAGTCCGGATTCACGGCCACGCCCACATCCCTGCGCATATACGCGGGCTCGGACCTTGGCTCCTGTTCCATTTTTTAAGTTTGGCTACATTAACAAATGTTATTAAGATGAAATACAAATTGAACCTATATTAATTGAACGACTGTAAGAAACATCATGACGTACACGCCTAAGCATACGTATGTATGTACGTTCATACATCAAAGCCAGCATGTGTATATGTATGTATTTACAGAGACACAATTTAGAGCGGGCCAGCATGCTCTCCTACTCACCTCTAAGCATGCTATCTCGGAAACTGACAATCGAACTATATATGAACATCCACTGCAGACTAGTTGGCGAGCCATATTATATTATATCATATATCTTCGATCTCTCAGAACTCAATGAAAGATCCAAAGAGCACTACAGGGCGGCCATACATATGTAGATATTATAAAACCTTGCTGGAGAAAATGGAATGATTGACACGTCTCAGATGCAACAGCGGCTAGCAATAAGCAACAATATATAGTATATATATGCAAGTATATAGATGATTTTGGTGTTATCCGATCCCATCTTTAATGAGTTACTTTATTACATAATCCTCTAAGGAGGCAAGTATAAAAACAAATGCGTTTGGCGACTACGACAAGAAAATAATAACATTTAATTGCGAGAATTATAAATATCAATTAAATTAATCAAATTTAATAATAATTTGCATTACACTTAAGTTATTACAGTTAAGTATGAGAAGTAAGTCAGTATTATAATATTTAGCTTTTAATGCAAAAACAAAAAATTCAATAATCATATAGGCGGCCAATTGTTGAATTCTGATCTGTGGTGTCCCCAAAAGTTCTGAGGGATTAATCATCTGTTGCGATTTTAGTAGGTGCTAGAAATACGCTGACGGCGCTCGGGATATTTGGATAGCTGGCCTCAACATGGGGGATGAAAGATGCTACCGCAACCAGTTGTTGTTCCACCTCACTTGTGCGCAATGGGAATCAGAGTTTCGCCAGCAGTAAGGGCGGGCAATGGCGCGTCCACGGTAAGGACACCATCCTTGCTGAGGGACGAGCGTATCGACTCGGGATTGACGCCCTTCGGCAGCAGAAATTCACGATTGTATTCCCTGTACACGCTCTTTGTGTCCGACTTCTCCTCGTGCTTGGCATGCACCTGAAAAGATGGTTAAATATATGAGCTATACACGTCAATATATGTCCATAAACTTATAAATATTTACCAGCAGCTTCTGATCGACAGTTTTCACAACAATCTCCTCGGGCGCATATTGACTGACATCGAAGCGCAGCTTCAGCACTTTGCTATCACCCTCATCCTGCAGATGCAGCAATGCAAGAAGTTAAGAATAAACAATTAGTTAGCTTGGCTCCCTTTTCAGCACAATATGTTTAGAGGGACGTACGTACCTGTATCAAGGGCGAGCTAATGTCGGACACGTAATTTTGTTGCTTGGGTACTCGCGATGGCAGTGCCGAGTTTGTCGTTGAGCTGCAAAGGAAATAATCCAAATATGAATACATCATATTAGTTAGGGACACATAATTAATTACAATTCTGTACAGTATTTATATCTACAAAATCATAAATTGTACACCTTGTCGAAGTTGTTGTTGTTCTTGTTGATGTTGTTGTCGTGTTGCTCGTGCGAAACGTTTTATGAAAGGTGCGTGTAAATGCCTCCATTACGTGGACCAAATTCAAATCGGAATACAAATTGATATTGGGAAATTGGTGAATGTAAAACCCGCTGTCAAACGCGCTTCAACTGCAACTGATGGAAATTCGAAGTATCGTAGCTAAGCCTGAGCTCTGCTTGTTGCAGTACAGTTGCAGTACAGTTGCAGTTGCAGCAACGTGTCCTAACCTTACCACGTACTTATTTCTAAATACGATCAGGGATTTCCGCCCTGGAGCAGCGTTTATTTATAATTTATAATGACAGCTGGCAGCTGTGCAGCTCAACAAATAAAAGACAGCGAATTGGGGGGAGCACATAGTGTATATATATACACATACATATGTAGGAATGCAGATGTACATATATATAGCATGAGCATATTTCGTTTGCATTTCAAAGATCCTTTTAGAGTGTGGAATCTATCTACATTTGTCTGCTTGTATATATACGTATATATATTCTATATATATATTCTAATCATTTGTTGTTTCAGTTGCCAGAAAGAGCCTCCTTCTTAGGAGAAGGATTATCGTGTTCATTTTCTATGATGTGCGCAAGGGTATTTAATCTTCGGCAACTCGTAAATAACTTAAATCTGATGTTTTCGGTGATTTAAGTTATTTCTGTTGCTGTTCTGCTCAGACACAATGAGCACAAGCATTTGGCATAGGTGCCAAGATTTTCAGGCGCCAACCTGGCCAACCAGCCAGACATTTCCAAATATCTGTTTGAGTCATTTTCTATAACTAGAAAAATACATATGTAAGTGCCTAGGAAATTATCTCTTATTCGCACTGGAAGGGTTTTTTAGTGTAACGAAACAAAATCTGGCAACTTTCAAGTGGATTGAACTCTCAAAGCTGTTTTAACTCTGAACAATAGATAATGTTAAAACACCTGCCAAATATTCCGCATATGATTTTGTGTATCTATATTTTCTGTGCATGTATGTATTTGTGTGTGTGTGTATTTTAAAAAGAATTTGTTCAACTTTTGGTTAAGTGACAACACACGAATCTGTCAGTCACAGTCTACAGTGCAAACACAGAGTGTATTTATTTATTTATTGTGTATGTGTGTACTTCTACAAAAACTTAAAAAATATAGTATTTACCAAAACTTGCATACATACAAATGGATGTGTGGTTATTATGAACAAATCAGTCAGTATATCAGAAAGTAGCATTATTAGCAACAACTAAACAAATAAACCAACTGAGAATTTTACATAAAACATATTTTTAAGAAATAAAAAAAAAAAGTGAAATTTTATATCATATTTGACATATTTGAGTACCTGGTTGTAGTTGTAGTTTTTTTAGTAGAGCTTTTCAAGAGGAAAATATTATAAATCAGTTAAAGAGATGTTTTTGTATGTATTTTAATTGCAGTTGTTTTTATTTCCAAAGCAGCATGTAATTATTGTAAGGGAAGAAAGAAATAGAGAAAGATATTGTATATATATATAAATATATGTATATACATATGTATAAGATAAAGCATTTGGTTAACAGTTGATCTGATTATTTTTAATTTGTTTATCAACTTAAATAGTTAAGGTGCTAAAAGCTATTATACACATGCATATATAAACACTCACACCGAGACACACACACACCGAGACACACACACACCGAGACACACACACACACCGAGACACACACACATACACGCCGACACACACGCACTCATAAAAGCTTACACAGAAACAGAAAACCGAAAATGAAATTGAGTAACGCAGACCAATAAACCGTACTTGCCGTCTGAGATCTCTGACCACGCACGCTGCTCCACACAAATACACACATGCATACATGCATACCACACATACACCTACAATTTGACAAGCTGATAAGCGTGCCATCGACTGGCAACTGTAAACGTGCCCGAAGCCGACCTTGCTGCGGACAACCGTGCAGCAACTAAACTGCTTTTAAATGCAACCCACACATGCACATGCACACAAACACATGGCTGCCCTACCTACATACGCTCGTGTGTGACTAATAGTGGAAACCGTTAATTCTAACTTTGGCTTATTGGGCATAGGGGAGCTACTGTAGTAGTCATAGAGTATAGGAAGTCAAAGCACCTGCCGGAACACAGCAGTAGCGTGTTGGCGCTAAATTGCTTATGGCTAGCCAAAAAACACAACACAGAAGCAAACAGACAGACACACACACACGTACACACACACACACACACACACACACATATATATCGACTCTCTTCAGCACACACACATATATATATCTGTATATAGATTTGACGACGGCATACGCTCAAGTTCGAATCTCTCTCGCTCCGTTGCCGCCGCTTCTGATGATGTCATGCATTATTTTGCGTTATTCGTTATTGTTATGGAAAAGCTCTGCAGGAAAGAAAAGAAAAAACAATACAACAAAATACACGAAATGAAACAAGCAAAACAAAAACAACAACGCATATCAAGTGTCGTTGAGTTTAGTTGCAACTAAACAAAAGCTAATCGGTAGGCAGACAGCACGGCACTGAAGCTGATCATCGATCATCGATCAACAGCGATTACAAGTGTCATCGAATCTCGCACAGACCGCAAACAGCTTACGAAATGCTTGTGCTAAAAATTAGCATGATATCATCTGGCGGTTACTTATTATCGACAGCATCATCAGTTGCATCACGGCTAAGCAAAATTGCCAGCATATAAATTATCAGAAATATTCCAATATGCACAAATACATATATACAGCTGTAGCGAAATATGTATGCACTGTATGTAATACATATGGTTATTTTAAATTTATATTCAATTACTGATATTGTTTACTTATGGTTTTTCATCATATCAGAATGAATCAAAATAACGAAATTATGAAATGCCACGATGATTAACCACAAATTTGTTGCTTAATCTCTATCCATAAACGGTCAACGCTTTAATTCCAAGTCATAGTGCCGGGTGCAAGTAAAAAGATACATATGTACATACATAGGTATGTATATAGATGCGGTCGGGACAAGTTTTGAATGTTTGTAGTATGTACGAACGAGTTATTTGCATAAACAATCCCGCTGATCCCCAACTCAACCCCGAACCCAACCTCTCTCCCTCTCTCTATCTCTATTTCTTATTCTATCTCTCTCTCTGTCTGTCGAGCACAATACCCGAGTAGAATACATGCAACTAATAAATGTTCACAATTGGCAGATCGCCCATTGAGCTGCAAATTGGATCGGGGGCGCTTTAAATTACCCTGGAATTGTACACAAAGCCAAATCAACGAGCATCGAGAACAATGCCAATTTATTCAAAGACTGTGGGTCTCGGGAATTAGATCAACTGGTTTACTATTCTTACTTTTAAAGATAATTCCATATCTTCTGATTCAAATACGCATTATGGAATGAAAATATAATAAATTGAAAGCTATAATTATAGATCTCGAACCAAAGTAATTTTATTTTGCGACACAACCATTGTTTTAATTAAAGCAGATCAATCGATCGATCGCATATATGTACATACGAAGAATACGTTTTATATCTGGAATTTGAATAATCTAAATAGCACTTGATCATTTTAAATACATTTATACACACAATGCACAGTGTCTATATAGAGGAATAATACAATTTCGAAGAGTATAGAGTATTTTAGAAAAATCAATTAGTTGTCTATTGTATATGTGTGTGTCGAACCCAGATGCCAATGACGTGATCATTTATTTTTAAACGCCCAACAACAAACAATTGATTTTACTCATTCACTACACAGCCAGCGGCAGATGTCCCGCTGTGGGCCCTTTGAGGGTTTGTCTGCCTTTATAGCTTATATGCAAACGCCGACTAATATTCGATACCAAATGAGTCATGGCTTAATTTTCCCTCCCCTATCCTATCCTATCCTACCCACCCTAAATTGTTCACCACACCACCCAGCACCCAATTCGGTTGCAGGGTCACCCAATGTGAAACATTGATAGGCCTCGAACACAAAAAACAAAAGCCATTTCAGTTGGACAAAACTTTTTACGCAGCTTTTTGTGCGAAAGTTTTGTTCTGAGCCAAACGCACGCAATCCGAAACTTTGCTTAGAAAGTTTTCTTGAGTTAACGCTAGCGTTACCGTTAACGCTAATCGTAATGCTAACGTTAGCGTTGGCTTCATCATTGAGCATGCATATGCAATGAAGCCAAGGAATCGCTACGATTATGTCATCATTAGCTGTTCTAGACCAGAGTCGAAGCTAAGCTAAGGCGATAGACTTTGCGAATTCGCCTCAAGTGACGCCCACGCATCGCCGCCTCGCAGCCACAAGCAAGACTGATAGATTGAAAGGCCAGCGAGGCGCAACCGCGACGGCAACGGCAACGCAGCGTCGACGTCATTTTGCTCTCTTTAGATGTGTAGAAGTACATAAGTATGTATAAATGTACATTTGTTTGTACATAGCGTGTACATCTTTTTTGTGCTCTTTTAGCACATTTGTATGCATGTATTTTTGTTTAGCTTCAATCTTAAACCGACGCCTTCACATTGTCTGTTTATTTAGCAAATATTTTAATTATATATTCACATGTCTGCATAATAGTCTGTCTGCGTGTGTGTGTGTGTGTGTGTGCGTGCAGCTGTAAGGTATAATTCCGTTAGGCCACATCATATTGTGTGCAGAAATACGTATTTTTGTTTGTTCTTCTACATATTCTTGAGTGCAAGCATGGGATACCGTTAAAAGCAGGGTTGCATGGCAGAAACCAACAAATGTATACATATATATATATATATACATATATCTGCATGTGTATATGTATTTGAGAAATCTGCGATTAGTTTGCTAGCCAAAAATGATCAAGTGTAAAAATGAGAAATGAAAAAAAAATAACATAAATAAATTGACATGAAAATATTTTGCAGTTTTTAAATATGCGCATATGGTGCGGAGGGCGAGGTACGCGGTTCGGCCAGGGAACCAATAAACATTAAGCGTCGCATAGAGGGGGGGTTAGTAAAAAAAAAACCAAAGTGACTCATTCCCCCACATATACATATGTACAATTATATATATATATATATAAATATAAATATATATAACACATGTGTGCGAGTATCTGGGGCGTTCAGTGCCGTTATGGCCTTAGCCCCAGTTCGTAATCCAGCCATTCTGTCGGCGCCGACGACGATAATGATGCTGATGATGATGATGTTACCGTGCCATAGCATGGCTATTTTTAGATGAAAATGTTTGGGGTATCCTAAAGAGTACGTAACTTGGTCTTATGCTGAGTATCGTTTTCACAGTCTATAGAAGCTCAGGATACTTTTCTAGAAAACATAAACATATTCAAGTACCGTTTTCATAATCGATACTCTCTCTCTCTATATATATTTATTCATTATTTCTCAATTACTTGGAGTAATAGCTAGAGATATGAGTTTCGATTGTATATTCTGGAATATTCCAAAATAGTCTGCATTTTACTTAGTTAATAATTTAATTAATTAGTTATCAGATTTATCGCAATCTAAATATAACTATGTATATAAAAGCAAATAAAGACCATTGGATTCCATTACGGAATTGACCCTTATCTGGAAAAACAGTTCAACGTTTTAGACTGGTGGTAAGAGCCTGGTCAAAACAAAATTAGACAAGACGCAAACACACACACACCGCACACACACACACACACACAAGCAAGTCAAGAAAAAGAGACTTTTTAGCACATTCCGACTTTAATTTATCATGTTGGATTGCTTACCTGGTTGACTCGAAGAAGTTCGCCTCGCGGTTCATCAGCTCGTGACGAAACTTGGCCATCTCCTCCTCCATTTTGCGCATCTCGGAGTCGAAGCGTTCGCGTATGCTGCTGAATTCCGTATCGATAACGCTGAAGTCTCCCAATTTGATGGGAATATTTCTCTTATTAGCCTCGGCCATTTTTGTTTTTTTTTTTTATGTGTGTGTGGTTAAATAGAACTAAAAAACTTCTTCAGTTTGCAGCTGCTTCTTCTTCTTGCTTCTGCTTCGGGTTGTTTTCACGCGCACCGCTGTAGTTTTCTTTGTGCTTCTACCAATTGGACTTGACCAACTTGTGTATGTATATATTCACTTTCTAATCAGAACCAAAAAAAATCACAAATGTTTTCTTCCTATATGTATTTATTTGTTTGTGTATGTGTCGAGCAACTCGGATCGCACAATTCACCGCGTCTCAAAGTTTTCTGTTTGACTGTTTTGCATTTTCGGTATGTGAACGCTTTTATAGCGCAGTGCCAACGCCGCGACCGCAACCACTAAAGAGAACACCACAGCACAGGAGAGAGAGCGCGAGAGCGAGTGCGAGAGAGAATGCGAATGCGAACCACTAAGTAAAGCACCCACACATCTACACATCGTCAACACAGCCCACTTGCACTCTCTTTCTCGCCGTAGCTCTCTCGCCGGCAAGGAACAAGTGAATGGACTACGAATGGAATGCGAGTGTGAACGGGATAGTAATTGGGAGTGGTCGAGTGTGAGGGAAGAGTGTGCGAATGCTCTCCAGCCTGCCTGCTTGCCCTACGAATGCTCAGTTTTAGTTTTGCACGTCAGACAAATCGACACGCTTTTAACTACACGTGCTTCTCAAAGGGTATTCATTGTCGACCATCTTCTTTTTTAACTTTACTTGACAGTTTTGAAATGACATGCAGATTATTATGAATATGCACATAAACATTTCCAGCAAATCGACTAACATTAACTATCTAAAAATAAACAAACAGTTAGTGGTGTTGCTATCTCTGTTCCACATTGCTAACATTGTGGGGGTGGAAGTGTAACCAATAACCAGTAACTAGTAATGGCAATGTCAACCGGTTTAAGACTTAATGATCACAGCCGTTTTAGGGCAATGAACAACAGATTTGAAACCACATTGTAACTTCAGATACATATGGGTTTTGCGTTCTAATAATATGCACATGTGTAAGTGCGTATTCAGACATGCACACAAACACACACACACATATGTGTGTTTTGCTGAAAACATGTGGGTGGTGGCAAAGTTGGCGACACATTTCCATATCGTTTCGATTTGTTTGTAAACAAATGCAAAGCGAGATGAGTAATCGATGACATTGGGCATCGCATATCGACATTTATGAGTATATCAAGCCAGTCCTTTTACGGTTCGGCGGCAAACCGCAGAAGTCATCAGCCCTTGCAAATAATTTGAGTGCGCTGTTAATTATGAATATTTTCAATTAATTTAAAAATGTATGCACTCAAAATGAATCGCAACGATCACGACAAAAAAAAAAAAAAAACACCGAAACGAAATATGGGTAATACAATAAATTCAATCATGAATTTCAAAAATAAAATAACAATCATCATCCTCTGCTGAGGTGTTTTCGGCAGCGCCCACGTGGATGGATGCTGCTAACAGCGACGGCCGTTAATGCCACTGTCCAAACAATAAACTCATTTTCATTGAAATTGTCGACCTTGAAGGCGGCAAAGATCTCGATCTCGATCTCAGCTAAGACCACACGACAGAAACGCACGCCAAAATACTAGCATTAACATTAGTCCGTATGCAAACACATACAGCTGCGGTAAAAATAACAGTAGTGCACACATATGTTTTGGAAAATGCTGAAGAAAAAAATACTTAGCTAAACAAAATTATAAAAATTATATTTAAACACATACACTCAATACTGAAGATAAGTAAACATAGCTACAAAATTAATTAGCAAATGAAAATTATAGTCCCTTCATTTATTATTAATAAAGTTATGCTATATTTATTTTTATTCAATTATTGTTTAAATTTATTACTTTATTAGTAGTAAAATAATAGTGAAGTTTTCTCAGCTTTCGCTGCGACTATATTATATTTCTAAAATTAGTTATGATGGCTGGTTATATTTGACTACGTTTAACATTTGGAAAACAATTGTATTTTGAAACATTCCCTGATGGAATAGCAAACATTCTTTGTTTAGAAGAATGGAAATGTTCTTCATATTGATTTGAACAAGTCTCGATTTTATCACAATAAAAGGGATCATATTTAAATTAAATGCTTTGAGAATTAGCGCTACTATTATTTTGCCCGCAACTGTACATACGTACATAATGCGAATAAGTCCAAATATTTGTGCATTTGCAATATGCGAAGCAAGATCAAATTAAGAAAAACAAATTTCCCATAGCAGCGTCGAGAATGTTCATCTGGCTCTAGCATCACACAGATACACTTATCCATGCATACACACATGCGCATACCATACATACACATATACATGCATATATATAGAGATACAGTGATTAATCGAAGATTGCACGGATCATGCCAGGTTTTTAAATACTTTTCGAACATTTCCTATACAGAAGTTGGAAACGTTCACAAACAAAAATCAATAGCGAAATTGAAAATATTATGAATTACTGTCGAAAAGATGGTTTCTAATTTGCGAAAGTGCCCTGTACTTATATATGTATGTGTGTATATTCATATATACATGTTATATATTACCTCGCCCCGCTTTAATGCCAGACAACTGCAAATCAATCAAAATTCGCTTGAGATGATTTAGCATGGAATTCTTAGTTGATGTATAATACGCCAATTTTTCAACTAAGGCAAATAGATCTATCGCGTGGGCGTCACTGCTTGACGACAACGCTAGAACATATAATATATATATATATATATATATATATATATATACGTGCATATGTGTCAGCACTCGAGGCAGCAGCAACATTTGGCAAGCAAAATAAAAAGTGCTTCAACCATAATGTGTAATGTCTATTCCTGTATATATTGTTTGAATATTTGTGTTGTCATAGCTTCAAACATGTTTATACAAATTAAAAACTTATGGAACATACAGCTAAGCACTACATCTGATGTTCATATATGTACATACATCGGTATGTGTATAAAGTTGTGGGCTCTGTCAAGCGTGGGTGGAGTCTTAACTTAACCACTTTGCTCCGATTAGTGTATGCATTCATAAAACATGATTCATAAACAATGTGCGGCATAAATACTTGCGATTTATAATGTGGAAGGTTCTCGATTTATTTTCATTATAATTTATCAGTTAGAAAATAATTAATGCAGATCTAAAACTTTCCAATTGATTTATTCATTGTCTATGTATGGCAAAGTAGGACGTTAGGACGTTATTCCAATATTCGAGTGGTTCCCTCTAAAATATAGTTTAATTAAAATGTAACGTATTTATTCAATTTGAGCGCCATAATAATTGAAATGATGTTTCAAGATGGCTACGCTGAGTTGCATTTTGTCAAATTGGTATGGCTGGTCACACAAAGTCAGGACTATCGATAATGCTTTGGCGTTACCAGATCAGCTAACGACATGCATTGTACAACACTTACAGTTGGCTTACGTCCATGTGTGTGTGTATTCATAGAGAAACAAATATAAACAACTGCAGCAGTCTAAAACTGACAAAACATAAATATATAATCTCAATTGCCATAAGCAAAAGTGCGCGCACGCTGTGCCCAGACACAACAAGAAGAATGAACGCCTACTGCACACTGTACTCGGGCGACAACTACGACGACGAGTCGATTGGGGACGAACGCAGCGAGGAAGGTAAGAAAAAAGAGTTGGATTTGTTTTGGGGCTCAAAGCCGCCAAAAAAGACGTAAATGCTTTCAATTTCAATTTGCATGGAATGCTTGGCAATTGCAGATACTGATGACGCCAGCGAAACCGAGTTTCGCAGCCCGACTCGTTATGGCGGCACTAACGGCACATCGTCCAACAACAGCAACAACAACAATAACAACAATAACAGCAGCAACAACAACAACAACAGCAGCATTGGCAGCAACAGTGGCACCAACAGCGAGCTGAAAGAACAGTAAGTGAAAATATGATATAAAAGCTCGCCACACTTGCCACATCTTTGCATCTTTGTAGAATGTACCAGCACAAGCTGATCAATCTTCAGAAGCAGCTGGAGGAGCTGAATCAGCTAATGCACCCGGAGTATATGAAGCGTTTTCGCAAGCTTGACAACCAGCAAAAGGAGCGACGGCGCATCAACGAGATCTACAAGGACTACATGCGCGACTGTGTCGACCGAGACTACATTCTGGAGAAGAAGGCCGCGCAGAAGGAGTTCGACGAAAAGATGATGGACCTCAAGGATAATCTGTTGGCCGACTTTGAGGATCGCAAGCGACAGATCGAAAACGAACGCTACAGCTTGGAGCTGACCAACGATTCCATGGAGATCAAGACGACGGTCACGCGCAAGCTGCGACGGCGACCCAATGAGCCGCTGCCGGTAATTGAAAAGCGTCGCAAGCCCGCCACCGGCCAGCTGCTCGTCTACCAGCTGGATGACAAGGAAATCGAGTCCGATCTCAAGATGATACAGCGCGGCAAACCGTTGCCGCTGCAACAGAACGGCATGGGCTCCTACACAAACTCCCAGCAGCAGCAGCAACAACAGCAGCAGCAGCAACAGCAGGCGCACAATCTACTCGTCGAGGCGAACAGCTACGTGGAGACGCGCATCGAGGACAATAAGCTGCTCTACGAGCGCCGCTGGTTCTGTCGCGGCCAGCAGGTCTATGTCGAAGGCAAGGACATGAACAAGTTTGCTGCCACAATTACAGCAATCGGCAACGAAGTCGTACGTATTAAGGCCGTCTCCACTCATTACCCACATCACCAGTTGAATACCAATTGAATATTTTCTCATCTTTTGCAGATCTGGGTGAAGCGCTCGAATGATAGCAAATTCAAGATAAACATGTCGCATTTGGCCAAGGGCAAAATATCCATAAAGCGCCGATAAAACCCGGCTAGAAACTCTATTGATTTGCTTTTATAGATGTAGAATATATATTTAGAACAAAATGAAGAAAAAAAACAGATTGTAAATAATAATATATTTGATTTTTATTTCAATTATTATTGTTGTCCGTCAAAGCTAGCTCTCAGTTGTCCATGTTGAATAGTGCTGCAAAGATCCGAATCTGATCTGCACAAATTGAAAGATGTTTCAGCTGAAATTCTTAATGTTTTCAATTAAATTGTAAATAAATGAAGGTAAGTTATAGCCAACAATTCGCGTTTCGCACTCAATCAACAATATTTATGCAATTGAGTTTGCTGTGAATTTTAAGCTTTGTGCTACGATTGGAGAAGTCGACTCAAATATGGAATATACCAAATCGATGCTTTTATCAGTTTTATCCCAGTTGGTTACCCTTAAGCAGCTACCAATGCAACTGGAATTGGTTTTTATGTTTAGCTTAAGGCAAAAAGATGCTTCAATTCCAGCTGGTGCCTTGGGCGAAACTTTGGTTTCGCCAGATAGCTTCAAAATGCTTCGCTGGATTCGCAGCAGGGCTATATGGCTGTATACATATACATATTTACATGCATACGTATTTATATATATATATATATACATATATATATTTATAATTACGATTTGATCTGGCTGCAACCATATATACATTTATAATTATGAGTTGGCTGCAACCATTAATGTGTTAACCTGGCAAAACGGAAATCGGGTTTCGGCCAAGCCAAAAAGCCCGCGCAAACTTTTACGCACTAACATAAAAAAAAACACCAAGATTTGTGTTTCACATTGCGCCTGCTTTATATAATATATATAATGGATCGTCTTGGTTCTGCTTTATTATTATACAAAACATGCACACAATTTTCTTGTTTCTTTTCCAGTTGTTGATGATGTTGTTTTTGTTGTTTTGGGAACGTTTTTCAAGAATTTAACTCGTTTCAGATGTAATGCAAAAAAAAAAAGCCGCATGGATTTGAGTGGGTAGCGCTTAGTTGCGCGAACCACGTCCGAAACCGCCACGGAATTCCACCTCGCCGGCGCCGGGCCCGACATCACCCTTCTTGTCGACACCGCTGCCGCCGGGAGCGCGTCTGTATGCCGAGCGATCTTCGCCGGTCTTGGAAGCATCGGCTGCGCCGCGTGCACCGCCGGTCGCTGGGCGTGGACGCAGTGGCTCGGAGCGTGTTGGACGCTTCAGTGTCGAAGGGACAATCTCGGGTGGCAGATGGAGATAGCTGCGTAGCTCCTCGATGCCCTCGTTGGTCAAATACCAGTAGTAGTGGCGCCAGGCGAACTGCTCCTTGACAAGACCGCGAGAGTGCAGCGACTGCAGTGCCTTGATGACATGCAGATTGGGGATCGACTCCAGTTCGGGGTGCTTCTGTGCATGGAAGTCCTTTTTGGCCACAATGACACCCTCCTTGAAGAGGTACTCATAAATGGCGACACGATGGGCCTTTGGCATAAACATGCTGCACAAATAAAAAAAATATAAAACAAATTAGAACTGGTGTTGCTGTTGTTGTTGTGGTGCTAGGTCTTGTTGTTGACTGACAAGACGCTGACTTAAAAGCGAATAATTCGTGAGCGTATATGATAATGTACACAACACAATCATTGGCAGCTGAAGCGATTGTCGGCGCTGGCAGTGCAATTTAATTTGGCTTAACACTTGTGCGGATTTGCAATTATTTTGTAGATTATTTTTGTTAAATTTCACGTACTTTGCGTCTTCTATGGAGCAGAGACCGGAAAGAAAGGAAAAGCGAGATGACAGCTGTCACCTCACATATTCTTCTTCTTAGCTCTGTACACACAGGGTTGCATGGTACGTGCTCATGTGAATGGCAAAGCGCAGAGTTGCATGAACCGATAGTACATATATATTCTAAATCATCTAATTTGATGATTATTTAAACTCTTATCAATAATCTGAATTTAAGCTTTGTACAAATTTGGCGTTTTGCAAAATGTTATGCTGCTTAGAGCATGTCAAACGGTGACTCGGAGCAAATGTGCCCAAAAGTTCATGCGGCACACTTAAATACTGAAAAGTGGATGAATCCCAATATCGATTACCGATTAATAAAAACTAATCACATGTTGCTTGTTGCGCCAAAATTCAAATGTTTATTTTGTTATTACTTTGGGAAAAAAATTATATAGATTAATTTATATCATAAGCGGATTAGATTGACTCTTAAAGTTCTACCGTTACACACTAGCCTTCTAAGAACAGACAGATTGATAAGATTACGAAACTAGACGATCGTTTAGTATTAATTGGCATTAAATGAATCATCGTGTATTACTTAACTGGAATTGTTATTTCCCTTAAATCTTGTCGAAAAATTTCCATCACAAGTTGCTGTCGATTAGATAGCTATGAATTAATGAGACAATACCATATTGTTTTTACAATAGCGTTCACAGATCGTATTGAGTGTCAAAGATTAAACTGTTTCATAATATTTGAATATAACCCAAATTGCTTAAACATTTCGAAGAAAGTTAAAGACTCATTTGAAAACTTTGTTTGGGTCTTTATAGTTTTTCGGCTTTCCATATCATCATATGACACCATTTACAGGAAACTTCTTGTCTAAATATCTAAGTTTTTCTGATTTTCAGGTAGCAACTTAATACCAGTTAAAAATAACAAATTTTCCTCTCAATCTTTGAACGAGGTAGTAATAGTAGTCTACCTTTGGTAAATTTGGCTCTTAACTTGCGGATGATATAGCCCTAACTTTCAAATTGTTTGAGATATATGTGGTATATACTTTATCGATTTACATTTACACCGGTATTTCGGTTTTCAAGTCCGGAGTGGGCGTGGCAATCAAATTTTTTCTTTCACACTTTCCAACAATTGAAGATTCTAGCTCACAAATTGTAGAAGATTCGTTCATTTCAGATTTTTGGGTTCGCAGTTACGGGGGGCAACGGATGTGGGCGTCGGCAGAAAGTATATATGCCGATTTTTGAAGGAATTACCAACAAGCTTTAAATTTTGACTCTAAGAGTTGTGGCAGATATGCGGTTATATCGATTAACACTTTTAGAAATATTGCGCGTTGGCTGATTAATATATCTATTTCCTAGCCTCCTAGTAGACGGCGCAACCGAATTTTAACTTGTTCCTTCTCGTAGCAAAGTATAAATATCTCAATTCTTTCACACGAGTACATCCACTACGGTATGAAGTCTACTGAGTATATAACAAACACCAACCAGTTAAGCCCATTAAGGATATGAATAAGATAGACAGAGAGAGAGATAGAAAGATAGATAGAGAGATAGAAAGAGAGAGAGTGAGATAGTGAGAGAGAGAGAGAGTAAGCTCTCTCACTTTTGACATGAGTCATTGATCAGAGAGGGACTCCGATCGGACCCAAGCCGATTGTCTGTCCCAAAAGCCTGTAATCAAAGGCCCATTTTTTGATTAAAGTTGCCATAGATTGCGAAATTAGTCAAGTACTGCTTATCATCATCAATGAAAAGTATAAAATAGAGCGCCTTGGGTCGGAATCCACTTAGAACCCAAAAGTGCCGCAGTCGCTTCATAATACTGCCAAGTATATAAAATAAATAAAATGAATGTGGATGGACGGACGCTTATGCTATTCCTGTGCGGATTGGCGCTAGCTAGTGCCGATATATACACAGAACAAGCTCAACGTGTGATGCAAATGCGCCATCTGGGGGTGGAGTTCATAGACTACTATAAAAACTTAACAGCGTTGGATGTGACAGTGCCTGGCACTAGGCTGCCAAATCAAGAGGATCTGCAATGCATGGCAGAAATGGCGCATCTCAGCCAGGGCGTTCAGTCGGGCAGTATTTGGGCGCTGAAGAGTAAGTATTGAGGTTGCTCAGATGGCTCCAGTGCCTGTCTAATTGTCCAATTATGTCTCTGGTCTCTGTTTCGTTCAGTGATTGACGCGTGGGGTCGATTGCCAGCTGGCATGCTCTTTGGCAATCTTAAGGGTTTAGGCAACTTTGACGAGTGCCTGAGTGTCGATCACCACATGGAATCCACAAGTCTCCACCTGCGTGGCAAATACTGCATGGCTAACCTTTTCTCCGTCGATGCAGGTGCTCTGGGTGTGCTTAGTGCGAAGTCCGCCGTATGCTTTCCCGCCTCCTGCACGGGCGAGCAGGTGGAAGTGGTGCTGCGCAAGCTCTTCAAGCAGCTGCTGAACATTGAGTTGAATCCGGAGACACAGCTGATCAATGACGGCAACTGTGAGACGGCGGAGCGCGAACCCATGGATGGTCTGGCCATATTCACAATGTAAGTAAGGACACCGAATGAACGCACTGCCCAAAGTTGTAGCTCTGATCTGTCTCCATTGTCTGACTTGCAGTGTCATCATTGGTGTTCTTGGCGCTGCTGTACTCCTGTGCACACTCATCGACTACTTTCTGTGCGACGATCAGAGTGAGTATGATTTACGATCTGATAACTATTAGCCTCGTAATGCCACCATATCCGAGTCAATTTGTGCTGTAATCGGATGCTGATAACAAATCGCCAAGTAATTGAATAACGTACTTCAGTTTCGACCAAAATATACTTATATAGAAGAATCGCAAGTATTGAGTGTCTTAACTAATTCCCAATCCAATTTCAGAGCAACCGCCATCACTGGTGAAGATCTTCTCGGCGCGTGTCAATTCGCGTTTGCTCTTCCGCATTGTGGACGGTAAATCAAATCCAAATGTAATCGAGTGTTTGCACGGCATCCGTTGCTTATCGCTTATATGGGTGGTATACGGCCATAATTATTTATTCCAGCTCCAATCACCCAATATCAATATGATCGATGTCATCACGGTAAGTGTGTGACCAAGTGACTCAGAAACCTAAGAACCAAACTAATTACATATATAGTGGGCAAGATCACCGTACAGCATGTTGATAACGCACGCTCTATTCTCCGTGGACACCTTCTTCTTTCTTAGCGGTCTGCTTGTGGGCATGATTGCACTGCGCGCCATGGAGAGGTAACTATTACCATAGCTATAACTTCACTACTGAAAATGCATATTACATTTTTTTTTTCACTTTTCATTTGCAGAAGTAGGGGCAAGCTGAATGTGCCGCTGATGTATCTGCATCGCTATTTGCGCCTCACACCTGTCTTGGCGCTCGCCGTACTGGTATATATGAGTATTCTGCCGATCCTAGGCAGCGGACCACTCCATAAGGCCCTCGTTAGTGACGCCGCTGATCCCTGCGAAAAGAATTGGTTCTGGACATTGCTCTACGTGCCGAACTATGCCACACAATTGGTAGGGGTACCCAATTGAGATCTCTTTTAAAGTCTAACAACATTCAACTCATTTGTCCCTTTGGTCGTAATTGCAGTGTTTGCCACATAGCTGGTATCTCGGTGTGGACATGCAGCTGTACGTCTTCTCGCCTCTGCTGCTGATTGCGCTCTACAAGTGGGGCAAGAAGGCCGTTGCCGGTATTGTGGTGCTAATGCTGTTGTTGGCGTCCTGCCTCTTCAGCATGATGGTCATCAAGGGGTATACCTTGTGAGTATTAAGCCTAGCCTGGAATTGGACAACATCTACTCAATTTTAATTTTAATATATTATCCAAATATAAATTACAGATATAATGAAGGTTTTGAAAAAATATATTATGGGACTCAGACACGTGCCTCGCCCTGGATTGTTGGTTTCATCTTTGGCTACTATCTGCATGTGAATCGCGGCGAGTCCTTCAAGCTGAATCGCCGCACCGTCTGGCTGGGCTGGCTAATTAGTTTGGGCCTGATCTTCACCTGCATGTTCGCTCTTTATCCCTATGCAGCAAATGGCAAAGATTTGGCCACGGTGAATGACGCATTCTACGTGACGCTCACCCGGATTGCCTGGCCACTGGCTCTGGTTTGGGTAGTGTTTGCCTGCAAATATGGATATGGTGGCCTGGCCAATAGTTTCCTCTCCTCGCCGCTGTGGCAACCACTGTCGAGGCTCTCATACTGCGCCTATATCTGGCACATTTTCATCGAGACCCTCAACACCGCCATTGCCCGAACCAACACATATTTCAGCGATTATCAAGTGGTAAGCATACATCCTTTGTCAACGCATCTTGCATATCTCTCTCTCTATATATATATATATATACTTTGTTTACTTGGACACCTCTAAGATGTTGCGCTTTTGGCAAGACTTTGGCTTTACGCTTTTATTGGCCTACCTCATGTATATTCTGGTCGAGGCGCCTTTCGCTGGCCTGGAGATGCTATTGCTGCCAGCTCCGAGGACACCGGCCCCGGTTGCGTCGAAATCCACAGCGACTGAGCTACATTCACAGAATATGGAGATTGCATCGCAGCTAGAGCCAAAAAGCAATTCCTGATTCATTACACCTATACATTTTAAGTAACTTAATCAATTTTTTTTTTGAGTATGTATTTTATTCATATGACAGCATTTAAATTACAATCTAAACAATATGTATGTAAGATCAGACTAAGAGAAAAAATAAACACATAAATATCTAAAAATATATCAGAAATGATTTCTTGGAAAATTCATTTCTTATAAACACTTTTAATAATTGTTGATTAATTGCTTAACTTAACTTTTAATGATGAGAAACTTACCTTAGTCAACAATTGATAAAGATAATAGAGATCAGGTTTCGGACAGGGTTTCCAATTGGCAAATAATAGGCCTTCCGAGCTTCCTATGGGAGCCTCAATGGTGATGCACGTCAAATAGGAAGCAAAAGGGTGAAACCAAAGGCCGACCAGAAATTTAACATCTACAAAACAAACGTTATAATGTTTGGCTCTGGGAGGTGTCAGCAGTTGTATTCGTTTACCACTTCGTAATTGGAGAAATGCGACACGACAGGAATTTAGATTCTGGATCATTATGTGCCATACAAACACAGAGTAGGAGAGTTTCGATAGGGGCTGGAATTGTGTAAGGGATAGCTCTGTGAAGCAGTATTTTCCCTTTATAGTGTGACTGTTCGCTAATCTCCTTGTTGATCCTGATGCACTCATCAATATAATTGAGGTACGGGATTCCAGCTGAGTGGTGCTGACAAGCACCAAGCCACAGAGCGGAATCAGCATTATATTTGGGAATCGATTGATTTGTGTGTTTCTTTTCAAACAACAACGCCTATTTTATAGTAGCAGACAAATTTTCTGCTTATTAAGAAAAGGCAGCTGCTAATCGTACTCTTGTCTGAAGATAAGCGACAGTACTCACTACGAAGTATCGCTACCTGAAGTGACTAACATAAATAAATACAAAATAAAGGCTGTCACTTTTGATCGGGGCGAGAAGACTACTAGACTTGAGTAAAGAGGTAAAAAGATTGGTTGTGATGTAAACGTAATGTAGGCATTTTGCTTTACCCCTATAAGGCACACATTATTTCTTAAATGAAACCAACAGTCGAAGAAGGCCGCTCCATATAACCACTAAACATTGCCTACGGGATTAGCGCCACCTATTTTTGAGAATAAAATAAGTCTCGCCATCTGTCGGTCCTTACAATACAGCTGTTAGACACTAAATCACATGTAATATTACTGAGGTGTTAGCGCCACCTATCTTTGAGAATATAATAAGTCACGCCATCTGTCGGTTCTTACAATACAGCTGTTAGACAAAGCACCCGTCTATATTTTGTTAACTCTGGAATTACTTTGGGAAAAAAATTATATAGATTAATTTAAATCATAAGCGGATTAGATTGACTCTTAAAGTTCTACCGTTACTCAATAGCCTTCTTAGACCAGACAGATCGTTTAGTATTTATTGGCATTAAATGAATCATCGTGTATTACTTAACTGGAATTGTTATTTCCCTTAAATCTTGTCGAAAAATTTCCATCACAAGTTGCTGTCGATTAGATAGCTATGAATTAATGAGACAATACCATATTGTTTTTACAATAGCGTTCACAGATCGTATTGAGTGTCAAAGATTAAACTGTTTCATAATATTTGAATATAACCCAAATTGCTTAAACATTTCGAAGAAAGTTAAAGACTCATTTGAAAACTTTGTTTGGGTCTTTATAGTTTTTCGGCTTTCCATATCATCATATGACACCATTTACAGGAAACTTCTTGTCTAAATATCTAAGTTTTTCTGATTTTCAGGTAGCAACTTAATACCAGTTAAAAATAACAAATTTTCCTCTCAATCTTTGAACGAGGTAGTAATAGTAGTCTACCTTTGGTAAATTTGGCTCTTAACTTGCGGATGATATAGCCCTAACTTTCAAATTGTTTGAGATATATGTGGTATATACTTTATCGATTTACATTTACACCGGTATTTCGGTTTTCAAGTCCGGAGTGGGCGTGGCAATCAAATTTTTTCTTTCACACTTTCCAACAATTGAAGATTCTAGCTCACAAATTGTAGAAGATTCGTTCATTTCAGATTTTTGGGTTCGCAGTTACGGGGGGCAACGGATGTGGGCGTCGGCAGAAAGTATATATGCCGATTTTTGAAGGAATTACCAACAAGCTTTAAATTTTGACTCTAAGAGTTGTGGCAGATATGCGGTTATATCGATTAACACTTTTAGAAATATTGCGCGTTGGCTGATTAAAATATCTATTTCCTAGCCTCCTAGTAGACGGCGCAACCGAATTTTAACTTGTTCCTTCTCGTAGCAAAGTATAAATATCTCAATTCTTTCACACGAGTACATCCACTACGGTATGAAGTCTACTGAGTATATAACAAACACCAACCAGTTAAGCCCATTAAGGATATGAATAAGATAGACAGAGAGAGAGATAGAAAGATAGATAGAGAGATAGAAAGAGAGAGAGTGAGATAGTGAGAGAGAGAGAGAGTAAGCTCTCTCACTTTTGACATGAGTCATTGATCAGAGAGGGACTCCGATCGGACCCAAGCCGATTGTCTGTCCCAAAAGCCTGTAATCAAAGGCCCATTTTTTGATTAAAGTTGCCATAGATTGCGAAATTAGTCAAGTACTGCTTATCATCATCAATGAAAAGTATAAAATAGAGCGCCTTGGGTCGGAATCCACTTAGAACCCAAAAGTGCCGCAGTCGCTTCATAATACTGCCAAGTATATAAAATAAATAAAATGAATGTGGATGGACGGACGCTTATGCTATTCCTGTGCGGATTGGCGCTAGCTAGTGCCGATATATACACAGAACAAGCTCAACGTGTGATGCAAATGCGCCATCTGGGGGTGGAGTTCATAGACTACTATAAAAACTTAACAGCGTTGGATGTGACAGTGCCTGGCACTAGGCTGCCAAATCAAGAGGATCTGCAATGCATGGCAGAAATGGCGCATCTCAGCCAGGGCGTTCAGTCGGGCAGTATTTGGGCGCTGAAGAGTAAGTATTGAGGTTGCTCAGATGGCTCCAGTGCCTGTCTAATTGTCCAATTATGTCTCTGGTCTCTGTTTCGTTCAGTGATTGACGCGTGGGGTCGATTGCCAGCTGGCATGCTCTTTGGCAATCTTAAGGGTTTAGGCAACTTTGACGAGTGCCTGAGTGTCGATCACCACATGGAATCCACAAGTCTCCACCTGCGTGGCAAATACTGCATGGCTAACCTTTTCTCCGTCGATGCAGGTGCTCTGGGTGTGCTTAGTGCGAAGTCCGCCGTATGCTTTCCCGCCTCCTGCACGGGCGAGCAGGTGGAAGTGGTGCTGCGCAAGCTCTTCAAGCAGCTGCTGAACATTGAGTTGAATCCGGAGACACAGCTGATCAATGACGGCAACTGTGAGACGGCGGAGCGCGAACCCATGGATGGTCTGGCCATATTCACAATGTAAGTAAGGACACCGAATGAACGCTCTGCCCAAAGTTGTAGCTCTCATCTGTCTCCATTGTCTGACTTGCAGTGTCATCATTGGTGTTCTTGGCGCTGCTGTACTCCTGTGCACACTCATCGACTACTTTCTGTGCGACGATCAGAGTGAGTATGACTTACGATCTGATAACTATTAGCCTCGTAATGCCACCATATCCGAGTCAATTTGTGCTGTAATCGGATGCTGATAACAAATCGCCCAGTAATTGAATAACGTACTTCAGTTTCGACCAAAATATACTTATATAGAAGAATCGCAAGTATTGAGTGTCTTAACTAATTCCCAATCCAATTTCAGAGCAACCGCCATCACTGGTGAAGATCTTCTCGGCGCGTGTCAATTCGCGTTTGCTCTTCCGCATTGTGGACGGTAAATCAAATCCAAATGTAATCGAGTGTTTGCACGGCATCCGTTGCTTATCGCTTATATGGGTGGTATACGGCCATAATTATTTATTCCAGCTCCAATCACCCAATATCAATATGATCGATGTCATCACGGTAAGTGTGTGACCAAGTGACTCAGAAACCTAAGAACCAAACTAATTACATATATAGTGGGCAAGATCACCGTACAGCATGTTGATAACGCACGCTCTATTCTCCGTGGACACCTTCTTCTTTCTTAGCGGTCTGCTTGTGGGCATGATTGCACTGCGCGCCATGGAGAGGTAACTATTACCATAGCTATAACTTCACTACTGAAAATGCATATTACATTTTTTTTTTCACTTTTCATTTGCAGAAGTAGGGGCAAGCTGAATGTGCCGCTGATGTATCTGCATCGCTATTTGCGCCTCACACCTGTCTTGGCGCTCGCCGTACTGGTATATATGAGTATTCTGCCGATCCTAGGCAGCGGACCACTCCATAAGGCCCTCGTTAGTGAAGCCGCTGATCCCTGCGAAAAGAATTGGTTCTGGACATTGCTCTACGTGCCGAACTATGCCACACAATTGGTAGGGGTACCCAATTGAGATCTCTTTTAAAGTCTAACAACATTCAACTCATTTGTCCCTTTGGTCGTAATTGCAGTGTTTGCCACATAGCTGGTATCTCGGTGTGGACATGCAGCTGTACGTCTTCTCGCCTCTGCTGCTGATTGCGCTCTACAAGTGGGGCAAGAAGGCCGTTGCCGGTATTGTGGTGCTAATGCTGTTGTTGGCGTCCTGCCTCTTCAGCATGATGGTCATCAAGGGGTATACCTTGTGAGTATTAAGCCTAGCCTGGAATTGGACAACATCTACTCAATTTTAATTTTAATATATTATCCAAATATAAATTACAGATATAATGAAGGTTTTGAAAAAATATATTATGGGACTCAGACACGTGCCTCGCCCTGGATTGTTGGTTTCATCTTTGGCTACTATCTGCATGTGAATCGCGGCGAGTCCTTCAAGCTGAATCGCCGCACCGTCTGGCTGGGCTGGCTAATTAGTTTGGGCCTGATCTTCACCTGCATGTTCGCTCTTTATCCCTATGCAGCAAATGGCAAAGATTTGGCCACGGTGAATGACGCATTCTACGTGACGCTCACCCGGATTGCCTGGCCACTGGCTCTGGTTTGGGTAGTGTTTGCCTGCAAATATGGATATGGTGGCCTGGCCAATAGTTTCCTCTCCTCGCCGCTGTGGCAACCACTGTCGAGGCTCTCATACTGCGCCTATATCTGGCACATTTTCATCGAGACCCTCAACACCGCCATTGGCCGAACCAACACATATTTCAGCGATTATCAAGTGGTAAGCATACATCCTTTGTCAACGCATCTTGCATATCTCTCTCTCTATATATATATATATATATATATACTTTGTTTACTTGGACACCTCTAAGATGTTGCGCTTTTGGCAAGACTTTGGCTTTACGCTTTTATTGGCCTACCTCATGTATATTCTGGTCGAGGCGCCTTTCGCTGGCCTGGAGATGCTATTGCTGCCAGCTCCGAGGACACCGGCCCCGGTTGCGTCGAAATCCACAGCGACTGAGCTGCATTCACAGAATATGGAGATTGCATCGCAGCTAGAGCCAAAAAGCAATTCCTGATTCATTACAGCTATACATTTTAAGTAACTTAATCAATTTTTTTTTTGAGTATGTATTTTATTCATATGACAGCATTTAAATTACAATCTAAACAATATGTATGTAAGATCAGACTAAGAGAAAAAATAAACACATAAATATCTAAAAATATATCAGAAATGATTTCTTGGAAAATTCATTTCTTATAAACACTTTTAAATACAGCAACCCTTGTGATTATTACATATTAATCGAATTAATAATTGTTGATTAATTGCTTAACTTAACTTTTAATGATGAGAAACTTACCTTAGTCAACAATTGATAAAGATAATAGAGATCAGGTTTCGGACAGGGTTTCCAATTGGCAAATAATAGGCCTTCCAAGCTTCCTATGGGAGCCTCAATGGTGATGTACGTCAAATAGGCAAGCAAAAGGGTGAAACCAAAGGCCGACCAGAAATTTAACATCTACAAAACAAACGTTATAATGTTTGGCTCTGGGAGGTGTCAGCAGTTGTATTCGTTTACCACTTCGTAATTGGAGAAATGCGACACGACAGGAATTTAGATTCTGGATCATTATGTGCCATACAAACACAGAGTAGGAGAGTTTCGATAGGGGCTGGAATTGTGTAAGGGGTAGCTCTGTAAAGCAGTATTTTCCCTTTATACTGTGACTGTTCGCTAATCTCCTTCTTGATCCTGATGCACTCATCAATATAATTGAGGTACGGGATTCCAGCTGAGTGGTGCTGACAAGCACCAAGCCACAGAGCGGAATCAGCATTATATTTGGGAATCGATTGATTTGTGTGTTTCTTTTCAAACAACAACGCGTATTTTATAGTAGCAGACAAATTTTCTGCTTATTAAGAAAAGGCAGCTGCTAATCGTACTCTTGTCTGAAGATAAGCGACAGTACTCACTACGAAGTATCGCTACCTGAAGTGACTAACATAAATAAATACAAAATAAAGGCTGTCACTTTTGATCGGGGCGAGAAGACTACTAGACTTGAGTAAAGAGGTAAAAAGATTGGTTGTGATGTAAACGTAATGTAGGCATTTTGCTTTACCCCTATAAGGCACACATTATTTCTTAAATGAAACCAACAGTCGAAGAAGGCCGCTCCATATAACCACTAAACATTGTCTACGGGATTAGCGGCACCTATCTTTAAGAATAAAATAAGTCTCGGCGTCTGCCGGTCGTTACAATGCACCCGTGAGGGAAGTCAGAGTAAAATCACTAAGTATGGAAAATCTGATTGATTGGCTACACATTTCGCCCAGCTGCACTTACGTTGCCTGCTTAGTGCTCTAGATTCCCAAATCCTAAATGAGTGTCTTCACCGGTATCATACCCTGGTTTGGTATGCAAATATATGTAAGAGGCAGAAGGAACATTTAACCGGCCTGGTTTGATAACTACCAGGCAGTGTGCCTTAAGTGTCCTGAAATAGTGGCATAATAAAATAGTTTTCAATTTGCCAGCAAACAAACAATAAGGTCACGAAGAAGATGATTAGATTTAGATAGATTAGATTTAAAGCTTAATCATTTCCAATAATCATTTTTATTCTTTGTAAAAACTTTCTTTTCGCTTACCTAGTATGCCATCCCTGTTCTCAAATAAATTCTCAAGTTCGTTAATAATTGAGCGCTTACAGACATACATATGTATCTGTGATTGAGTGTTCTTATGTACATCTATTTGTTCGTAACGAGACCACGGGTTTTTGTCCTGAATATACTAACATGAATAACATGAAAATTTGAATATTGGAAACCTCAGCGAGCGTACATTGCGTCCACAAATACTATATTTTTTCCGGCAGCGTTCATGTCATTAAGGATGATGTGGTGTCATCGACGCATTTTATTAGCAGGTGATATGTTTTATTATAAAAAAAAATGTATTTTGGGCAGTGGCAACATATTAAGTTATCACTTTTGTGTTTTTTTTGTTTATTTTTGTTGTCCAATAGTTGCCCGATTTCTTTCTCGTAGCCGTCTTCAGGCCTGCGTTGGTTTCACAACTATAACATAGGTTAGTCGGATTGCAAGAAAATTAAAGGATACCTTCCCCTCACCACATTGAAGTCCTATTGTTTGGAAAAGGTTGTTTGAAGTTTTGCAGTTTATATTATTTATACTTTTTTGCTTGTGTTTACCGAAGGTATCAATTGTGCAGTGTCTGTCCGTATGAACGCATCTGTTTCGACACCCTTAAAGCTAGAGTCTTGAAACTATGCGTCCGCATACTTGGCAACTCGACCGCCGCCCCATTAAAATCGGAAATGGCCAAATCTTCCGCAGTTTTAGATCCATCTAATTTGGTTTATTACGAGTAACCGTCTTTAAGTATCGCTAAAAAATATATGTGTCAATGGAACAAACGAATGATGAGTGATGCTGAATGATGATGTTTTGGCTTAAACAGTTATTGTTTGTTTATTTTTAAACAAAAAAATCGTCAATATCGTACAACTACATCATATAGCTTTCATAAGAGCAAACGGCAAGGAAGTGCAATCTTCCGGCTCCCTAAGATAATCGATCTTTCTTCATGGCATGTAGAATGTCGGTTTCCTACGGTATATTCGCTTGAAGAGCGCTCAAGTCTTACTGAATTAGATATGTTAGATGTGCTGGAGCTGCATGCAGACCATAATCAAGTCGAGTACACAGTTATTTTCTTCAGCTTCTCCTTTGTTTTTATGCTGGTTTGCTCATTAGAGCGCAGAGTTCGACTGGCCGCACGATGAAGAGGAAGCAGCAGCAGCAGCAGCAGCAGCAGCAGCAGCATCAGCTCAAGTTCAATGCAAGCAACAAAGCCAAAATTGAGTTCACAACTTACGTATGCATTCACACATACATACATACATACAAAGATATGTATATGTGTGTACGTATACATATGGAGCAGGTACGAAAACCGCACTTGAACGAAAATCAAATTAAAAGCTTCAGTGCCCAAGACAGGGTCGAATCAGAGCACGGCCGGTCAGGTTAAGAGTAGGCTTCTGTTGCCACATGTCACCTGCAAGTGCAGCACGTATGTACATACATATCTAGTCACACACACACACACACACACACACACACACACACACACACACATATGTAGGCACGCACATGCACGCACTTTGTGTGACTTCATTGAAACAAGTTCATAAAACACTTAAACCCAACCGAACCGACCAAATGTCTCCTGTGGGGTGGAAGAGGGGAGTGGGGGAGTGCTGTCAACGTTGCTCGCTGCCAGCTTGTTAGCAGTTTTGCTGGCCGGTTGTGTGTGCGGATTCTCCCCCAATCCCACATCCCCATTCAACAGCCTTTCCGTTTACGCCAGAGTTCAACGCCGGACGTATCACCATCAATGACCATCAAAAAGTTTTCGCTTTTGGCTTTCTAACCAGATATGTGTGTGCGTGTGTGCATCTATATATGCATATGCACGTCCGTATGTAAAATGAATGTTTTTTTTTTCTTGGCTATGACCACATCGCATTGAGATACACACATGCAAACGTAAATACATTTGTAGTTATAGCAATTGACCTAATCTAAATGGAGGCCATTAGAAATCGTTTTGCTTAGAAAAGATGTAATTTAATGTCTAAATGGACATAGGAAAAATTCATCTATTCTCATTTCTTTTGCAAAAAACAATGTGTTCTATTGACTTTAATTTGTTTTCTTTCTTATTTTTCCACTATTCTATTCTGCTTTGTCTACTGCTGTTTATGACTGATATTCAAAATGATCCATTCAAAATAATTTTTGCATTCAAAAAGTAATAATATGAAAAATAACAGCATTTGATATGTCCGTAAGTTTATTAAAACCACCAGATCGGGAAAAACGTTCGTTTTTCGCTTGTTTATTGTCTGGACTCCTTAATAGAATGTCCCCAGTTATAGAGGAGCCACTTCCAAGCAACAAACGGGAAACCTTGGACCATCAAATGGCCATTCTCGGAAAAATGCAGGCTGAGATTTACGAATGTTATTAGGTATAGTGGAAGGTAATCCCCAAAATTTCGATCATATCCATTATTTTACCTAGTTTTAAGAACTTCACTTAACAGAAGAAAATGAAGGGAACTATTAAAGTTAATAATATTGAGCATTTTTTTTCCAAAAGAAATGAAAACAAAAAATGAATTTTTCCTATGTCAGAAATCTCTTCTGACATAGTGCACTTAATCATAAGAAGTCGTCATGAAACAGTTAACTTTCGAGAGTGAGAAATTTATGAAATCGAATATTATAACATCACTTTTGCGAAGTGCAATGTAATCGATAAATCGATAAGTTGATATCGGGAAATCATTGTTTGAATTGAGTGAAAGTTCATCTCTCGCATTTTACTGCTGGCAGTATTTGTGTTTAACTTTATTGGCAATCATTTAGAGCTGTGGTCGATTGCTTTTGCATATTTGAAAGTCGCATTGCTTGTTAAATTCACACAGAGAGAATCATTCTTGAATGCGAGAGTAAAAAAAAAAAAAAAAAAAATACCAATTGTGAAAAAATCATAACTTACCAGTCACATGCGCACATGCACGCGTGCATATGTATGTATGTATATACTTATGGACCACACACACGGACACACACATGGTGGCACCGGCTGTCTGTATGTATAAAAAATCTGAAAATGATAGAAAAATGATTAATTGCAGTTAGCAGTAGTTCAGCAGTCAGTTGAGCTGCTGTTGCCGCTAGAGGTAAGCGAAGGGAAGGGGTAAACACAATACCAGCAATATGCATGTGTGTGTAAATGTGTGTGCTTATATCGGCATTCATGGCTCATACGTATGCATGTGCCTGTGTGTGTGTTTGCTGGTGTGTTGTAGTATATTTTTTGCAGCAGCCTTTTCATAGCACAACACAGCAGCTGACTGCAGCGATATTAATGATAGATATGCGTTCGCTTCGATGCGTCACTCCACTCCACTCGGCCACCCACCCCCTCCGCACTTGCACCGAATTATACGAGAATATTTGTGCATGTATGCGTTCAATCCAATGCGAGAAAAGAGAGAGAGAGAGAGAGGTAGACCGCTGCCAGATGGATCGAAGGAAAGTGTTGAAAGCAATAGAAGCGATAGCTTTAAATAACTGTTGTACATTTTGACTGTAACTTATACTATATGTATATACAGTTGCGAAAAAACTAATAGTACCATTAAGTTACGTAATTAACATGACAAATGGTAGAAAAAATAGCATCACCTTCGATCGTCATAGAAATAATTTATTTATTTATAATTTTAATAATTTTAAATGAACGTTTTGATGAATTTCAGATTATTATTAAATTTAAATACGGTAACATGAACTTCGTGTTCAAGTTTCGTTTCAAGGTCAAACAATAATCAAAAAGCACTGCTTCTTGAAAATGTGTAAGACTTAACAAAGAGAGTCAATTGCAATGCATCCAAAACAATGAGAGCTTCAAGGTTATGAGTCCAATGTTTGTGAATTGAATCTTAAATCTTATGATAAGCAGAAGCAAGTGTTGATTTGTCGATTAACTAGAGCGCATAAAACGGTTAACATAAAGTTCTATAAAATGAAATGTATATAAATCTCTGAATCTGATGGAGAACACTTCTGCACATACACATCCATATATATACAAAACATCTATGCATATTTTCTCTTGATGAGCATTAAAAGCCTTTTTTTTACTATTTTCCATTTATTCATTTAGTTGCAACATTCATTTCGACAGCCATTCAAATACACACACACACAACAGTTTAGAGGAAGCTGCGTGTCTGTGTGTGAGTTGTGAATGCAGTCTGTCTGTCTATGTGGACGACTCAAGTTGCCTTTTATTTATCAGCGCTAGAGCAGAGCCTGAGCAGCCAGATGAACCCATCCTCCCCGCCCCCAGCACCACCCTTAATCCCGCCCAGTCGCCCTGCCTAACCCGGCGTTCGGTTTTGTTGCTAACGAAATGGATCTGGAATGACAGTTTTAGTCACTGACAAAATGCTTCTAAAAATATGCCAAAAATGGTCATACGAATATCACAGAATAAAACAAAAACCAAAATGACAGCAACTGCCAACCCACACAACACCACCACCCCACCCCACACACTCCACCCCACACCATTCCACAGTTGCTGATCCTGTAAGGCCACGACGAGTCGAGTTCCCATAAGTTTTTCTCTGCTTGGGTAGGCAAGTTTGGAGAAGGTGGGTGTGTGGGGAGGGGGGGGGGGGGGAAGCAGTGTGCTTGTCCGGGACCGGGCAGCAGTTGCTCTTGATGAAAGGGTTTACAACTATTTTCTAACTATGTATTTAGCGCGCATTATATGACCTCGCCTCTCACATTTCCCCCCTTTCGTTCAGTTTCACACTTGCTCACTCACTCGTCTGGTTTTTGCCTTCGCCTAGCATTATTTCGTGCACTGAGCGAAATTTTGACAATTTATATGACTGTTTTCCAAGACATGGGGCTCAAGAATAGTGTTCACAAGTTGTAACGTTAAGCTACCCACAATTTGCACTGATTTTGGTACCTCCAAAGTTATTTTTATTAATATTGATTGTTGCCAATATAATTAAAACAGATGCAATCAGGTTTGTTCTCAGTGTGCAGTCTCCTTTTCGCCTTCGTCACATGCCATACGATGGCTGTTTTTATGATGATATGTTTGTTTGCCCCGCTGCGCCAATGAACAGTGGGAAATGTAAATATTGAAATCTCATTCTTTAATTCTTTAAGGCGACTTATCTGCTTACGATGAATACTTGAGTCGCACAGGTTAAAGATAATTTTGAGGTTTATATTATTATAATATAGTGCAGAACTGAGACTTTCTGAGTTATCAGTTCGAGTTTTGTATCAGCTTTGTAAAATAATAAATAAATTATCATTTTTATTTTATTTAATTTAATAACAATTTCGAAAGAGTATACATATTTCAATAAGCTCTCACAAATGTTTATATTGTTGAATAAATACATTATAAAATAAGTGGAAAATTGAAATGAAAAATGAAAACATAAAAATAAAGCATGTAATTATTCGAATTTCGAATTTGCAAGAATTGGGGAAGCCCAGCAAAAAAAAGCAATTATTATTATTGATTACACTGAAATTAAATATGCTTTGATTATTAATCACGCTGATGTGAACCACGGTGCCAGTTGATGGTCGTTTAGACTGCTGAACCCTTGACCCCTGACCCCTGATCCCGAATCCTATTGCTGCTGATGCCCACTTGTAACATATTTTTTGGGCAGTGGATTAGTTGCACGCCATGTTGCCATTTGAAGTGTTTATGGGTATGGAGCTGGCACACACACACACATACACACACATCCACAGATACAGCAAGGCAGCCATGTCCCCGGTCCCGCCCGCACACTCACAAATACACATAAGTATATCATGCGACACTTAATAAAAACAATGTGCTCAACATGCCGCCTTAAATGGAAATCCATTTTTAGTGTTTGTTTTTGTTGGCTTTTCATAGGATTGTGTATGCATGTTGTGTGTGTGGTGTGTGTGTGTGTGTGTCTTTGTGTGGCGTGTGTTTGTTGAGTTATTTAAATGTCTGCTTTTTGGTGCTTGCTCTGCTGACTCCAAATATGTATAATTAATTGTTTTAAAGCATTCTATTCTATTCTCTAAAATCTGTCACCCACTTTTCATCGGATCAGAGACGGAGTCGAACTCGGGGAGGGACGTGTTGGGGCTGCTACAATATCAGTTTGTGGCTTTTGTTCAAATTTGTGGGCCATGCTACTTATGATGATTATAAGTAGCCATCGTCACGGGCTGCTTAATCGTTTTAGCAATTAGTTTAAACTAAAACGATTAGAAAACAAGGATTCGTCTGTGCCGCATGGCAAATACCCTTGCAGACATATTGCAACATTTAGTAGATATATATGGATAATGAATAATAAGCAAAAAAAAAATAATGATAAAAATAAGTTGGCATAACCAAGACATTTTTTCTTTCCACTCCTTGTAGATGGCTTCTAGTATTCTACATTCCAAGTTCGGTAACTTTACCTCTCAAGTGGCGGGAGATATGGGCTTTTACCGTTTCTGTGGGCAGCTGTGGGCCTGGTCGGATTCTTCCCCACTTTTTGAAGGATGGTAAAAGAAATATACCCTTAAAATTGTAAAGTTGATTGATAATATGTGAAAGTGTGATAAATGGAAATTGGAATGCCACACCTTTAAAACTGTGAATTTAAATACTATTGAAAATCTTTAAACACAGAAATTCACGAAACAAAAGTAGTGATTCTTCAAATAATAATGATAAACTTGATATACGAGAACTAATATTCAAAATTTTAAGTCTCTAGATCTTATGGTGTCTGAGTTCCTTTGGTCAGACAAACGACGACGGATTGATGGACACGACTAGATTGACTCGGTTATTGAGACTCATCAAGAACATACATACATATATATAAGTACTTTATGATGGGCTCCCCTGCCTGTTACATTTTCTTGATTACTTCATTATAACTAGTAAGAAAGCTAGAGTCGAGATGACTCAACTAGGAGATACCCTGAACGCAGCTGTTAAATATATATGAATCCGATTAAAACAAAGCTTTTAGATATAGTGGCAAATTTCTCTTGAATAGGTCTTGAAGGGTCACTGTGTGTGATATGAGTATAATATAGTGACAATATGCTTTTGGACCACATTGTATAGTTATGGACACCTGATCTCTTTCTCTCAATTTCACATCGCCTTAATTTTTTCAGAACGATTTTTTAATCTTTTTTTTAGTCGAGGCCTAGTGATAATAACCAACTTCGGCTGCAAAAAGGTTAATTCGATTATTTTAAATGGTCGATCCTGCCGCATATGCAAAAGGGTTTTTTGTTTTGATAACGCCTTTGAAGGCTTTGTTATAAGCATATGTAAATAGACTATAGCACAACATATGTACATGTGTGCAACTCACTTTAAGCCATATGCATATGTTGGCCCAAAGTAAAGAACGTGTAGTGCCTTGGCAATTGCTTTGTGCGTTTTTGTTTTGTGTTGATTTCAATTGTTGCCCAAAAGATAAGCAGAAGACTGAAGGCTTTGTACGTTTGGATGTGTTTATTAAGAAATATACAGAAATACATACATTCGCATAGATGTAAAGTAAATATTAGCAGAGAGTAATTTAGTTTTCGTACAAAATGTATCTTTGAAAACACACACACACACACACACACACACACAATTTGCTCAAGACTTTTCACAGCTTCAGTTTCACGTTACAGTTGCAGTCGGCCTATGGTAAGTAAACCATGCACTCAGAAAAAAATCGACACACTTTTGGCGTCACATTATTATTTCTAATAATCAGAGGTTTTCCTTTCTTTATTTCAGGGTACGTCTTTCTAAAATTTAAATAATTATGTTTAAGGTTATTAAACATTAGTATTTTAAGATTTTTCATATACACAAATATTTTAGATATAGCTTGTAAATTTATAACATTTAATTTGAGAAAAACTTGCGATTACAGCTAAACTCTAACCTTAGCTTTCGAAAGAGTAAATTTCATTACTATTTTCTTAAATTCCAAAAGTATTTCTTTTCTCGAAGAACCGTGGAATTTATACTTTTAAGAAATATATTTTCTACGATTAACAAATTTCTTTCTGAAAATTAGCAAACAAGTAAATATATTTTTTAATTATATTTAGAAATTATTTCGAAAATAAAAGCAAGTTTCGCGTTTTCAGAGTGATTTTCATATTGGGGTGATTTTAACAAAAGTGTAGACATGAGCGCTACAAGCAATTCAACAACAATAATAATGGAAACAAGAGTAGTGGGCTAAGACCGACTCACACATAAAGCTGTATATACAAACGTGCTAGCCTGAGCTTCTATTTAGTTAAAGGCAACAGCAAGCACTTTGCTTGCTTATTATACATACAACATACAACACTTAACATACAACAACGTACAACAAGAATGCCCTTATCGGAGTGCTACCCACAACTGAAACCCATGGATGGTAGTTTTTGGTTCGTTGCAAGCTACTTTGCTATTATTATGGCTATAAACTATTATTCTGCCAACTAGCTGCCTGCTGTTGATATTTTTCTAAATTTAATTGCATTTCTGCTAGCTGCTCTGACAGACAGACAGACAGATAGACAGACAGACAGACAGACGGACAGACAAGTCACCCAGCAAGCAGGGAGGCATGCTGTAGGGACTGTGGGGCCTGTCCAGGACTGCCCATGCCCTAAGCTGTAGCAGCAGCAGGAACAGTATAAGAACGACAACGACGACAACTCAATTTGATGGCAAATCACATCATATGCTTTCCAAACACGTCTTTCTACAACCCAAAAATTTAAGTCACGAAAACAATTTTGTGAATTGTTGGCGGCCAGTCCTCATTGCTGCCTCTCTCTCTCTCTCTCTCTCTCTGTCTCTCTCTCTCTCTCTATCTTTTAGTCCTATCCCAATCATCTATCCTGTTCGGGCACTGTCACTGGCAATGGGTACTGCCGGATACTTCTTTCTTGCGCCACTGTTTAAACTGCCTGTCTCTGTCGCCGTCCCTTAAGCAGTCGGTAACGCGATGAGTGGATTACCGCGCTTTATTACTCCAGCTCCAGCTCCAGCTCCAGCACCACCTCCATCTTCAGCTCGTGCTATCGTTCGCGCTCCTCGTTAACCTCACCTCGTTAACTGTTCGCGTCGCCTTGGTAAATAATAAAAAATTCACAGCTTGCTTTGTTTTGTATCCAAATTTAAAAACAATCGCGTCTCCTATTTGGTCCGTCATCTCGTCCGACCCGGAACGAAGCACGTCCACGTGCACTCTTTAATTATGTGTGCCATGGAATTGCCATCTATTGACCACTTCAGTGCTATCCGGCTTTATTTTTTTGCTGTTTAGCTTTGCTTGGTATAGCTCAATGCGAGTACACACCTCCTCACAAATGGATTATATATCGAATTCAAAATTCCAAGTTCAAATCGTAGGATTTTTTAAATTAAATAATATGTTTTTAAAATGCAAAACTAAATATATTAAAATGTTTTTAAGTGAGCATAATAATAATCTTCTAAATGCATGTGACCTATAAATGTCAAACTGTAGAAGGGATGACAACAAGAAGAGGAAATTCATGGCAGGCAGCTAGCCTCTGTTGGCAGGGATCGCTTAGAGTTGCCAGACTGTGCAGAAGAAGTCGTATTACGAAGTCAACACTTAATACAGATAACCTTAACACTATTATTTGATCAAATTCATTAGAATCGAAACATTTCGACAATCAACTTAATCGTGTATATGCGATCTTTCAATCAGTGAGGCATTTTCCGGTTGTGTTGCACATTCCCTGTAACTGTAACTGTGTGTGTGTGGAAGCGGACGCCAATTGTGAAGTGCATTTGACATTTCAATGAGACATTGACAGCACTCTGTACTCCCTCTATCTCGCACTCCATTTATTTTCTGCACTCTTTCTCTGACTTTTGCTGTAGCTCTGCTTTCTTGTGGGGTTCATCGATAAGGCCTTTTCAAGCCGAGAACTGAACTTGACGTTTCGATTTTGATTACGGCGACCAGCTTCAAATCAATCAAAGACACAGAACGAATATATCTATGTCGAAAATATGATGCTAGAAAGCTTACAGTAAAAGTGAGACAGAGAGAGAGAGAGAGAGAGAGAGAGAGAGAGAGAGATAGAGAGAGATGTGTCTGAGTGATAGAGTAAAATTTGTACAGAATTCGGCCACAAAAATAAATTAATTGCTTACGACATTTTGTCAATTGAAAATGGTCCGAATGCTCAATAGACAGTTGAATAGCGAGAACTTGTCCTTTAGTTGGACACAAATCAATAGACAATATATAAACAACTTTTAAATGGTCACTCACACGTGCCCCCAACCCCAATCCTAGCTGCAGCCAATTCACAATCTGCAAACAAACAAGATACACAAACAAACAAACACACTACGTTGAAGATAGATCAACCCACCTGCCGTGTGCATTTGTTATTCATGAGCAGCTATCAACACCAAACAATTTCGTTCCATGCCTTTTGTTCTTGATAACAACAACAACAACAGCAATAAGAGCAACAACAAAAACACCAACTAACTGCTATGGAGGCACTCGCTTCTTGTCCACGTCCAAAGCTTGATTGTCCAGTGGGGTAGGCTAACGTTTCCGGTTGCCAAATGCAAACGGAAATGTCGCAAAAAATGGGGCTTGTTCACTGCTTGGGCTGCGTAGCTTCAAAAGGGTTTGAGGGGTACAAGGGGTGGTGGGGGGAAGGCTGACTGAGTTTTAGCCGAGTCTGCTGCAATTGCCAACTGCTTTTGTTATGAATGATGATGGAAAATCTGGCAGCAGCATCTCTCTCTCTCAGCAACTGTGCCGCCAAATTCAAAACGAAATGCCCACGAAATGATGAAAAAAAACGAACGAGCCACAGTGTGAAGTAAGGCGGGTGGGAGGTGTGTATGTGTGTGTGTGTGGGGGGGGGGGGGGGGGGTCTTGGTACTGTGTATATAACAAAAGGGTATCCAGCGTAGCGTCGTAATGTGGTGATTCAATTCAGTTTGTGCAATGAGCAGCCGGCAAAACTTTGAAAAATGGTAAGAAAAATGTGGAACGAACGAACCGACAACGGACGTGGCAAGAAGAAGAACCGTGCCACACACCAACACCAACGTACCCCCGCCCATTTCTATTGGTATTGAAATGCAAATGGTCGCTGCCTGCCGAAATTAAATTATGTGGAAGTAATGATAACCTTTCGGCCATGCGACCGATGCGGCCAACGCAGCCAGCCAGATTCAATTGCCAGCCACTGGGCACAGTGCTTTCCCGCTAAGGCAAAGCCTTTCATTTAACTGGGCGACGCAACGCCCCTTTTGGCAGCTTCTGTCTTCTTTCGCAGGATCGGTGCTTTCGGGAGAGGTTAGACAACTGGCAACTGCACCACTCACGGCTGTGGCACCGCTTCAAAATGCTAAATTAATTGGTAGGTGTGGCGTCAGCAGCAGCTAACAGTAATTAATTATCTCTTCCATAGACACTTGAACACATAAGTAAGTCAAAAGTGAACAAAAAAAATAAGAAAAAAAAGAAAAAAATACATAAAGAAGAAAAAAAAAATGATGTAGCATACTCTTCTGTTCAGGCAATCGACACAAGGATGGTGATAAACCAAATATAGACCATAACAAAGCAATCCATTCGTAAGCAGCTTCAAACACAACAAGCAAGTACTCAATTATGAATAAGTCATAATGCTTGGCCAATAGATACCCCACACCCATCTACACCCAGAATCAATCGAAATCAATTGCCACCTTGGCGAATAGAATTAATTCGATGCATTCATTAACGTATTTGATTAAATAATTATAATTACAACTGACTCAGTGCTCAACTCTCAACGACTGACTCTGCTGAACGCCTGCTCACTGACTAATGAACAATTTCTAATGCAAAGTCTGGCAACTCGTTGCAATCCACATCAAAATATACACTTCCCTACATAAATATAAATAATTGCATCAAATTGAAATATTAACATGTGCAACAAGACACATGTTTCATATCATGTGTTCGATCCGTTGAAAATGGCTTGCAACACTGATAATTATATTACAATTCATTGAATTCATATCACAAACGAGCACTAGGAATATCACAAACTTTGAGACAAGACATCAAGACAGTAGAAGACAATCAAGTACAATCGAACAAGTAAGCCTTTTGTTCGGAGCCCTTCCACAGTAAGGAGTGACCTCAACACTCCTTCAATTATTGAGGTCATTAATGGATTGAACGACAAGCTTCGCTTTCGGCTCACAGTAATCAGCTTGAAGGACTTCATTATTGAATTGAATTTTCAATGGATTCTTTAAATTTGATTTTATTCACTAAGCACATAGTTTGTGATTGCAGATTACATATTATTATTTAATCCTGGATTCACACAGAGAAATAATTAAAAGCATTTTCAGTAATTTTCACTACTAAAAGTTTGACAAGCATTGTAAAAATGGCAAATGGCATTTTCCACTAAACAACAACTTTAAATGCCATTTGAACAACAATTCCATGCGACTTTCATCCAAATAATTTCGATATTAAGCTGCTCAAACACTTGATATGCATATTGACACATATTCACAACTGCACACATGCACATACATACATGTACATTTCGATTATATGTGTACAAATATGTGTATTTGAAATGCGTTTGCTTGCAGTCGAAACAAACGAACATGATCATAATCGTAGGCATATGTTTATGTGTGTGTGTGTGTGTGAGTGTGTGTGTGTGTGTGTGCAAGCATCGCCGATTCTACTCATTAGCAATGGTTTTTATCTATAGCAACCCTGTACCCTCCCCCACTTTCGCTCTCTTACGCTGTTACAGCCGACCGTTGCCATGACAATAAATGAAATATTTTGAGCCCGTTCGATGTAATAACTCGCGCGATTTGCCGTCTGTCATATTTCATACATTCTTTTATAAGTCCAGCATGCGCCGCAGCGCAATAAGCTGCCGCTCTGATGGATAAATGGCACATTGGGGCAATTGCAATTGCTGACGGAGTGGCAGGGAGGGGCGGGTTAGGTGTGCGGGTTAGTTGAAGTTCGTTTCTTTTCATAAATACTATGGATTTGTTGGACTTTTGCATTGCAGACGCTAAGCCCCAATGGTGCTTATTGCAATCTCTGTCTGTGTGTGTGTGTGTGTGTGTGTGTGTATGTGTGATGAAGTGTACAAGTTATTCTCCTTATCAAATCGTAGATTTGTGCATTATTACAAACTCATTAATCTACATATATGCAAAGCGCAAAGCTTTCCTTATAGTATAAATAATCTATGCATGAATTTATAAATTTAAATATTTACTAAAATTAATATTTATCTAGTCACTAATGATTAAATAGTTTTATAATAGTTAATAAGATATAGATGATAAACATTGACGATTAGAATTTCAAATCTGTTTCGTTCGTTTTCCGATGTTATAGCCATTATTTATATGTATATATATTCATATACCGTATAATTGTGTTTGTCAAAACCGATGGACTCCAACATGATTAGAGTATAAAAACGAAAAATTAAAAAAAAAAAAGAAAAAGCGAAAAATAATAACGACAATTCATCTGAATTGGAATATGAAAAATGAGCGCTCAGCGTTTTGCTGCAATTGTCAAATGCACTAATAAATTTCAGTTCGGCCAGTTGGCAGTACAGTGAATGCTCTGCGCACAGACAGACTTACTTGTTGTTTAAGCAAATAAATATAATGCAAATTAATAATATTATAAACTTCATGGTCGCTGTCTCAACAAATCCATTGAACTGCATCCGCGGCGTTCACTCATTGAAGTGATCACTGTACCCCAAGCTCCTGCACAGTTTGCACATTAATCACAACGGTAAATCTAGCTTAAATTATTTGCAACTAATTAGTGCTTTTGAACAGAACCAACTAAATAAATAAATCATGGAGCACAAGGGATTGTGAGCAAAAAAAAAAAAATATGTTGACCATCAATAGTCGCAGATGTTTATTGAATAATGTATTATTTATGAGCTAACAAATAGTTTACAATTATTGGAAATTAGTCAAGTTAAGAGGTAGCTGAACATCTGAACAGTTCCATGAAAAAATAGCTTAATCGCAGAATTACCAACACTGATGATAAGTTGACAGTTGCCACATGTAGCGAGAGCTTCCAGTCAGAATTGGGACGTTTGTCTTGTCAGAAAAACGTACACTCAGAAAAAACATTACGACTTGTCTGCGAAATGTGCAACGGGTAGTTTTTTTTTGCATTTTTCTTACATACTAAAACTACTTATGCATGGAGCAGTTTTCCCTCTTGGAAAAAAATATCAACCTGAGTTTTAGAAACCTGCTTTATTTTTTTGCGATTTTTATTCTACCTACAAAAAATTTGTTTTATTATTGAGCATGACTACATTTTTGAAAAATAAATATGAGCCTTTTTAATTTTGGAAATTTGTAGAAATTATTCCAAAAAACTAAAAAAAAAATGCATAACTAGGCAGTGGAATTTCTTTGGAAAAACATGCTGAAAATATCTGATATTTAAATGGTTGCAAATTGCTGCACATAGGGCTTATTATTAATGTACAAACACACACACACACACTTGCATCCGTCTATGTATGTATGTATATTGGCATACTCGTATATGAAGGTGTCGAATTTAATACGCTAGCAAACTCTGGCACATGCTGGCCAGGCTAAGGCTAAATGCCTGAGGGCCCGAAGGCCTGAAGGCTGAAAGATGAAAGCAAAAAACTAATCGGATGGTCAGTCTGGCTTGCAGTAAAAACTTTTCAGAAATTCGAATCATGTAACAAAATACATGATGGCTAGATTCACACACATTTCCCAGGACATAATGTGCGTGTGCGTGTGTGTGTCTGTGTGTGTGCTCAACTGCAATGCCTCTGAAAAGGCAACTTGCTATCTGTGTGTGTGTGTGTCTTGTGTGGGCGCAACATGTGTTTATAATTATTTATGTGTGTGTGTGCGTGTGCGTTGTCCATGTGTGTGTGCGTGCGTGTGTGCATACAAATGACAAAAGGCAACAGCATCAGCAACAGCAGATGAGGCAGCCGCACATGGCCTCAAGTTGAGCGCTTAATTTGAGGTCAGCTGCGAGTTTCTAGTTGTCCGGGCTGAAGTTTTGGATGGACAGACACACACACACACACGCACCTAAAATTCGGAATGCACGCAAAAATATGCATACAGCCAAGGACGTGGCGAGGATCTAATTTGGGGAGGGGCTGCAGTTCATACAGAAAGTCTGAACAACAAAACTCGCACAAAATTTTAGAAAATTGCCCTGAAAACAAGAAAGTTTTATTTATTAAATATGTTTCGTAATTATAGACAATATTTCTGAAAATTATAAAAGTGTTTTCAAATGAAATTACTGAAAATACCCTATATTAATATTCGAATTTGTGTGTACACAAAAAATGACCTGTAAACTTGAAATATTTGAAAAATCCACCTTGGAGTTAAGAAGTGAAAACTCTCTTATTTAGAAACACAAATCCATTCCTTTTAGAAATACATTTTCTAAATATTAAGGTGGGTTACACTTGACGCCAAAAGTAAAGTTCATTTGCGATTTTTTTTCGAGTGTCTGCAGTCTTAGCAAAAGTTATTAATTAAGCAGAAAGGAAAAAGGATCAAAAGTAGCTAAACAACCCAAATAAATATGTATGCTTAAATATGTAAATATGATACAGCTGTATCCAGGGAAAGCAAATCAATTCTTATATAGTTTTATTAAAAATTGACTTAAATTTCGATATCGACCAATTTAACTGAACATCGACCACTAAGTTGGTATTTTATCTCAAAGCTTTCATGTTTTTTCTTACTGAAAAAATATAATCTTTGAGCACCTCCTTAAACTAATATTTTTTTTTAAGTATCTTTGAGATTTCGGAATATCTGAACAATTAGAAAAAAAATTCAAAACTAGATTTAGCTTGTGGCAAGAGCAATGCAATCCATCTATCCATGTATGCAGATACAGCCAGGGGTTACAAAATGTGCTGGTATTTTTGGTCTCAATTCAATGCTTTCTTCATTTTTGGTTTTTCGTAATCCTTAGTTTTGAAAAATAAATAAAAAATTGAATGTCGCATGAAAAGTCTAAACTACACTGCGATTTGGTCATTTTACTAACCCTTTCACATCTTTGATTCAGACTGTCCACGAAATATACATGCTATATATGTACATATATATATATATATATATATATCCTCTTGTATGTGCTGCTTGTATGGACAGGATTATGATGATATATATGTCTAATCTCAAGCTCAAGGCTGCTCTCATTAGGATCGTAGTTAAAATAAGTTGATTCCTTACAGTTTTTTTTTTTGTTTTTTGTTATTTGTTTAGCAAAAAAAATGTACGCGTTTTTTGCCATACGCAAAATGCTTGTCACTTGCAGTGCAATGCCAACAATAGATTCCGTTCTATCTGCTCCCCCCCTCGCAGCCAGGAGCAGCTGCCTCGCTCTGCCCTTGCCATCTGTGATTTGTGCCAACTGTTGGCGTTTTGCTTTTGTCTTTTGTGTGCGCGCAGTGACCTGCAAAAGCGGCAGACGCTGTTATTTTGGCTCTTTGCCTTTGCTTTTAGCGTTGCTCTTGCCGACCGGTTGCCTGGTCGCCTTGTAGGTGCACCTGAGCCGCCTTTGCCATTGTTCGAGTCAGGCTTAGAGTTGGCGGTATCCAGGCGCTGTCTGCGGTCACTGCAAATAATTTCATTCATCACGCGGCCAACGAAAAATTCAAATAAAAGTAAAAACAATAAAAACAAGTATGAATGATGCCGTAGACTGAGCTACTCGACTACGCTATACTCTCAACCCATTTGTTAAATGTATTCTAGTTTTGATGCCAAGTCTTTAGTTATTCTTATTATCTTTGTGCAGTTGATTAATAATAAGTCAATGTATAATTGTTATTAATTGAAAAGATCTGCCTTAAAAATGGTCAGTTTTATTAGTATCTTTCGCGAAACGGGGGCAGTTATTGATCAAATGAAATACGCTTGATCTGAGGGTCGGAGATACTTCCTTCTGCCTGTTACATACGTTTTCACAAAACCAATATACTCCTTTTATTGTATATTGTAGGTAATAAAGTTAGAGAGAGAGAGAGAAAAAAGTTGAAAGACTTATTTTCCTTCTTACGAAAAATGTTAGTAATTATTATAGTAAAAAACGAAACCAGGACTAACAAGAACAAGTGAAGCCTGTATGGCTTTGTGTCAAGGATAATGAAATATAATATTCAACTTATTTCCTATTCAAGCATTACTTGACATTCTGAAAATCGCATAGAAGGGCAATCATTAAAAACTTGATTACATTTTATTTATTTATTTCTTTTTTACTATCTCTCACACAACGTCTACTTCTGATCAGAAAAAATAGGGTCGAAGAGGCATCCTGCTGCCAATTACATACACTTGCACACAATTTATTATACCCTATTTTCCAAAATGGTAAGAGGAGAAAAAAAAATATGAAAAAAAACAATAAGAAAAATGAATAGAGGAAAATGAATAAAAGGAAAACCGCTTTAATCGTTGTTCCCATTTGCTTTTTGCACTGCTTTCAGCATTTTTGTCGCGTTTGCCGTTTAATGCGACTGCAGTTGGTTTTGTCTTCTTCTTCTCCAGCTCCTTCATCCTCTTCTGGCCATCTTATTTCACTTTTTTGTTTGCAAGTGCCAGTTGGCCATTTTCATTTTGAGCTACCGCCTGTGTCTGCGCTGGCGACAAGCAAATATTGTCTTTTCTCAGTCGCATTTTTCAACTGGCATCTTTATCTTGCAACCCCCTAAATCTGCTCCCCCCCCTCCCCCCGCCCACCATGCAGGTTTCGATTACTGCACCCCCTTCTTAGTGCAATGCTTAGGGGTAAGATGTATTTTTGTCACGAATTCAATCAATGATTTTTAAGCACGTATTTATTACTTTTGCTCTTTCTTCAACATGTTTGAGGCCTTTGCCGCAAAAATTTCACATATATTAAATGTATATGTATGCATGCAAGGACTAAGGACTTCCTAGCCAGCCCCACCCCACGAACTGCTTTTGTTCCCATTTGTCCTTAGTGTAAGCAATAGACTATCAAGTGTGTGTGTGTTAGCTCTCTCCAACTTATTAAGCATTAATTTATTTATGTGTTTGTTGCGCCACAAAAGAAAAAAAGCCCGTTAACTGTGTGACTCATGCGCATGCAACAGACAGGCACTGTACGGCTACAGTGAGAGCAACCCGAAATATTCTTCAGTTTGGATGAGCAAATGCACTCCGCTAATGAATTGAATGCTTTTCCATTGCGCCAAGTGCACACTTACAAAAATTCTAAAAATCTTGCTTCGAATTATCTGAAGATTGTATTTAAGATATAGAATTTCATTATGTCATAATTTGAATCGATTCGAATCGATTTGCTTCGATGTTTTGGAATTGTTGTAGGTATTAAAAAAAAAGTGCAACAAATACTTTCACAATAAAGCTGCCTTTCCAGTGTACTTCTTCATACAGACTATCTAGGTCCTTACTGATAGCTGCTTTATACTCTGCAAATGGCTAAAAGGGATTTAAAGAAGTGGTTCAAAAGTATTTAACAGGCAGAAGAAAGCATATACGACCCCATAAAATATTTATATTCTCGATCAAAATATGTCCATCTGTCCGTCAATATGAACACATATTTTACAGAGACTTTCACGCGCATATACACAGTTTATTTTATTTATCGATAAGCTTCGTGAATCTCGATACAAATCGATTTCCAATAGAAATAAAAACAACACTTTAAAATACCAATTTTAAGAAACACGGTAGAAAGTCGTACGCTTTGAATATCCAGAGGTTATGACTTTACCTATCATAAACTTAAGTACAAGGTATATACTAGTCGAGCTTTTTCAACTGTTTTTTTCGTTTCCTTCTTGCAACATTTTCCTTTTGGCTGGAAGTAATATGGCTAAGTTGCTTTGTTTGCGATTTTATTAACGTTTTTGCGACTGCATTTGCAGTGCTTGCTTGACATAATTATGACTATGATATTATGTGATAATTTTGTCCATTTTGTAATTGCAATTGCTACATTTCTGTGTGTATGTGTGTATGTTTGCATATGTGTATGAATGAGTAGCTGGCAAAGCTATGCTCAATTCCATTTTATGTACTTGTAACCAAATCTGCCAGCAGTAACTCAACAGAATTCTCGCAAATTAAAAGCGATTTCACGAAGCTTATTAAGTAAATTACAGCTGATTGTCAGAACAAATTAAATATGGTATAGGATATCTAACAGTCGAGCACTCACCGTGTCTAGCAGTGCTTGCTTTATGTGTTTATGTGAGATTCGATAAGCCGGGCTTCATCAGCTAGCTTAACATAACCTACGATCCACATCCTCTCTCTTGGCAATGCAATCTGCTCTCAGCGCACTCAGCGCTGTTAGCAGCCTCCACACAGCGCACTCCGCGCTGTTATCTATAACAAAATGTTAACATGTTAGCACTTAACTAAAACCTCTTGTAAGACAATCAACGCGTGAAGTTAAGCAAATATTTCGTAGTGAAATAAAATATACAAAAGTGACTAAAACCAAACCACAAGCTGCCTTTTATTGAAGGAAGCCCAAGCACAAGGAAAAAGAAGCCCCCCACATTTTCATGGTCCTTCGAGCCGGATACAAAGAAGCTACTTGTCTCCGCTCGCCCCAGCTCGCATCGGTGGATTTTTCCAATCAACATCCAGATAAGTACATCCAACGTATTTATATCCAAAATACAGTCCGCTAAATCGCCAATTCCTGGCCTCCATATTTCGAAATACCATAAGGTATTAATGTCCGAATAATTGTACGTAGAAAAAAGTGCGAAAAGTGTAAAGTGAAAATTGTCTCCTAAGCAGCCATTTTTTTGCGACTATCCAAAGTCCAAAGGGCTCACAATTTCATTTACGCAGACTTATATGTACCCCAAACATAAAGCCACACACACTTTTTCATGAAACAAGTACAATTATTTTTCATTCCTAAATTAATTTACGCATTAATTTACACAGCAAACTCGGCACAATTTTGCCTGCTGCAAATTTAAATTTTATTTAAAATATTACAAACTACATATGCAAAACACAATCCAATTGCATACAAACATACATACACAATTCAATTGCATACAAACATACATACACAATTCAATTGCATACAAACATACATATGCAAAACACAATTCTTGGCCGTACACTGCACTTTACATACATACATACATTGAAACATATAACCACATAACAAAATAAAATAATAATTTGGCCGCACACACAAACACAAAGAGATTAATAAAAATAACAGACGGCATAACACAAAAACTAATCACAACTAAATTAATTGCAAACATATGTATGTATGTAACCACTTCCACCAACAGTGACGGCAAAGAATTAATACAATTAATTCAATTAACGTTTATTATTGTTATTGTTTTTATCATTATTATTGTTGTGATAATAATAATAATTCTAAATTTGTTCACGTCCGTCAAACATATTGTTTTGTTTTTTCCATTTCATTTTCCGCTGATTTAAGTGCATTTATTGATTTGTCACTCCGCGTCAATTGCACAGTCAGCTGTTTTTATAATCACATGCCAGCACATCCAGGGCTGCAGTGATATAAAAAAATATTTTTATGCGAGATCACCATTCCGACTATTCACAGTCACGATCATTATCGCTAAAATAAAAAAGTTTAATAACACAAATTTCCCGTCCGAGTGTTCCGTTCCCACTCGTTCCAAAATCATATAAAAAAAATATATATTTTTTTTTGTGAAAATTTCTGCTTCATTCTCTGAGTATCCATATCCATATTGAACTGTTCCAATTCCAACGGTCCGCAGTGACTCACAGTCATATATATGAGCTCAGAGAACAATTCCAATACTAAGAAGCAATTATCCGTTCCTCCACAACGTGATATCAAAAGTTCGCCCAGTTCACAATCGTGTGCTTCCAAGAGACCAGCTCCAAGGTCGTCGGCTTCAAAGGTCAAAAGCGACCCAGCTCCTACCGGAAATATAAGGCCTGTTAAACCTAAACAGCTTATTCCAAGAAGTCCGACAGGCACACGCGCTCAAGTCAGCAAAATCCTGATATCAAACAAAATGGCTTTGAACGATTTTATCGCCATTTCCGATAGACTTAGCCATTATGAGGCCATGATCAACATGCCATCCACCACTCCCGCGACAGTATACACACTCGAGATCCGCCGAGACCAAATCCGATCCCTATGGGAAAAGGTCGAAAAGGAATACGAGCTGTGCTCCAAAACTGCGATCCAAGGGGAAAGCAGTGAAGACAGTGCGATCAGGCAGAACAAGTATTTCCATTGCTATTCTGTCTACGAACGCTGTGCAGCTCAACTCAGTGAGCAAATCGCACAAGCTGCGGCTGCAAGCAGACCGCAGCCAGCTCCACAAGCACCTCCGATCATGAGAGGCTGCAGGCTTCCTCCCATCGACACTGAAGTTTTCAGTGGAGATTACCTCCGGTGGCCCACGTTCAGAGATCTGTTCACAGCAGTATATATAGACAATCCCAGTCTATCCCAGGTCGAAAAGCTATTCCATTTAAATGCTAAGACCAGCGGTGAGGCGAACACTATTGTTGCCAAATCCCCGCTAACGAATGAAGGCTTTCAGTCAGCGTGGCAAAACCTGACTGAGAGATTCGAAAATAGAAGACTGCTTGTGAACAGTCAACTCAAAGTGCTGTTCAACCTTCCATCCATATCCCATGAGACTGGAAACTCCATCAAGGACCACCAGAGCACCATCCAAGGGTGCCTGGCCGCGCTGGAACTAGCGAAGGTCAAGACTGACAATTGGGACTGTTTTCTGGTCTTCCTGTGTTCCTCGAAGCTCCCAAAACTGACTCTATCGTTATGGGAGCAATCCTTACATAACAAGTCAGAAATTCCGACTTGGGATGAGCTGAATTCATTTCTATTGGAGCGATACCGCACCCTAGAGGCGATCGAGGACATGAAGCCATCCACAAGCACACAAATTCCACAAAGACCTACCCGCAAAGAGGGTTTCTCCAAGGTCAACTCCTTTGAAAACAAGATTTCGATCAAGTCCCAATCGTGCAGACTATGTTCGAAAGAGAATCATCCGATTCGCTTATGTCCGCAATTCCTCCAGATGTCTGTCAAGGACAGAGCTGCTTACATAAAGCAGCAAAAATTGTGTTTAAATTGTTTTGCGAGAGGCCATCTCCTCAAAGACTGCACAAGCGCACACAGCTGCTTCACGTGCAAAGGTCGTCACCACACACTCCTTCATCGTGGCGACCCCCCTTCCTCAGCAGCCTCCGCAACCGTTACTACTCCGAGTAACCCTCCAGAAACACAACTCATCTCCACAAAATCCGAGAAATGTTCAATCATATTTCTCTGCAAACACACAAGGTGTCTTGCTTGGCACTGCCCTTATAAATGTCTGGCATGCAGGTATCAAATATAAGGCACGTGCATTGATTGATTCGGGTTCGGAAGCAACCTTCATCACCAGTAGGTTGTTCAACCTGATCAAGCCTCCATTTCAACCCGTCCAAGCCCAAGTCAATGGCTTAAATCAAGCCATCGCAGCCAAGCCTCAGAAGTTATGTCACTTCCACATAGGCTCTCCAACAAGGCCTCGAATTCAAATTGAGACTTCGGCCTTTGTCCTTCCACATTTGGCAGGCAACCTGCCATCGTACTCAATTCCTGAGAACACGTTGAAGGACCTGCCAAATATCCAGTTGGCTGACCCGACTTTTTCGAGGAGCTCGCAGATTGATGTGCTATTAGGCGCAGATATCATCCCGTCCATACTGCTCGGCGGCTCCATTCCAAATATTTGTGGGACACTGCTGGGACAAGAATCAATCTTTGGTTGGATTCTCACAGGTCCAATAACACAAGGCATTGCCACATCGATTTCAGCATTCACATCAAGAATTTCCCGTGACCCGAGAACCTCCATTAGAGAATCTTCTCACAACATTTTGGGAGGTGGAGGATCTTCCTTCGAGTCCTATAAGAGACTCAGGTTCTATATGTGAAACGAATTTTATCCGCACGCACACATCTCATGCACCCCACATGGATCCCAATCGCATCGTACCCGGTTCCGCCAGTAGTACTGGTAGCACAGCGGAGGAATTTCAACATCCGCACCTAGCCACCATTACGGCGGCAAGTCTCGCCAGCTGCAAGACGGCTGCGGCGAGTGGCGGCCGTGAACACTTTACGAGTTACGACAGTTTCGTGCCGCCATCCCCGATCGGCAGCTGCAGTCCAGTAATGCAGCCAAAGCCGGCGCATTACACCTCAACGACGGTCAACACGACGCACCGAGATCCTCAACGGTTGCAGCTGCCCACCACACTGGACAAGCAGCTGAGCAGTTTTCAAAATCAGGCTGCAGTTGCGGCCGTCTCGTCTACCGCAGCGGCCGCCGCGGCTGTCAATAAAGTTGCCTCCAACTACTACGGTGAGAATTCAGCGTCCAGCTGTGCCTCGCCTTCGCCCACAACAGTCGCTCATTCCCCGCAGTCGGCATTCGCTCAGCTAACGGCGATTGTTGAGGGCACTTCCACCACTGGACCACCTCCAGCTGCAGCGATTCCTCCACCCACAGTTGGTGGATTGTCACAAGCAATTTTTCGACCACAGAAGGGCACCCATCTCTACAAAGGTCCGCTGACAGCGCAGGAAACTTCAACTACAGCAACACCCTTTGGTCATCAAGCGCCCTTTGCGCCCACATCTGCAACTCCTGCTATTTTTAATCCATTTGGAGAAGCAAAAGCAGCAGAAGCTGCCTCATTTGCAGTTCCTGCACAGGAAGTCCCACTCTTTCTGGCAGCTCCACCACCTTCTCTTTTTGTGCCACAGACGATCACAGCGACAGAGATCTGTGCGTCAGCCACTCTACCAAGCGCTTCCCTCATCGACCCGTCTCGGTACCAACAGCCACAAGTCTGGAGGTTTCTCAATTCCAAAGCTCAGTCGCTAAACTATCCCCAGGACTTCCCTTATGTCCAAGTGACATAGTCGGCAAACAATGTGCACCGCAGCCACAAATCCACAGACTTCGCCTAATTAAAGGAAACCAAAATAATAAGCTATTTTCCTTTCCTTCTTTACAGTTTCCTTTTTCTTCTTTCGTTTTACCAAGGAACATAATGCCTTCCCGCAAAAGCACTACAACGACCAATCGCCCCACCTCGAACTCATTCAGGTGTCGAGTCTGCCGAGGAGTCCACGCGCTGCGGAAGTGCCAGCGTTTTCTTCGTCTGTCCGCAGAGAAGCGGTTAAGAGCAGTGCTCATTAACCATTACTGTCCGAACTGCTTGGCCCATAAGCATTCCGAGGGTACCTGCCGCAGTGATGCGTCGTGTCGGGTGTGCGACGGACCACACCACACTCTGCTTCATCTGCGCGATGCCGATCACGTGCCAAGGCGTCGGCGTCAAGTAGAGGACACCCCTTCGCCAGCCCCTCGCTCCTCCTCACCCAGTGGATCTCCCACGCCGATGGACAGCCGCTCACCGCCCACTTCTCCAAAGGCTCCCATTACGACTTCGTTGGCCTCGTTGATGCGGCACACAAGCGTAACAATCCTTCCGACCGCTATTGTGCTGATCCACACCGGTACAAAATCGTTTGAGACTAGAGCGCTCATCGACGCATGTTGCCCGATGAGTCGCATAAATGCTTCATTGGCAACGGCCCTTGGGCTTTCCGTCACCAGCATTGGGTCCGAACGAGTTTGTACCGCTGTGCTCCGATCAAAATCAACAGGACTGAATCGGGAAGTTGTGCTTGAGGTCGATTCACAACTCCATCATCGAACTCCACTCCGAGCCGTCAGCCAAGAACTTCATAACGCATTTTCCAATGTTGTCTTAGCTGACGAGGGTTGGCACACGCCAGCAACGATATCGCTAATCCTGGGAGCCGATGTGTATCCTCACATCATCCTGCCGGGCATGCTTCCGTGTCAGGGCGGCCTTCCTCTGGCTCAAAACACGGAGTTTGGCTGGATGCTGACCGGAAATTGCCGATCCTAGGGCAACATCCATTTCTTATTTTCATTTCCAATGCTGCGCATTGCAAGGGGGGGAGAATGTTTATGTGAGATTCGATAAGCCGGGCTTCATCAGCTGGCTTAACATAACCTACGATCCACATTCTCTCTCTTGGCAATGCAATCTGCTCTCAGCGCACTCAGCGCTGTTAGCAGCCTCCACACAGCGCACTCCGCGCTGTTATCTATAACAAAATGTTAACATGTTAGTAGTACAAAAACTCTCTGTAATACAGCCAACACGTGAAGTTGAGCAAATTCATATATAGTGTAATAAATCGAGTGATATAAAAACACCCCGCTGGCTTTTATTGAAGGAAGCCCAATCAAAAGGAAAAAGAAGCCCCTCTACATTTTCATTATGCATTGTTATTTTTTTGTTGTGTATTTGGTGCTTAGGGACAACGATGCAGTGGCTTAAAGACTGCGTCTGCCAATGAGGCAAGGGAAATGGTGGCCGTGCAGCGGGAAGGAGGTAGTGCAGGGGGGCAGGGGGGTTCTCTGACACGTCTCTGTGCCTGTGGATGCATTGCAACTAAATGCGGTGAAAATACGAGTACACTGAAGTCTCTGTCCCGAGCCCGTCAATAAATCATTGTACAGACAACGGTGCCCGTTGTTAAAAGCACTCTTTCCTATGTATGTGTGTGTGTGTGTGTGTGTGTGTGTGTGTATGTGTGTGTGTATGACTGCGCATATCAATATTTCGCATAGACGGATTTTATTTTCAATATTTGCGCAGCGTAGATCATGGAAACGAGAAAGCTCCTCGCCGAAGCACACCAAGTGAGTTTTGAAGAGTACGCAGTATCTTTTGTTGGTTTTGTATTGCAATGATTTAGCAGTTTTTCGTCTGTGTTTACGTTGTGGATGACGGCGACGGAACGGCGACGGCGACGGCGACGGCGACGATAGCGTTGCCGACCGGGCTGCTGAATAAGAAATCAGCAAATTGTTGTGTTTTAATCGAGCAGCAGCGGCTGCCAGGCAGTCAGACATAAGCACCAAGCCCCAAGCCCCATGCCCCGAGCTCAATCTCAATCACAGTCCCAATCACAATGCCGCTGCGTTTTCACAATTGTCTGCAATAAGCCGAAGCCGAATACAATGTGCATCAATATGGAGCGGCAGCAATGCCTGATAACAGATACTTGTGTAAATAACTGTCAGCCAATTGTTGTTTAATCGCCGGCTTAGTCATGTTGCGGTGCACTTTTAAGGTTAAGTGCTCAATGCAGTTGGAATGGGGAGGAGGATGGCGGAGAGTTTGCTTGCTGCTGTAGGCAGGATTTGTTGGCTGTAGGTGTAGTCGGCACTACTGCTGCTCTAAGGCTTTAATCAGATCCTTTATGCGCTGCTCCGTCTGTCTACCTAATTAGTTGCACATTTTACATTCATTAATTTTTATAGCTCACTTTTTTGCGCAAACTTTTGTCATACGGCAGCAACGCCCACATTTTGTGCCTTGGCCATTAGCTGCATGTGCCACAACCAAAGACCCAAACGCCACCACCACCACCACCAACACCACCTCATCACTCGGTGCATTTTCAAACCACTAAATTTTGCTGTCCAGCGCAAAAAGCTAAGAAAAGAAGAGCAAGCATGAATTGCTATCTTAGCCACATCGAAGATTCTTTACCCTGACAGACAGGAACCTATCTGCTCGCATCTGAATTGTGTTATTAAAATAGGAAATCTATCGATTGTCGCTAACGAATGATATCGATAAAAGAGACGACTAAAGACAATATTTTATAATGCATATAAAAAAAACGAAAGTAAATTTCAACTATGAAATGAACTCCTCGAACAATAAACAATAAAAAATTATATAGAGATGGGAGGCAGCTAGTTTCAATACATTGTAAAATAAAAATTTTTCCAAAACATGAATCCATATTAATAGTTTCAGTGACAGATATGTAAGTATATCATATAACGATACAATGTTATTGATATTTCATATGACTTAAATCAGGATCATAATTTTTAGATTGCTTAAAATATTTTGAGAAATAAAAAGTGTGCTGTTATCAACCATACAAATAACTGAAACCAAGTTGATAATTTTGAATTTTGACTAAAATATTTTGAGAAACATGTTACTTGTGACATCTTTCAACGTTGAGCGGAAATGCTCTGTGGCAGAGTATTCCAAATTTGTGGAAACTTAAAAGAAATTCCAAGTTGAGTGGCGTCTTTGATGCTGTTGCCGCTGCTAATGCTGACTAATTGGATTTGCTTGCGAACTAATAAAACCGTTACAAAAGTATTTCTTTTTACTGCAAATTAGGCAACAATAATTATTTTGCTATCCCCCACAGCAACAACATAATCTAAAGAACCATAAAAAAGAAACGCAACATCATGCAAAGGTCCCCCCCGCCCACCACGCTCGACGAGCCACAACATCGAATGAGCTGCCGCAGGACACAGGATGAGATCCAAACTGAACCCAAACTGAGGCAAATTGAACCAAACTGAACTGAACTGAATTGAACTGAACTCAACTGAACTGTGTCTGTGTCTGTGTCAATGCCTGAGCCTATGTGTGTGTGTGTGTGTGTGCATGCGTAATTGCATTTGTTTTTGGGGGCGTGCAACGCCCCGTATGTGCTGGCCACACACAGCTGTTGGCGGGCGGCTCGAACATTCTGTCCACTGCCTGTTGGCACGTCCCATCGACATATATCGATAAAAGAATTAGCTAAATCGTGACTGCCACTTAGAACATGTCGCTCGCATTAATTATGGGTGATGACAGGCCAATAGCCAATGCACAAACACATCGTGGCACACACACCCACACCCACACACACACACACACACTTAGACATATGTATATGCGTTGTTGTTGTTAATTTTATTAGCTGTGCTGTGCTTTCGATTAGGCGGCGATCTCAGTTAATTAAAATCGACTTTTTGCCATTAATGCCCCAAAATCAAATTAGCCACTTCAAGAAAAGTTTTTAGCGCATGCTGCCGGTTGCCACAGCAGCGTTTTTCTGGACCCCAACGTACAATAATTAATCCAATACGCAAGCAAAATAAAAAAAATGTAACGAATAATGTTTTAATGAAGAACTTCTGAAAACCTAAATAAGCATTAATTATATAAATAAGCCAGAGAAATTGGAAAATTGGAAATAAACGTTTGACTTAACGAATATCTCTCATGTGCTCAGCCTAAGTGTCGTGGATTTTAATATTCCATTTATCCTTTACAAGCTTTATATTCATAGAAATCTTTGGCCAAACATTTAATAAAAATTGTGAATTTAGTTAAAAATCGGTAAAAAGTGATTAAAGAAGTTGTGCCAAAGTATGCATAAGGGAGAAAGAGGCATCGCCGACCCCATTAGCAATATATAAATTTGATAAGCAGCAAGCGCCGAGACGATCTAGCCTTAGCAGTCTGTCTTTCCGTCTGCATAAACAAACGGATCTAAGAGCTGCAGATCTTAAATTGAAAACAGACACATACACCCAAGTATCCGGATCGCCTCTAATGATGGTCAACAGCGCTGTCTTGGTTTCCATACGGTTTTTTTTGGGACAAATGTGTTTGGGCCTTACCAAACATTTTTAATTTATGTTCTTATTCCGACCCTGAATTTCAACACCGGTTTCGGTTTGACACCATTTAAAATACATACAAAAAATGTTGGCTTAAGTTTACTTAAGATGCTCTTTCCTCGTTTTTTTTTTTCTTCTGGGCCGATCTATTCAAGTTGTAAAAAATATTTCAAAGTAATAACACTTTTCGTGAAAGCACACAAACAGGCTCAAATTTCATTTACGCGTTTTGCTCGCCCACAGGGCCGACAGAAAAAAGTCAAAACTCCAAATTGACACAAATCCTTCGAATGCTGACTATATGAGTGTGCAGATACAAAAACAACTGTGTATAAGTATGCGTGTGGGTGTATATGTGTATTTGCTACCCGCCCACGCACACCGCACAAGGCCGCTGTGCCACAGTTTATCATGTCCGCCAGGAATAATTCAACTTTGCTTATTTCACACTTCAATTTCGTAGGTAAACAAACTTTTCAGTGCGGTCGCAAAGAGCTGTCAGCAATGGGACGAACGAAAAGAAATGAAATGAAATGAAATGAAAAAGTAAAAGTAAAAGTAAAAGAAAACCAAAGCCAAAACCAAAGTCACTGAAGGCGAGTTAAATCAACAAAGTTACACAACGTTGGGCAAGGATCAGTGATGTGGGGGGGTTCGTGGATGTTAAGAGGGTTGGGGGGGGGGGTAGCTGGTTGGTTGGGATACGACTGGACACCCGGGAGGCCACCTTTGACAGTCAAGTGAAAGCAAACAAATAAAAATGATGAGCAGCAATATTTGTAATGCCAACGCGCCAGCAATAACAATAACAACAACTTAGAGCAACAACAACGGCAACAATGTGGCAACGGCAACAACTCACAGAGAGTCCTTGGGGCATATTTTCGGTGTGTGTTGTGCTGATGTGTTGCTGTTGCTGTTGTTGTTGTTATTATTGTTATTGTTGCCTATAGCCGGGCACTTTGCCTTTGGCTGCGGCTGCCCTTTGTTATTGTACAAAGTTTCACTTTTATACCCTGTACCCATTAAAAATTGTGTGAAAAGGATATTCTAAAGTTTGCCACATGTATGTAACAGATTGCATTAAACATCTCCAGCCAGATAAAGTGCATATATTTAAGACGAGGCAGAGCACGTTAATTAATATCGACAGTTACTCCCATTATCCCAAAATCGATAATAATCGGCCGAGAATAGAAGAAGCACATACGTTGTAATAATCTATTTATGTAGGCTAGGGTATCCCCGAGTCGGGCACATTCGACTTAAACACTCCTAGTTGTTTCACTTGTTATTGCTGTTGTTGTTGGTGCTGTGGCAAATTAAGGCGCAAATTGTGGCCAAGTTGTGAAAAATTTGGCATCAAGTAGCCACCAGGGTAATTCGAGCACTGCCCAACTCCGGCGCATAAGTGGGGTCCTCGAAAGTGTCCTTGAGGAGACTCATAAATATTATTATCATCACTGAATGCACGTTTAGTACGGTGTGTTTGTATCTTGTGTCTTTTGTATGTGTGTGTGTGTGTGTGTGTGTGTGTGTGTGTGTGTGCGCGCGCGCGTCTATGTGTGTGCCTGTCTGTCGCCCTACCTTCACATGTATGTCATTATGAGTATGTGAACTCACTCCTTGGTAAAGGATTCGAAGGCATCATCATAACAAAAAAACATGTTAAAATCTATTAAATCGAATGCACCTGCTTAATAGAGTGACTCAAAATCAAAATTGGATTTTTAGATATGGAATTAAATTGAAATTGAATATTCTTAATCACAAAATGAAGAGAAATTGTTATATACATAGCTCATTCGAAAGGCATACAAAGAACTAACTGGCAGAAGGAGGCATCTCCGACCCCAAAGACTATATATATTCTTAATCAGCATCAAATTTGGGTTGATCAAGTCGATCAATCCGTATGAACAAACGGATTTCAGAGACTGCAAGAACTGGAAACTTCAAATTTGGAATATTTATTTTGTGTGAAATAAATCCCATTTTATCGATAATTTCCCCCGATTCCTTGAAATTGATCTCATCACATCTTCCATCGCTCAGGTGAGTTAACTAAAATCAAATACAAAACAAGTAAGGATGTTCTCGTTTTGATTGTATTTTTGACAATGTTATTCGCACAAGGACACACACACTAAAAACACTTTTGATTCTCAAGCACCAGCAGCTTCATGGATTGATCGCATCCACGACCAATTGCAAAAGAAATAAGATTCCAAATATAATATATGCAAGAAAAGAAGGACCCCCGCCTCAAATAACAAGCAAACAAAAAAAAACCCAAAATCAAATATATAATTTACTAACCATATATATAAAATATCTTCTCTGACCATGATATTTATAGATTTGATTGGTATCCACTGTTAGGTATATCGATGTTAGCAATTTCGGATTGTTGTAGTTTGTCGACTGATCTTTCATATGCAAACAAATCAAATAAACTTAAATACAACATTTGGCTGAGCGTGCGACAAGCGAATAAGTAGGGCTAACTACAAAGGTAATACAGATTTAAGGGTTTGCTAAGAGCGGCGGGAATGGGGCAGATAAACAAACTCGTTCAGGTTAGGTTCTCCATAAAGTTGACTACAATAAAACACACACATACTTATTAGTACTTTTTATTGGTACCAGGCAGTCTGATTTGTAATTCTCAAGGCTCTAAAGTTGGCCCAGAATAGCAAGCAGACCCCGAGCTCGATGTTGGCTGAGACCGGTGGACCATCAAGCCGGCTGGGCTCATAAAAAAACACAACGCCATGGTGAATTTTTAGAGTTGTGCATATAAAAGAAAAAAGATACTATAGACGATGGCGAGGGGGAGTTGCGCAGGGTGATTTCATGACGTAGTCATCGCCGTCGTCGTCGTCGTCGTTGTCTCGTGAGACAGTTGAATAGTTGGCAGGAAAGAGCGAGGCGAACTTTTGTCCAAAGCAGCTCGTAAAAATGCCCAAGTGAATAATAATAATCAGCATTGGGGCACCTCATGCTCCGGCCACACTTTGTGTTCCTTCGCTACCCCACATCACAGCCCAACATATGTGGCACTCACATGCACATATGGGGCCCCGGCATCAGCTTCACAACTGTGGAGTGGTGGGTCCGGCAGCAAGTTCTGGCGGCTCCTTTCAAAGTATGTAACACAAAAACTAAACGAAACTTTTATTGTCTGTGAGCGAGCAAAATTCCTTACCAACTAGGAAATAATTAAGCGTAATTGAGTTAAGTTATTTCCTCTTGCAATTTGTAAAGTGTGCTAAGACAGCGTCTAACTTTTGACTACACAACTCTGCTTACTTTAAGTGACTTTGTTTTTTCCTTCTACCAAGCGAAGCTCCATTAAGACAACTGATGTATTACAGTAATGCAACTTTGAACGCACAAAATGAATGCTTAGCTTTTCAAAATGTGTTTATTGACAATAAGCTTACTCTTGGTTGCTGTGTATTCGATATAGAAAATTAAGATTTCTACAAGATTTATCTGCCAGCATTTCTGAAAGATTTGTATTTTTTTCTGTCAAATTTAAATTTTTGGGTCTATAGACGTGTTATCGATCTGTCAGTTGCCCCGACATCGCCTGGCTTATATATGTTTTGAGTTAGAAGTTTGCTTATTTTCCGTTTTTGAATAAATATGTTTTTATTATTTGTCAAGCTGAGAAAGAAGGTTTGAGTTGTACATTTGTGGCAGAAACTGAAACAATGAGCGCTGTGCGCCACTTATTCAAATCTTTTGTTTGGGCCTGTGTGTCTTGGCCATGTTCGATTAAGTTGCTTAAGTTGCAGCTGCCAAATTGTACTTTCTTGCTGACGAACAATAACTTTAGCGGCAACGGAGGCGGATGCGGCTATGAAGAGAAAACTTCATTACACTTATCTGTCTATGTATTTGTGTCTGTCTGGCTGTCTGTCTGTCTGTCTGTCTGTCTGTATATCTGGCTGTCGTCTGTCGCCTTATAGAGCGGACTGTAACCAAGCATGGCGGCTAACTCAAATTGAAAGCGAAGCGGCTGACGTTCAATGCAATCCTTCGAGCCGTTTCTGCTTTCCCCTTTTTTTCGCCCTCTTTGCCGGCGAGTGCTGCGTTTGTGCAATTTATTGTTTTTATGCGTTTGTCGTGCACTTTTTAGTTGTTCTCATTGGTCTTATTAGATTGCAAACTTTTTGGTCGTGCTGATTGGTATAAACTTGCCATCACCCCTCTCCCCACCGACACCATCACAGCACGAGTACGACTAGTTGCAACAGTTGCAGGCACTTAAGCTGGTTGTCGTTGCGACAACCAATTTAAGAAATTAGCCTTCGATGCGCCACAATTTACCGCCCTACTCGCCTCCGTCCATCTTTGATAAGTACTTTGATGGAGGTCGAGAGGGTGACGGGGGTGGTAAGGGGACAACCCGCCTGCCTGTAACTGTTTCCCATGCTGTTTGTCAAATGCATCAAAGCCGGTGGCCGGCTTGACTGCCGTCACATGAAGTTGACAAGTTGGCTTTAACACTGCATCCAGTGTGAGTGGTGAGTCGCACACCCATTTACACATACCCCGCTCCGCAGAACAAGGAGACATTTAACGCTCGACTGTCGACTGTCGATTGACGACAGTAACTGCCCACTACAAGCCAACGCCACGATGGAACACTATGGGCACAACAAACACTTTTTGTGGCATGTGGCTTGTGGCATTGTGGCATTGTAGACTCCAAGCTAAAAGGATGATGGCTCAAATTCGTAGTGGCTTAGATCGGTGCCAACATTTCTTTTCTAACTACGCGATTTGGGCTTGCTAATGGCTATCTAGCTAAACTAGGTATTATCTGTAGCGGAATTTGCCGGCTTAGAGACATCCTTAGCCAAAAGTAGGGAAACATGTCTTAAGCTCGGAAGACATACAAATCCCAAGACCGACAAAATTTAAACACTAAATATAATTGATTCATATTAATTGCTGTATTTATTATTATTAACTTTTTAAACTTTAAAGTACAAATAAAAATGTTGTCCAAATAATAATTAATTAAAATAGTTTTAGTATTTAAGAAGTCAGCTTAACTAAAATGAGAACGAGTACATAATAATTAAAACTTTGATTTATTGCTACTGAATACATCCAATTGCTCCACCGTGCAGTGGTGCCCAATGCCACTCGTTCAAATTATCTATCTGTCTAACCTCCCATTGCCCCAACCACAATCATCCCTCCCCTCCCCTCCGCCTGCTCCGTTCGTCCATTTGCCTGTCCTGTCAATTCAGTCAATGACTACACAAAAGCTATGCGCGTCCTCCTCATATGTATGAGTGTGTGTGTGTGTGTGTGTGTGTGCGTGTCAGTGTATGTGTGTGTGTGTCTGTGGTAGAAAATCTCTTTTAATTGCCAATCGTGTGGAAAAATGAATTTTCCATCGAATTAGTATTCTGTGGCTGAAATTCATTCATGGAGCACTCATTAGGAAATCCTCTGCTGCTGCGCTACACTTGTCTTCGTTGTCTTTGTTGTTGTGCTTGTTGTTGTTGGGCTTTTCTTTTTGTTTTTGTTTTTTTGAGTGCTCGCCCACGCAACCGTCGCTACCTCGTCGACATTCGCCGACGCCCATTTTGCCTTTATGTTATGAGTTGAGTCAACATATTTTGCAACACTTACAGGCTGCTTATGTGCCAGGCCCAGACCCGGGCCCAGTCACTCGCCCACTCCATTCCCATTCTCACTTCCATTCCCATTCCCATACACATCCCGCACTCGCTCCAATGTGGCGCTTTGGCAGTACTCAAAATCAAAATCAAGGAAGTGACTATAATTTTGGTGTAGCATGTTGTCGGTACGTGTTTCAATATGTCAGCATCCGGTGATGAGTTTGTACGTACACTGGTTTGCCTTTGCCCCACCTATATATATAAAGAGCAGCACCACCTACCAACACCCACCCTTCCTTCCCTCATCCCCCTACCCTCCTGCGACACCATCCAGGCAGCAGCAACGACGTCATACACGTGCACGAACCCACCCAGCCCCCTCAACCTCTTCTACCACATCTGCCTCTGCGTGTGTGTGTGTGTGGTGATTTTTGTGTTGAGCACTCTTCAGTTATTTTATTGATGTTGTAAATTTCTGGTAATTGAGCTTAATTTTTATACAGTTGCTCAACCCTGCTGCGAGCTGTGCCACGCCCACCGTTTCACGTTTTTGTTTAATGTTGATTGGTTGACCACCCTTTCGGTTGCTTTGAGTAGCTGAAAGCTACTTTGAGTTGAGTAGTGTTGATTCCGGTCGGTATCTAATGTGAGCTAATACTCTGAATGGTCATTCAAATTTTTGCGAAACTTTCGAGTAACGAGTACTAATGATACATATGTATATATACATATATATAGTTAGATGAACATAGATTTTTTTTTCTAAAACCAGGTGAGACCAAGTGCGTTACAGTCAGGCGCAACCGACTGTGGAATACTCTTGGAAAGATGTTTTTAGCAATATATTTTCCATGTTTAGTGATTCTAGCTCTAAAATTTAACTTATACGATTTTTGGGGGGCTGTACGAATATTTTTTTGACGTTTTTGGAACTTTTAACAGTACATTTCAAATTTGGTGAGTATAGGTTTCAAATTGGGTGAGATATGGAATATCTTGTAAATTGGATTTGGAGGCGTGAAGTGAAATATCGGTAATACAATTGAAATAATTGGTAATCACTAATAAACTGTTGAATTGGCTTTTTTAATTCCGATCTTTAGGGGCGGAGTGCCTAACAGTAAGGTAGCCGTGTCACGGAAATAAATCTGTTGAATAATGTCAGTGGCAGTCTAAATTTTAATGTTTTGGGCAGATATGGAATGTTTTCTCAATATGATCGATTTTATAGGGTCCATCGCAACCCAATTTTAAGAGCAGGCCCAGATGAATATATATTTCAGGTTTCAATTCCCTAATTTTGACGAAGGTTGCGGTCATTCAGACGGACATCTACATATATTAAATTATATAAGAACTGAAACCTCGGCTAAATTTATAAATGATATTATTTTTTTAGAATGTTAACTGCACAATTCAATTCACACACTTAATGTTATTACAATCTTAATTATAAGAAAGTTGATTTTTAGGAATAGTTTACAGACTTTATTAAACACTTTTCTTATGCAATTTCTACAAATGGATTCACCCGAATGCATACGTGTAGATGTGTATGAACCGAACCTAATTTAATCGAACGCAGTTCCTACTGATTGAATTGAGGTCTGGTCGTTGCTCAGTGTCTAGTGCTCCAGTAATTGCCAAATTGGCATTTTGTAATTGAAATTAAATACTTGGTCAAGCTGGGCAGCAAGCAGTTGGCAGCGTTCAAGGCAATTTCAATTAGGAACTTTCACAGAGATATGAAATTAAAATTATTTGCAAGCAGCTGTGCCCCTCAACACGCACATACCCACACGATGAGAACACACATACAAACAAATGAATATATATTTATATAATATATATGTATATATACATATGTCTATATGCATGTATTGAAAATTACGATTTTTGCCACATACAATGGGGTCGGTACAGCGCTTGCCGCTGTCATTGAAAATGATAAAAAATAAAATAGAAGTAGTGATAGAAATAACAAAGTTGGCTCGTTGCAAGAGTGCGAGACGAGCAGATACCCTTTGTTGCACAAAAATTACTTTTTTAGCAATAAAATCTATCTTCAATTGCTGCATGCAGCAGTAAAAATTTCAAATTAGTTAATAAATCATATCTTAATAATTAATTTAGTTGCTTATTGATTTATAAACGGGATTTGCAAAGTTGTTTCTCTGTAGGACACAAAATAATATCTTCAGCAATGTTGCTTGCAAATTGAGAGGCAGCAAAGGAAATTATGCAAAAATAGAGGAGCACATTCGACTGAAGACAATTTTGCCAAATGACAAATAATAAAAAAATAAAATAAAAAAAAAAATAAACAACAAAAAATATGTGCAACTTTTTACGCCCTCGTCCGCAACTTTGGCAATTCCATTTTCACAATCATGCGTTGAACTCTGAACTTTTGTATGTGTTGCGTCCGCATGTGTGTGTGTGCATGTGTGTGAGTATTTTGGAAAACTGCTTTTCCAAAATATGCCAACATAGAAATGCTCTGTCCCAGCAAAACTTTTCTTTTGCTTTTCATCGTCCTCATTGGTCGTCGTTGTCGGTTGTCGGTCACAGTTGTGTCGGACACTCTTCGTCCAGTGTCCCCTTATGTCTCTGTGCCCTGGGTTCTGCGTTTTGAGTCCTGCACCCTTCATCCTACTGCGACCGCACAGCGTTGGCATTTGGCGTTTAGTTGCGGCTATTGAATGTGCAAAAATTATTGTAAACTTTTCAGACACACACATCACACATCAATGGTCCACTTAACTACGAGTGTCAGCCTTAGCCAGGCTATGGGCCAAGTTCACGTGCGGGGAAGCGGCCGGCTGGAGTTCCTGGTGACCGGCCATTGGCGTGGAAATCAATTAAAAATGCTTGTTGGCCAACTTTGTTTTATGTGGTTTTGTATATATAATGGACGAAGGGACAGACACAGAGACAGACAGAAAGGGGATCGAGACGAAGCCAAAACAATAAGAAAGGGAATCAAATTTTAGGGTCGACGGTAGAGAGTTAATGCTTACTTTCACTTTGCAAAACCAATGTGTGATATATGTATGTTGCTGCCCCCAATGCTGCACGTAGCTGCAGTCAATAGTCCAACATATTAAAATGCTGCTTGAAATTCAACTGATTGTGATGAACAGATTAATATCTCGCTTCCTTATCCATTTCTGAGCCCTATGACTTAATAGTGGAAAATGATGAAATGATGCATTTACACACAAACTTTGTCCTCAATTTTCTACTATTGCGAAATTTCCAAAAAAAAAGAAAAAAAAAGTGTAGATTAAAAAAGAAATGACATTAAATAAATAAGTCGAAATATAGCTGATAGTTTATTTTTTGCACAGTTTTCGAAGCCACATTTTAGCCAACCGAAGTGTTGCATTCCAATTCATTTTTATAGGTTTACTTATACTAATCTGTTTTACTGAGCTCTTGTGCGGGGCAGCTGGCTGCAAACTGCCTCACTTTGGGGCACCGGTCTGTTTCGCTTTTGTTTTGCTTTTGCTGAAGTTGGTTTTTAGCAATTTCGTCTTCGTTACTTTTGACCCTTTTTTTGTTCGATTTCTTGTGTTGCGCCTGATTGGTTTCAAGCCCTGCAGTCGATAAAAAAATTGACTTTTGCCAGTCTTTAAGGTCGATCGAATTTCGTTGAATTTCATTTGTATATTTCACATTTTCATATGTCATAAATTTATTCTGTCTATTTGAAATATGCCATTAACAATTTTTAATATATTTAAAAGTCGATGAAAATGAAAGGCTTCCAGCAAACGGGCAAAAATTAATCATTTGCTAGGGAAAAAGTATTTGTTAGTTTGAGTTTTTTGTAAATAGTTTTCTTAGCTTTGATTATAATGCAAAAAGATCTTTTCATAGGCTTCTAGAAAGTACTTTTTCTTCATTCTTGCAACGCATTAAAGCAGTCGTCTGTATATTTTTATCAGCATCATTACACGAGTATAACAAATATTTATTTTACAATAATTCCTTTAAATTTGTTGCACAGAGTAACGGCTGCTGGAAGACAGGCTAACAATGAAAAGCCATTTAAATAGTGGGTAAACTTAGGTTTTAAAAATTCCTATTTAAGGTTAGTGGTGCGTGTTGTGAGTATGTGTGAAGAGGTGTTGTGTGGTGTGGTGTGGTGCTAGGATTTGATCCATTGCCCGTGGACTGTGTACTTACAATGCCCTCATCAACTAACACACTGGCACTGCCACTGGCAAAGAAGTGACAGTATCTCGCATAGAAATTAAAAGTGAAGCACGGGCCCGCCCACACTTAACTCCATCATCATTCGCATCGTCATCAACCGCATTCACAGTTTCATCCTCATTCATGCAATGGCGCACCGCACTTTACTCTAAAGCGGATTTTTTTTATGTTGTGGCTTTTGCTGTTGCCACATTCCGCTTGCCACTTGATGCGCATAGCACAATCTACAGAAAAATAAAAGTGGATAGGAGGTACGTACATATATAACTGTGTCCAAAATCCACTTTGACTTTGTGCTTAAACTTGCCCTTTGCTTTGTTTCTTGGCCATAAGGCGTACTTAAAGGCGCACTTGGCGCCGTTATGTAAGCAACAAGCGAAAACCAGAAGTAAAAAACAGAGAACGGCACAAAATACTCAACAATGTTCCACTAATTGCGCCAGAGGAAGCGTCTACACGTCGCCACTCAGCGCCACTCCTTTACTTACTCCGGCCGTTCTTTGTCACCCCATTGCATTGAATTAAGCTAAATTATTTCTTTTGCCTGTTTTTGTGTTGTGCTATTTTGCGGACTGCCGGGCACCAACTGCATTTGGTTGAGTACTGCTGCCTGTTGACTATTTACCCGATTGTCCTTTAGTCCTGCAGTCCTTAGTCCTCTTAGTCTGCTATTCTGTAATGCGCGCGTCATAAAACGGTTTCAAGTCCTTTGGCATTTTTGCGACAGCCGGCCAAAAACATTTATTTAATTGCAGTATTGTTGTTGCCCCCTTTCCATTTCCCCTTCTCCATACACAGCATCCCGTTCCCGTTCCCGTTCCCGTTCCCGTTCCATTTTATTCACTAACCCTCTTTATCAATGGGCAAATGTGCAAATTTTCAGTTTGTCATTGTTTGCATTTAACCTAATTTGAAAGCCAACTGCTTTTGTGCATTACAAACACGTTCGCAATCATAAATATTCGCAGCATAAATATCTTTTCTCTTTTTGCCTATATATACATACATACATATATTACTTATAATATTTCGAGCAAAGCTTACATTAGACTCAGACTCAGAACTCAGAATTTATCAAAATTATTAGAGAGAGACATATATAGAGAGAGAGAGGGAGAGATAACGAGTGAATGAGTGAAATAAAGCTAACCAGGCCCAACAAATTTTAATACATTTCCAACTGTTTATTTGCGTTTGAAATACTCGCTTTAAATTGTTTTGTTTTTTATGGACAGAACCATTTTAAGGTGTGTCACAGAGAGAATTTCCAACTCTATAAACTATTTATATATTCTCATCAGCATCCAGCATATCTCGGAGACTATAAAGGCTAGAGACTTAAGTTTATTTCAATTGATCGATTACTTCTATTGATGTTTCAGTATCGATAAAAATCGATTACTTGCACAATTTCTTCCGAATTGGGCATATATAAAACATGACATAATATTGATAATCTGTAAATACTTAATAAAAATTGTTCATTCTTATATACAAAATTAAACATATATGTTAATTTGCATAGTTAAGATACATACTACTTGTGATAGGTGAAAATTTGGGTTTAGTGTATCTTCTTGTCGAGCTCTCTCGACTAGACCAGTCTTATGGTTTTTATGTTTGTAAAATATATGTATTATATAAACCAAATAAAATAAGAATAATAACTAATATTTGAAATTATTAGCTTAATATATTCATTTGGAAAACCAAACGGAATTTAGAAAATTGATTAACAACCTGGTCATTAAGGCCTTTTCTGGAGTTATGGCCATTATTTATGCTACTTATCAAACTAGATTTCTTTGTAGATTACAAAAACTCAAACCCGGTTAATGAAGTTTTTTACATTATTGGCAGAATAGGGAAAGTAGTAAATGTATTTTAAAACTTAATGCTGAAATTTTGTTTTTGTTTTCCATCGAGACTATGCTCAAATAATAGTGTATATTTATTTATTTATTTATAGGAGCTATGTATGCTTAAATACTTACAGACGCATATTGAGAATTCCATGTGCGTGTCCGTTTATTTTGTGTCCGTCCATTGGCACTGCCTTACTTCATTTACTCAGCCAGCGACGGGACGCATCGTGTCAAATTGTCTGCCCAATAACAATAAAAAGGGAAAATATAAACTCGCCACTCTGCCGCCGCCGCAGCAGTAGCAGCAGCAGCAGCAGCGTGGAGCCTTTGCTTGTCCCAGTCTCTGTTCTTGCCCCTGTCCGCATGTCCCCAAGTGGCTGAAGCACTAACCCCAACCCATACCATCCCAAACCAGCCCACTCGTCCAGTGAAGCTTACATTTTATTGCTGTTAATAGAAAATGCTATGCACGGCTTTGGCTCCCTGCTTACCCCCATCCCCGCCTCGGTTCATGCCGCTTTTCTGTTTTCTTTCGTCACTGCGGTTTTAATATGACAATGGTTGCCATGAAGAGCAACAATAACAACAATAACAACCAGCGGACACCATTAGCTCGTCAGGCGCGTCGGTTTAAATGAGTACGTGCCACAGCCCATACCCCAAACACCCTTCCCCTTTCCAGGCCATTCGTGGTCATCCCCTAGGCGTGGGGGCTCCGATCCGGTCGCCGTTTCCCTTAGCGCCAATAAAATGCGTTAAGAAAAATAGTTGTAAAACGTTTGATGCATACTAAAATCAGTTGCAATTGATTTGGACCCCGTCCGGCCTCAGTTCATCGTTTGAATTTTTTTTATTTTTTATTTTGAATGCGTTTCGCAGCTCATTACACGCAATGCTTTGCCTTGCCCCACTGCCCCACTGCCCCGCTGCTTGACAAAATGGTCTTGTTAACTTGTAAGTCTGCTAATCTGGTAATCCATAATAAAACAACCAAAAATGTATATGCACGGAGGCCTGCCGAATATTAAATACTCTTTTCCAGAGATACATAATATTTATTTTAGTGATTAGTTTGTTGGTGCTTCGAATTTATTTTTGATGAAACGATTTCAAATTCAACAAGCATATTTGAAATCAATCTAGTTTTCTGCATCGATTCAAGTTAAATTGAAAAAAAAATCAGTCCCAGTTGTAAATGTTATCCTTGATGAAGTTATGAACGGATGCATGACAATTATTTTTAGGCCAATCGGAACCAAACTAAAAAGTGGCCAACAGCGAATTTTGGCCAGTAACATCCCAAGGTTTCTAACTGTTACAGTTTTGGCCCGACGCTGACTGCTAATCATCATTCAGATTAAACCCTTAACTCTTAATTTAAGTGTGCCTTTTAATACGTTACACATTTTACAACGAGACGGAAACAACCTCTGTGAGGGCATTTCAAACGGAGGGTGGAGGATGGGCGTTTTTTGTTTATCTTTAATTTGTTGTAGTTGACTGAAGCGTTATCCTTAAGTTGACCACCGAACCCAATGGCACAATTAAAATTACAGCAACGCTCGGTTGGCCACAACGGTATCACATGCCACATGATGCCGATCATAACCAAAACCAAAACGTAAAGCGTAGCCGCAAAGTTAGAGTTAAAGTTTTGTTGGTTGCGGTTTAATTGCGTCGCCCACTCCGAAGTTGATGCAAAGTTATTTTACAGTAAATAATTGAGTGTCATATTTACGATGAAGTCGAGCTTAAGGCATATCACATGTGACAGCACTGAGTTAGACGGGGCCCCACACTTTCCGGAGCATCGGTGGAGGTTGCCCCTACTGTCATTTTGTTGTTGCCATAATTGGCTGCTTGGCATTAAAGAAAAGTAAATTATTGATAGCTTCTGTCGGTGGCAAGCAGTGGCAGAATCAAAGGCAACCCAAGCAAAAACGTAAATTCAATTTTAAATATGACAAAACAATAACCCCACAGAAACGCTGCAAGTTGGGGCCAAATTCCAGTAATGTTAGACGGGCAAAAGAACAAGCTGTCGTTTTGGGTTTGTGCTTGTGTTCTGTCATGGCGTCAGTCATTTATGACGAAGCAATGTGCTTGTAATAGTACTCGTACTAATGAGCCACACACCCACACACCACACAAACCCCAACACACACAGACACAGACACGCATTCAAGGAGTGCGAAAACTGGAGCACAAAAACAGACTCCCACAAGGCCATAATTTTTGCACAGTGGGTAAAATTGTGTTAGCTTGTAGACAATTATTAGATTTTGCTTGTGTCTCCATAAATTATTTGTTCAAATGTGTGCACAAAATTAGATTAAACTCAGTTGCAATTTACTGATTATAAGCACATTGTTTCGACAAAAGAAGTTTTGCAGTCATCTTGCAAATAGTTTGGTTTAGTTAACCTTCCCAGTAATAACAATCATAATAAAAATAAAAATAATAATAATAATACAATTTCGACAAATACTATATCCAATTTTGTTAATATATTAGTAAATAAGACAATGTTTGCACCATATGAAAACATATTCAAGTGCTTTGGCGCAATATAAAACTGGATCTGTCGTATCCAATTTGATGAATTAATTACTAAACTTAAGTAAATAGTTCATTTATTAAATTGTGTATTATTTCTTTTCAATATACATATTGATTTGAGGATTGGGATTTCTCAAATGCGTTTAATTATTTAGTTAAAAAAGAAGGCAACTGGCACACTGTGCGTGGGTCGCTTACTTTATTGCGTTGCATGGGTAAATGGTTGAATGGCAGTAGCTTCTGCGTATGAACATTTGAGCACATTCGTTTCAAATTATTTGCGCATTCGAGCAGCTGTAAACGATTACGTAAACGCACACACACACACACACACACACACCCATACATACATACTTGAATATTGAGGGAGCTGTCGCGATTCAGGACGATACAAATACTTATCAGTCCTTATGCGCGGCAATGTGTGTGTGTGTATGTGTGTGTATGTTTGGCTGCTGCCAATTGCCTGGACCCCGTTTTGCGTTGCACATGTCCAAAGTCTGCGCCCTGCTTGGCACATTATTGAGCCGTCTATGCAACACATTGCCCTACACTTTGGGGCTTCCCGTGGCCCCAGCTTGCCATTTTCTTGCTTGCCTCATTTTTTTTTCTGCTGTTTGGTGCTTAAGTTCGACAACTCAATAAAATGTGCTTTATGGCAAAAAAAAAGAAAATAAAAAAAACCGAAAAGAAAAACAGTAGAGCACAGCAAAAGGCAGACACGGGCACAACCCATTCCAGGGACTAAAAGTAAATGTTTGTTGATACTCCGAAAAGTCCTTTCGCTTGCTGGCTGTGCACAGCAGCTGGTTCCAGCTATGGAGCTGGAGCTCTAGGTCTGGTTATGTTTTCTTTACCACTTGCTACGGCACCGGCGCCCTGGCAATTGATTTGCCATAATTTAAGTTTCTCTCTTTTTTATACCCCCAAGCCGCACGTTCTGGTGAGCCATTGGCAAAGGCTACGGCGACGCTTTGTTTCTACTTACTTATAAATGAGAAAATCGTTTTATGATAACGGCTACAAAACTGCCTTTGGCTGGCTGGAACGTGGCACGGGGGCACGAGACACGAGGCACAAGACACGGGGCACGGGGCACGAGGCATCTGGTTTCATTTTATTTTATTCAACACATACATATATTTGCTTTAACAAAGATTTTCAAATTCAATTATGAGCATACAATGATTGCAATGGCTGACTTTTTGGCTTTCTTGTAAATTGTGTAGAATCCAAGGTCTTCTTGCCATCTGTGCAGTCAAAGGGCTTTAATCAAATGAAAACGTCTTGAATTTGTACACTTTACGTATTTTGTTTTCTTAACTTTTTTTTTATTTATGAATAGCATTTATATTTTAATTTGAAAACATTAATCAACCTATTGAAAGGTCATAAATCATTACAAATGAAAAAGATGAAGAGTTGCAGATAGATCAGGATTCAGATTCAGATTCAGGCACAGACAAAGATTCGAGCAAAACACAGCCGGAATGCAACATGCCGCAGAATGTAGCCGAGGAACCGGACTGTAATGGCAACAATCACGTTGCACCATATACTGGCAACGGTTGTGCATCGTCACTGGAGCCTTTCATGTTTCAGCAGACACCTGCGGGCAGTATGCTCTGCTTCTGGATGTCGAATACTGAGTCGAAGACATCCGTCAATGAGGATATTAATGGGACAGCGCTCTTAGAATCCGTCGTCGATTCCAAAACAAATTCGCAGAAAGATGCCAAACTTAATAACAGGAACTTTAAGTATATAATATAAAATTGAAGATGGGTTTAACATTAAATGTTGCACATTAATTTCAACGTCCAAAAGTCGCTAATGTGGAGGTGACTTGTGGTGTTTGAACCAAGTGTGCAAGCCAATGGAAAACCGGTAATTATAGCGATTCGTATGTCGATTGATCTGATACATACCTGTCGGTAGACGGAAGTCGTTGTCCAGCGTCCTATTGCTCACATATGGTGGAGCACCAGATATGTCTCTAAGCACCTTCTTCCGCAAAACTTTGATTTGATTTACATCAGATTTTGCAGCTGTGCCCCAAAATGGATTCGCATGTGTCCATGTGGGCACGATGACGCTCCTACACCTCCAACACCTCCAAACTTCGACCTTCGACTAAGACCTGAGCAGTAAATACTGCGGCGATAGTAGTAGGACTTAATCTTAAAAAGCAGGCCGTCAGTATGCGATCAAATGCTTGCTCGATATTCAGGAAGACGGCAGAGCTGTGCTTCTTATTTTCCAATGCCTCGAGGATATGTTGTGCTACTCGGTGAACTTACTCTGGTGTAGCCAAACATGATCAGGAATGACATTCAGAAAGCCACTTACAATCCGGCACCAAGAACATCACTTTCATCACTTTTCTAGGAGGGCCTTAGCAACTCGGCCGTAGACGCCATCATAGCTTGGGGAATTAGTGGGATTTACTCTGCGCATCTGCAACTGGACCTCATCAGGGGTGATATGTGTGATCGGTTGTACGGGAACGAGATCTGTATTTAGAAATGCCTCAGTTTCCTGTAACCGGCCTTACAGCTTACCCTGTCCCATAATGGGGATTCACATGAGTGGCTGCCGCTTGACATAACGCGTTAAACCAAATT
>JAWNMH010000404.1:790000-967500 GCA_035044325.1 Drosophila nr. medialis 2 BK-2023a | reverse complement strand
ACAGCCAAACAGACAGTCAGATAGCTTGGCCAGTCAAATAGATTCACGGCAGCTTAAGTGTCGCACTGTTATTGTTTGCGCAGGCAAGTGATTGCTGTTTGCAACACACTCCGGACACCCCTCCCCTCCCCAACCCAGCCCAGTCGGCCCACATATGTGAGTTGCTAGCAGCAACAGTTATCTAATGAATTAGCCCAGCATTCCCGTCGAGCACCAGTACCAAATCCCCAGAAGCGAATCAGTGAGAAAAAATGTAACCAATTGACTAAATAAATGAGGCCAGTTTGAAACTTATATTATTATTTACAATAAAACTTTTTTTTTTAAGAAATTGTATTCAAGACTGAATTAGACATGACTTTAGAAATGGCTTCAGTCAAAACTATTAATGATAAATTATTTTTACAAATTTTGATGATTTTCCGTTTTTTTTTTAAAGATTTTTATGAAATCAAAACTAGTTTGTTTGATTTCTAGTAACTAATAATTAATTAAGCTAATTTCTTTTATTTTATTTGAATTATTTTGTGCTAATTATGATAGTTATTTATTTAGTAAAATCGGCGAAACTATTAATATTATTATTTGTAAAGTTTGCATATGTTCTGCTCAGTGTATGCTGCTGGGGTATTTGGGTGTATAAATCGCTAGCTGATTGTGAGGTCAGTTGCAAATGCAACCACTTCAACACTTTCGCTTTCAACACACACACACACACACGATCACATATCTGATTGTTCTATCGTCGGTGTATGTGTGTGCATGTGTATATGTGGCTATGCGCTTATGTGTGCTAGGCAACCGCAAAACTGGGCTTAGCTTTTGTATTGCCAACATCTTTGGCACTGCGCTCGCGTGTAGTCCATTAAATGAAACTTACTTCATATTGTTAGGCTCGTTGCCGCGAGTCCTGCGCCTGAGTCCCCCCTCCCCCCCCCACCCACCCACTCACCACATCACGTGCAACGTTCTCTGTGTTTGTGTACTAAATTAAATGATTTTTCACGCCAGACCAGACCAGACCAGACCAGACCAGTGCCAGGCAAGGCCAGTCTAGAGAGCAGAGCAGACCACGCCATGCGGTGCGTCCACAACATTTTTATGTGTTTGTTTGCGGCAACAGGAGTCCGGGCCGTAGGAATCTGGCTAGGCTGACAAGGGCTGCCCCCTTCAACACCCCCAGCCTCGTCTGCCATTTTGGCAATGTTTTAACGTTAATTCATGGTCGTATTTTTATGTTGCACTCGTTGCGCGACGATGCCACGTCGCCTTTATTGGCCCAACGGCAGCGCTAAAGTGTTTACTAAATAAGCAGAAGCAGAAGCAGATTTCTTTTGTCTTTGGTTGGCGCTGGTCGCGGATCGCAGGTCGCAGGTCGCGCTAATGGAATGGCTTTTGTATGGCTTACCTGACAGCCATTGGGCGGGTGACTTATTTAATTAAATCAGTTGCGGCTTTAAACCGCCCTCTAAGGCCCCCTAAGCTGGCTAAGTAGGCAACTCTCACCCCTAGTTGCATGATGGCCTTCATTGTTGTTAGTCTAACGACAGCTCCAAAGCCAAGGTGAACAAGCCTCTCCCTCGCAAAGCAAAAAAATAAAATAAATAAATAAGGAACCAGAAAGCAACACACAAAGACTGCTCATAAAAGTTGCAAATTACGGCAGCACATTGACGAAATGTAAACCGCAATGGTAACCAAAAATCAGAGAACCAAATCAAACCAACAGAAAAAGAGCAGAACCCAAAAAGGACACGGCTACGGACACACTCGTATCACAGATATCATAAAAATGTGCAGCTTGCAACAGTTGCTGCTACTGTCGAATGCGACGAACGAGTGACAACAGCCAACAAAAAACTTTCCCAAAAGATACTACGTGGCAACGAAATTGTTGCACAGCGCATACAACATTGTCCACGCTAAATTGTAATGAGTGCGTGTCGAGACACGACAACCTGAATACTGCTGTTAGTTATCTGCTTTAAGACTACGTTAATATTAATAGTTAATATATATATGAATATAAATAGTTGGTTAGTTAGATATCAGTAGGCAAATGCATTCATCATTAACTCTTAGAAGGTCTAACTGTTAATGGTTTAAGATTAAGGAAAACTCACACATAGTACTCAAGCAATTTCAATCTCAATATAATAATTTATAATGTTTTTTGAATATTCGCGGATCGTCAACAAATTGAAATGAAGTCATTTCTTTGCTGCTCGAAAAACTAGGCAGTCACTTTTCTTTTTAGTTTGTACAAAAATAGAATTTTTACACATGATTATATTGTTTGTGCATTTTACAAGTATAATTTTGACAACATAAGACTTGACAGGTATCATTTTCACTACTTGTCGTAAGCCTGTGCTTATTTTATATGATAGTTAAGTTAAGTCAGTTCCTTTTCCAAGAAAATGTTAGCTTGTGTAAAAATATGTGGCCATAACTTAGACATAAATCAAAGCTGCAGATGATCGATGTACGAATTAACATAAGCTACTTGGTTAATTGCAAATCGGTAATTTATTTATTTATAGCGACAACCTATAGGAAAGGTTGCTTCTATTTACCTAGGGGATTTAATGTATATATATACTTACATATATATACTTACATCTGGGTAGTTACTGCTAGAGCACGAGCCCATCTCTAATGCTTCATAGGGATATGGGTTGGCCGTTTGACATTGGGTGGGAAGTGGGAGTGGCAATAACTTAACGATCTCCAACTGGAAGAGGTGCAAGTGCGAAACAGGTTGGCATAGCCAAGAGCTGTTGAACTGTTGGTAGTGTGGCATGCGAGCAGGGGTAGGGACAGGGTTGCTGGGTGTAAATGTGAGTGTGAGAAAACGGAGGCTAAAATAAATCTTGCAAAATAAGTTTTGGTGAACGGCGATGGCGATGGCGTCAAAACGCTCAAAGCGGCCGACAACAACAACAACAACAAACAACAGCAACAACAATAACAAAAGCGAGTGGAACAACAGTAGCGCAAATGACACGAGCTGAGGGAGCAGCAACAACAAAAGCAACAGCAGCAGCAGCGTCGACAGGCGGCTGCCTGGCAAAAATAGCCTTATCAGTTCCTGTTTCCTGTCGAAAGTTTTCATATTTTTGCGCGTGGGTGCATCAGCTACAGCAGCAACAGCAGCAGCAGCGGGCAGCAGCAACAACAATGGCAGAGAAGTAAACAGCGCAAGCAACACACGGAAAGTGTTGCCATATATATACATTTTTTTTCGCACTGAGTTTCAGATACTGGGGCTGTGGCTGTGTGGTTGCTGCTGCTGTTGATGCTGTTGCCTTTTGATTTTGCACAGTTCGCAGCAACTCTGGAGCCGAGCATAACAGTAACCACAATAAAAAGCAGGAAATATTTAAACATTTTTCTTTTAGTTTTGCATGTAACGGCAGCGACGCCGACTGAGGCGCAACCATTTTCACACTTATTGTCAGATTTTGCTTTGTGTTTTGCCTTCGTTGCCGCCAACAGCAACGTTGTCGTTGTGTCGTTTTGCTGTGAAATGACGCACAGCCGAGATAACACGTCGCACTGGCAAAAGCTGCAACAATTTTTATGTTGCAGCTGTAAATGTGGCCGCTGGTGTTGTAGATGGGCCACCCAACCCCTAATGTGTCCCTCCCCCCCTCCAAACACCAATCATCCGACCCAGCCAACGAGCGACCAACCCAGCTCTCTGCCCACTATGCCACCAGCCAGGCCGCATATGTTGCGCATATGCCTGCCAAACGCTCAATTTGTTTTGCCTTTTGTCAGCCGAACACACACACACATATGTATATGTGTGTGCGCCTGTGTATGTTGATGTCATTCTTAAATTTACAGGATATGTGCATAATTTTGCAAACGGACAATGCGCCTGTCACACTCACTTAAGGACACCCCGCCCTATCCTGCCCCACCTTTCTCTGCTTAGTCCTGCCCTTGCCACATTGTCAGTGTCAGAGCAGCGTTCGATTATTACACCGAGCTTTAAGTTCATGCCCAGGTACTGAGTTCGTGTACAGCCGCCTATGTTGCAAGTCATAAATGACATGATATCTATTTGATCTTAGATACATATATTTATACATACTCGTACATACATAACAATAATGATTTAAGTGACGATCATATTTTATATTATTATTTTTATTTTACGTAAATATTGAAAAATATTCAAATTGGAGAAGTAATTTAAATAAAATATATTAACATTCTTTTTTTATCTGTTTGATCCTTCCAATTGATTAAGAGTTTATTTGTCATTATTAGTTTTGCTACAATTAATTTAATTGATGTTATTACATGTTTGGGCTGGATAATTTTTGAGTGAAATAAAGTATTTTCAAGCACACTTAAATGATGCGTCAAATATATGGGCCGTGTAGCCTAACGGATAGGGCGTCGGACTTCGGATCCGGAGGTTGCGGGTTCGAGTCCCGTCACGGTCATGTGTATTTTTTTTTTTTTTAAATTTATTTAATTTAAGTTTTTTATAGTTTTTTGCTGCAACTAGTTTGTTGAACCTTTCTTTTTTAAGTGAAAAATCAAAAATCAAAACATAAACATACTTATTTGACAAAAATTTCTAGATATAGATTTGACTTTGAGTGAGTACAACAATTTCAATTCATTTTTCACTATCCGAGTTTTTCAGTGTTTGTAGACATTTAATAAAAAAAATAAGTGTTAGGTTTTATATATTATATATAAAGGCATGTTAAGCAAATTCAGTAATTATATTTATTTAAGTTAAATATTGTTTAATTTGCTTGAAAAAAGATTCTATATTTATGATCAGTATAAAGTTTATTGTTTTGAGCCATTTTAGTTTTGTTTTTTGTAAATAGACTGTGGCACGTAGTGTCTAAAAGTAATTGTGGCAATGTGCATATATGTATGTATATATATATATATATATATAGATATATAAGTATGAGTATGGCTGGTTGGGTGTGCCTATGAGAGTTTTTGACAATAAGTTTCAATTTCTGCAGCAAGTGTGTGCGTAGATGTCTCCCTGTCTGTCTGTTGGTTGTGTATGTGTACGAGTAATACAAGTAACACTTATCAAAAGTTTGCTGCTAACACATGCAAATTGAAATGTGTGACACACACACACACACACGCACACACAGATGTTGTCACATTGTAGCCAGCAGTTTGGCACACGTAGTGAGTACACGAGTCTGGCACACACGTGCACGTAAATACACCCATGCCACAAAACCGTATCCCATCCTCACCTGCTAAGGCAGCAGCACCTGCAGTGGCTGCGACAGCGACGGCGACTTTGTTTGTGCCTAGTTTGGGTTGGGTTGGGTTGGATTGGGTTGGTTGGGTTACTCGTCTTCGAGTAGGACATGGCCTCTAGCTTCCGCCTGTTTTAACACCTAACAACCAAGAAAGCAACAACTTGCGCTGCCGCTGCATACTTATTATAGCTGCAGCATGTGTCTTTCTACAGTTGTTGCTGCTGCTGCTGCAAAATCCAAAATTCACCCACAAGCCGGTGCGTGGGTGTGCGTGTGTGTGTAAACGTGTGCGGATTTCAACATGAGTTTTAGAAACAAAAGTTTTTGATTTCTTTGTTCTGCTCGTTGGTTGTTGAGTTTATTTTTGTTTGTTTTTTTTTATTCTTTTTTTACTCAAGGTTTTCCTACTTTTTTATTTTTATATTTTTGATGCTTTTGTCACAGTAACTTTTTATTGGAGAAGCATACGCGCTGTTGTCAGCTCGAGTCTTGCTTCAGCTAATGCGCCAATTCCAGCAACCGTCCCTATCAGCGTTAAACCCTTTTGTGCCCGGGCATAATTGCTGAATTTGGAGCTGTCAAAGTTTGGCATACGCCTTTTGATTTCCTAACAAAAGAGCACAAAGAACAAAAAAAAAAAAAAGCCAGCAAGGAGCTGAAATTGCATTTAGACAAAATTTGCTGCATAATTGCATAATTACGTGCATGTGTGGGTATGAAGACGCAGATGAAGGGATGTGAGCAGTGAGCAAAACTTGCTTCATTTGTAATTGAGTTATATTTATTACCAAAATCTTCAGACTAACCCCTAAGAATCTTAGAGAGACTTGGCCGAGCTGTCGAGACTATGCGACTATATTCGTAATTTAATATGACTGACACTCGCTTCTGTTCGCGTTGACAAGTTTAATCCAGCTATTTTGCTCCCGAACTCAACACATCTTTCCTACTCCTCCCTACCATCAGCATTTTGGCCAACTTTACGTCTATCGTCTATTGGATAATTAAACCACTTTGCGACAGGTTTGACAGCCTTACTTTGAATTGTCAGCTGCTGATGCAGACGTTGATGCCAATGCTGCTGCTGCTTCCTGATGCGGCTTCTTTTGTGGGCTATGCGCTCAATTTCATTTGGAGACAATTTCAGATTTTCGATTGGGCCACGGACACGTTTTTCGGGGGTCTTCTCTTGGCCATGTCTATGGCTACGATTGAACGCCGCGAAAGTTGAAGTTCAATTAAATTTTCAGTTTTGCAGCTTTTGTCATATTTGTTGCTTTTGTTTGATCGTTTCGAGCTGGGGACATTTGAGGGATTGAAAATTATGAAATTACGATACTGCTGCTATCGCAATGATTTGTATTTATGTGTGTATGTAAGGGTCTCTATTTATATGTCTGTCATGTCTCTTTCGTCCCTTCGTCTTTTGGCATGCTTCTCCACAGCGCTGATTGCAAAATGCAATTCGCATTAAAAACTTTCTGTTTGGCCAAGTTATGGGCAAACAAAAGTTTTCGGCATTCGGTTGGTATGATTGACGCATTTACCATTTGGCTGGACAATTGCAGTTGCAGCTGCAGTTTAATCTATGAGGGACCTTCACTTGGTATGAGTGATATCTAGATGCTGGTTGTTTGTCAGGGTGGCGGGGGCGCTGGTGGTGGCGGTGGGGGTGTGTGCGTTTCGTCAGCCTCTGCCTTGGCATCAGCATCAGCAACAGCAACTTGCGGCAGTTAATCAACCACTAAGTGGCAGGCTTTCATCTACAGTCGTACCTTTGGCATGATGATTAGGCCATGAGTTCTATGATAGCCGACCAGCAAAAAAATAGTCGAAGCATTTTGCCGAAGCATATTGTTGTTGTTGTTGTTGCTCGCAAGCAGGCAGGCCGACAGAGGCGCCCAACCGCGTTGCTGCTTGCCGCAAAGCAAGCCGCCAAATGCCACCACAGCTTGTAGCAATTGTCGTACCATTTGTCAGAAGCACGCGTGGACACTCCTCCCTCGCAGCAAGCTGCGCATGTGCCGGGAACTGTGTCCACCTGCCGCCTCGCTGCTGTCATCTAGAAGTGTTGCGTTCCACCACGTGTCTGGCATGTGGATGTCATGCGGCACATGGTGGATTCTGTTCGTTTCGAAAATCCACTTCGACAATTGGCAACGACGTTTCGCAGCTCGTCCGTTCGGCAATGCAGCTCGGTCCGAGGCCAGCATCCAGCATCCAACGAACGCCGACAACGATGTGTCGCCAGTCAGCCGAATGGGCGTTCGTCTAACACTTCGGGATGCTGTTCTGTGTGTGAGAACGTGTGCGATGCGTTTGCGTTTTCAGTTGATCAACAACGCTTCCATCGGCTAGTTGATTTGGCGCTGCACTGGGCTCTCTTTGGCGCACACAGTTTATTCACATTCCAGATTCGGGCATCGCGCGTGTTTTCGGTTCTTGGATTCCAAATTGCTTCAAATTATCGTATATTGCCTTTAAGTATCTAAGCAAGTATCGACAGAGTGCACAGTTAATTCACATTCCAAATTCGGGCAACGCGCGTGTTTTCGGTTCTTGGAATGCCAATCGCTTCAAATTATCGTATATTGCCTTTAATTATCTAAACAAATTTCGACAGTGTGCTATATGTGTATGTGTTATATTTTTTTTTGTTTATGTACTCGATTGCACATTGTGCTAATGTTGTGAAGAAAAATGTTTTTGTGCTTTCTGGAGCTCTCGAATCGAAACCGGAACTGCCCCAATGTCTGAGAGTTGGGCCATCACTCAGACTCGATATATGAACAACTTTTGAAAAAAGAATAGAAAATCAAAACGAAATACAAAGTATATACAATAATATCAAATGTGTATCATTTCCAAATTACATCTGTATCGCTATTATCTGGTTCTCATCAATCGCAATGATAAAATGCTGATCGTGGTGCTGTTGATTGTGGCGCTCATCGAAGGTAAAGCCAAAATCATGCCTCTAAGTATGAGTTGCCATTTTGAAGCATACATCTGAAAATTGAACGGTAGTCTTTAGTGTGTGAAAGGAAAGATTTAAGTTGTATCTATATGTATTCAATAATGTCTTCCGTTGCTTTAATAATGATTGCTAGTTAATTCACTTTTTCATTTTTTCTTCCGATATTCGCATATTTTTTGCAGCCCGAAACTAATCAATCATATTTGTGGATAGTCCTTTTAGTTATAACCAAATTTTGTGGTATACTTTTAGGAATTACTCAAGGTTTGCCTATTAAAAACACACATAATAAAAATATGATGTTTGTCAATCAAATTAAAAATGGCATTTGATAGATTATAAATTATATCATTAATTGTTCAAATTTAAAATGAATTTTCCGTAATTATTGAATGTGATTAAGTTGACATTCAGACTGGTGTCTACTAGAATCGTTACCTAAAAAGTGACATAGTCATGTAGAGTGTTTTACAATAATGTCGCATTGAAGCGGACACTAATGATCTGAATAATATACACGCTTGATCAACATAAACTTTTTTTTCTAACGAGATCTACAAAAAAATAAATAAAATAAAGCTTCCATTGGAACGTGAGGTCGGTTCTGAAATTGTTGATGAGATTTGGGTGTCAGTAGCTGGATACAGTTCTGAAAGGTTATGTAATCTTCATCATCCCTGAGTTAGAATATTTTTCTTGTGTTTTTCCAATTGCATTTTGCAATTTCCCTTTTCCAAAAAATGTTGATTAATGTAAATAATTTGATTTTAGGGCCAGTCGAATATAAGTACTCTATCAAACATCAGTTTGAGTTTTTTGTGAACTTGTGAACAGTGACATTCATGGCACTCATGGATTATTATCCCATATGTGATATTTCGTCGGTTGAGTACTGATGAAATTAAGGAGGTAATCAAAGCTACCGATGCAAAGGGCAATCGCCATGTTATGTTCTGATTGAATAATAATAATTAATGGCGGCTGCCAATTTCATTGAAACATTACTTTTGAGCCCAACTTAACACTGTCAATTTATTAAGCAATGAACACTGGTCAAAGGAGGAAAAGTATGCATGAAATTTATGAAATACTTTCGAATGCAATATTAATATTATTTGAAATTCCATAAGTGGAACACACAGTGCTTGAGCAAAGCTGAATGCAAAAATGATTAAAGTTCCAGATTCTCTTAAAGTCAGTCAATTGGTTGTAAATTGGATTTTTGAATGGATATTTAATTAAACTAAAATAAAAAAAACTTAATATACAATTCTCTTTCGAAAACCGATTTTAAACAGTTTTCAATCTCACTTTAGTGAACAAGTACAAGTAAAACAAGTAAATTTATAGATGTGTGTACCATAGTATGTGGCGCGAAATATTTAAATACTCGGGTTAATTGAGATGCCGAAGAGCTGGAATGGAGAAGCATATGCGTGTTTTTAATGGAGTGTCATTGTTCAGTGTGTCATCTACGGTTGGGATTCCGTATCGTTGCTTTTGGCATTAAACCGGATAAATAACACACGTCCAAATAAATAAATAAAATGAGTGGACGCCGGCAACAGCAACCGGCAAATGAAGACAATGGTGAATTTCATTGGCAAATTAATTGACCGTAGTGTCCGTTGTCCAGAGTTCGCCATAAGTCGCGGATCCGGTAGTTGAATGGATGTACTGATCCCTTTGGCAACATGTGTACAAATGAAATCACCTCATTATTTCAGTTAATCACAACAGATTAAGGAACCAAATGTTCCCGAGGCCCGAGGCAATTGAATATTTCACAATTACCTCCACTTATTGTGCATGTAATTCTTAAACAGGTCGACTTATTTTGAAATCCAACATTTTTGCATTAACAACAGGTTAGAAAATGGTTTTATTCCATTTCATTAGTTCCATTTCATTCTGTTTTAAGTAGAAAAATATTGGATTTCGGGGTGTTGTCAATGAGGTGTAGCAATGAGTGATTCTCTATAAAATTGAACAGTCCAAACGAACAATGTGAACATGTGTATATCGCTCTTCTTTGAGGATAATGTGAAGTGGAAAACTTCAATTTCGAACAATGTAAATTACAGTTACTCGAATTGTTAGAATGAAATAAATTGGTGATTTTGATTTGATTTTTTGATTTGATTTTGTAGAAAACTGGCCACTGTAATCGTCACTTTAATCATGTTCAATTAACTGCTCTTTTAGATAATGAATGCAACAACAAATGAAACCATAAAAAAAAAATAAATAAAGCGGAAGTATATGTATGCAAATTGACAAACGGCAAAATGTGCCTTGGGCAGTGCATTAACATTAACAATATGTATATGTACACTAATGTGTGCATTGTGTGCATGTGTGTTCATTGTTTGCGCGTGTGTGTGTGTGTGTGTGTGCGTATGCAAATAATTATGATGCACGATGCGTGGTCAAAAATGAAGATAAACAAACAGCAGGAATTAGCAACGGAGTGTCTACTCTTTGGATGCCTCCATATTTGATTAAGCTTGAATGCATATTTTCAAATTCAACTTTGAAGCATGATGAAGTCAACATCATTTTTTATACACATATTTTGTATTGTTGTTAACATATCCTCATAAAAGAATACATAAAACTATTCACAAAATACACAAAAGTTAATGTCAATATAGTATGTTAAGGCTGTTGATATGTGAGTTCATTAAATATGTTGTTGGGAACCCAAAAACAGTTCGGATTCAAAATTAATTTAAGAGTGATAAACTGGTTTGCTTTGTCAAGACAATGCCCAAGACTCTATTACTGAAGCTGATTCCTGAATCGGTGCAGCTCTAATCTAACCTAACCTAACAACTATCCACACTTGTAGACTCTTATAGTGTTACACACATCGTCAAATAACTTGTATGCCCGTCGGTGAGGGTATAAAAAGGGCGCTTAAATCACGGTTAACAATAATTCCCCAGTGATAATAGCGAAATGCAAACGCGTTTGTGAATGCATTAAATGTGAAATTATGCCACATTGCCGGTTGCACGTTGCACGCTGCCAATTGGGCAGTTGGCAGTCGTAATGGCCGCTGATAATGAATGATAAGCATAAAAGTGAAAATAATTTTCAATTACAGCAACATTAATAATCGACCATAATCCTAAACAAATATTGCAAAATAAGGGCTGTCTGTCTGACTGTGGGTGCCTAGGCTATTTTCTATGCGTGTGTGTGTGTGTGAATGTGTGTGTGTGTGTGTGTGTGTGAGAGTGCATATCAATGAAATGCAAATTAATTGCCCAGCATGTGGCTGCAATTGGAAACGTGAAACGAGCGACTATAAATGATAAGCTACTTGCCCACGTGCACCACGACACCAGACACCCGGTCACACGGACACCAGACAAGCGGGCACCCGGACACGCGGACACCCGGACACGCGGACATGCATTGGGTACTCTTATAACAAATACGCAATGTGCATTAATAATCTGTAGGCTATAAGCCAAACCGCAATGTTGCACAGCCTACAGTCAGACAGCATGAAATTCAGTTAGACATACATAAATACATCCGTACATCCGTACATTCGTACATCCATACATATACACGTACATATGTACATGCAAAAGTTTTGGCACTTTGTAAATTGTATGCATTCGGTTTTGTCGTCCCATGAGTATCTTAATTGATACGACTCATGGCAATGGCTGCGGCGGTTCTTTAGCTTTTAGAGCATGCGACCGCAGCAGCCACAAGCGGATGCCCCAACCATCCCCCCGTCCCCGTCCCCTTCCCCCATTCCACCTACCACTTGCCACGCGTCCAGCTGTGGCATTTGGTTGGCTGCACCGACCGCCACTTTCGCAGCACATGTGTCTACCCAAAAAAAAAAGTGTAGCTCCAAAAAGTTTCGCAAATTCATTACTAAGTACTTAGCAACACTCTCAGACTTACTCACTTATTTGACAAGGGACAAGGGACAATGCAAATGCTCTTTGGTCCAAAAACTCAGCAGAAGTGTTTAGTGATCGCTGGATCCTAAATAAAAGAACAATTGTGAAAAGCTGTCAGAGCTGCCCCAATTAGATAGGTCAATAATTCAATTGAGCAAAATTGAATTTCACTTATATCTTAACAATATAGTCCTTTTCAATTTTTAATGTATTCTGGATAAAAAAACATATCTAAAATACTGCCAAAAGTTATGTTCTCCTCATATTGCCCATTGTCGCCTTGTGATTCAGCAGACAGTCATGGAGTCAGTAGCAAAAATCAAACCCAAATGTCAAAAATAATACTAATACTAAATGAAAACACCAACAAGTTAAATTTTAGATATAATATTTAAAGTGGTTACATTTATTGTGGGCTTCCAAAGATCTGTAACAAATGCAATTTATAAATATCCAATGAAATTTACAAAATGTTCAAGTTCGACAGAAAATATATACACGCACAAACATATATATGAAAAAAAAACCATACTAGGTTAAACGTAGGCAGTGTGAGTGTGTGTGTCCAAAGCGTGCTCTTTAAAGTGGCTAGAACTCGAGTCATTTTCATCGATGAGAAAAATTATATGTAATATTGGCTATTCAATTGGCTTGTTCAGCATAAATTTGCCATAGGTTAGATTATTTTTAAATTCAGCTTGGGAAACTTGAAGCGGACCCCTCCTCCTGGAAGGGTATGAAAACTTTGGCAATTAAAAGCAACTCGTCGCTCATTTGCAATGCCTGCCCACTAAAAAAGGGCTGCGAACCCATTTCAAAATGTGTAACAAAAATCAAGACACAATTAATTGCAAGACGTTTGTTAAGACTAAATAAAAGTAAAAAAAAAAAAAACAACAAGAAAACATTAAATTGAATTTTTCTGTGTGGTTTTTTTTTTTGTTTTTTATTTTTATGTTGACTAGTGCAAATTCAATTGCGAGTGCTACAAGTTGTAGGCGACGACTTGTAAAAAAAAAATGCAAATGTGCTCCAAGTCGTTGGCCGACCATTAGGCGCAGTTGCCACCAACCGCGGCAGCCACTTGCTGCCACTTGCTGCAGCTATCATTTGTTATTTGCCATTTGCCTTTTGGTAGTTCAACGCCCAGCAGCACTGGCAACAGAGACTAACTTGTCTATTTGATTTTATATATATATATTGTATATATATACATATATATATATGTATGTATATAATATGTATCTATGTACTTATACCCTAAATCAATAAGTGTGCGCAAAAGGCGTCTTTGCCAGTTGAGATATAATTAAATAAATTATCCTTTTAAGGTTAGGTTGTTGAAAACAGAATTCGGATTTACCTAAAGTCAACGAAATTTTCAAAAATTTCTTCTTCTTTTTTTTGGCACATAAATTCTTTTTTTTTGTGTTTTTTGTAATTACATCGTACCTACCGAAACCAGTATAACTAAGTCCATTTCAAACTCTGGTTTAGTAATGAAATTGAGCTGAACCACACTTATATACATGTAAGTCACGAAGCAATAATCAATAAAAAATAAATAAAGCTTACATAATAAGTTGTTCACACTGGATATCTGGCAGTCGAGAAATCTTTGTTTTATAGATTCACAGCTGCAGCAATTTAATGCCTTGTCAGTGCCTGGCTGGGCTGGCTGTTTCTTCAAGTTGCGCCTTTTGTCTTTTGGCGATGGCAGTGAGCCTGTGCCTCAGCAGCTTCTTCCTATTCCAGTTGCCGTCTCAAAAATTTGCCATTATCACCTATCATTGGCGCTTTGGCGTCGGGATTTGTGTGAGCGCCCCATAAAAAAAGGTGCCATGCAGATTGGCATCTTTGTATCTGTTTGGTTTCGCTCTACCTAAGCGTGGGACAAGGCTGGTCGGAGCGGGGCCGTGGCATATCGTGCCATGCCATATATTTTGTTGCCTCATATAAACACACGCAGGACAAGACACTTTATTAACACACACACACACACACACACTCACACACACGCACACACACTGACAAATACAAGCTTAACTTTTGCCAATGCCCTTAACCATAAATTTGCTTTGGTAAATCCTCATTGTCGTTGTGTGATTTAAACTTTTGGGGCGCCATTGCCAACAGTACCGTATTGAGGCCGTCAGCCAAAGCCCGTCCCGGCCCTGTCCTATCGTGTCCTGTGTCGCCAAAGTGACAAGCCTATAGCCGGGGCACCGTAACCCACAGAATCCACCTTCGAAATGGTTTCGCGACATCCAAAGAGAGGCTAAGAAAATTGAAATGAAGCTGATGCTGATGCGGATGCGGATGCTGCTGCATGGCTGTAGTCCCAGTGGAGACGCCTAAATTTATGATAACGTGCGAAAATGTGAAAAATATGCGACTGGACGTAACAGCGGGATGCAGCGGTTCGGCAGGGGTGGCGGGGGTAGCTAGTCTGACCGACGGGCATGGGTTAATTGACTTTGCCTGCAAGCGCGACTTGGCGCAACTTCAATTCTTGTGACCGGAAAATCCAAAGTGCTCAGAAGCAGGACAGCTGAAAGCGAACGGTGGACAGTGCGCAGCGGGTTGCGGATAGCGGGCAGCTAACAGTGGGTCCTGGGTTCAGTCAAGTATTGTGACACGAATCGGGCCTCAACCTCCGGGGTGACAAGTTCATTGGAGTTGGCACAAAACAGCAGCCCCTCTCGTTTTTGGCATCAAGTTGAACAGATTGACAAACAAGCCGCAGCCAACCAAGCAGGAACTACATTTGAGTGCAGCTTGCTTGGTCACTGTGCAAGTATGTGTGTGGTTGTGAGGGTGTGTCTGTGTGTATGGCTGTGTTTGCATGTGGATGTGGATGTCTTTAGCGTTTGTGTCTGCAGGTCCTTTTGTCCGGCTCCATATCTGAGTTTGCGTGTGCTGCTGCAACTTGCAGTAAAGATTTGTTTGTGCCTGAACTTGTAGCTGTTGTTGATTTTGATACGAAATCTGTGTCTCCCTCTCCCTCCGTCTCTATCTCGATCTCTCCATCTCCCGTCCTCTTCTCCTCTGAATGTTAATGAAAAACTTGGTCAGACAGTCAGTCAGTCAGCTTTTCAGTCAGCCAGTCGCTTGCTTTCTAGCTCTAACAAATACATCAACAAAATCCATGCAAATAAATTCAACAGGAACCACAAAACTCCCAACGGACTCAAACAGCAGCGTCCAACACGTCTTGTTTTTTCTATTTTTGCTTTTTAAGTTTAAGTTTGGGAATAAATGATGACGGATAACATTTATTCTGGAAATTAAGTGATGTCTGGTTAGCCGCCCTTTTTCTTAAATTGCCGTTGGGCGGGGTCAGCTCGGTCAAGTGACCAAAAACAGTGCGCTAAAAGTTTTAATTTTAATTGACTATTGATAATCAATTTAGTTGATTTTTGGGAATTCAATTACATTTCACTTAAAGCTCGTTACGAACGCAATTCGAAAAGTGCAATTTTCCTCAAAATGCTGGAGTGCAAAGTCGGTGATGGCATTAACTCAATGTAACTTACGACACTTAGGGAAATTTGATGATAACTAAACATGCCTCAATATGTAAGGTTAACGAACTTGGCGCAAAATCTTAAGCCAGTTTCGCAAAAACTAGTCTTAAACGAAACTTATAATTTACGAACTACAGCATATAAGCTCTGTATATCCTTTTAATAGAGATGCATTAGCTGGTAAATAAAGTGAACTCCACGGACTCGATCATATTCAATTCTTCTTGCGTTGAACTATGTTCCATTTAGTGAACTATTCGAAATTACAGGATTAGTTTGGCTTTTCGCACCTTTCAGTTCCTATACAAATTGTGATACAATGCAAAAGTGTTGTAGAACTCATTTTGGTTGAATAATAGACAAACAAAAATATTCGTAATATATTTCCCACAATCATGCATATATGTAAATGAACAGTTCATAACTGTCCCCCAATTGATAGCCTCTTTTTTTCAATAAAAAAAGACGAAAAACATGAAGGAAAAAATGATTGGGAAAAGTATGAAATAAATCATGCCTTTAGCCAATTGCGTCAATTCAGCACATTCTTCCACTTACCGCCAAGCCCATCCAACGACCCGGCCTCCTCTCCGTCCGCACACAATACAAGCGCTGGCATTTGAATGTGGGTGGCTCGTGCTCTCACTGTGGAGGATGCGGATGGCCGACGCACTTGCCGCTGCCAGCGGCACTGTCTATAAATATTTAAATTTCAAGTTTGGCAAAAGTTTTTTGCATGCATTACCAAGCCAAAGATGCGGGTAGGGCAGGGGTCGCGGGGGATCGAGGGGCAGTGTGCGGGGGCTGGTGCAGGCACTTTGCTACGGCAGCGGCTGCGTCGCAAACCGTGCGCGGTTGTCTGGCACTCTGTTGCCAACTCTCTCCCTCTCCCTCTGTCTCTCTCTCTCTCTCTCTCTCGCTCCACCTTTTCTATTTTATGGGGCCCTGGCTATAAAAGTTTTTTCCTTTTTATTTATTGTTTTTTTTTTCTTGCAAAACTTGCAAGTGAAATGTTTGATTTTCAATGATTCAATAAATTATTAATATATTTGCGTATGTTACACCCCTCTTAACCCCGCCCCCGCTCCCGCCCCACGCGGTGCAACCGTAAGTTGAGGCCGCCGCTTACTTATGAGTGTTGATCTTCAATTAGCTCGCGCGTTGCATTAAAGGGCCAACTCTTGACTGCCACTGGCCTGATTGTGTCTGCTGCCTGTTGGCTGTTGATAGCTGCTAGTGGGTTTGTTAGTAGTTGGTAGTTGGCATTTGGCTGCTGGTTGCTCGCTGCTGGCTGCCAGCTACTTGGCAAGTGGCGCGTCGTGCACATTTAAAAGCGATAAATCACTGAGCTTTTGGCAGGCGCCGTTGCAGTTTCTGCACTCAGAAAAAACAAATCGCCCTGAAAATTACAAAGAAATAATTCCTAAATATAAGAAAACATTATCCTTCAAATTAGAAAGTCTATTATTAAGAAATGCATTCCTAAAAAGTAGAAATAAAAACACTGTTTCTTAAAAATATCCTCTCTAAAATTAATCTAAAAATAAAGCTCAGCTGATATCTGGTTTAGTTTAGTTTACTCTTGAACAGAGGGTTCGAATCATAGTAAGATTTGAAATTTTTTCAAATGAAGTTCAATGATTCTCAAAAATATTTGTGTACATATGTGAAGTCATAGAATACTAATGCTAATAAAAATCCCAAAAAACAAAAACCATTAGGTCATTAATATATATATATATAGATCATTATATGCCTATATATTTATATTTATATAGAATACAGATAAGATTAGACATATAAGCTATAAATTATAGAAGAAATCCAAACCTGTTTTTGAAAAACAAACTTTAATTTTAGAAATTGACTTTATCAATAACATGTTGTGTGGAGAATTTCTTAAGTTTTTCCGAGTGTGGTGTTGCTCGTGCGGTGCTTGCGATATCATTAACTCGGCACAACTAACCGTTCCCACATAGTGCGCCACAAACGCATTCTAATCTCATCTCTCATTGGTTCTCTATCTCTCTCTCTCTCTCTCCCTCTATTTCTTTCTCTCATTCTGTATCCTCTCCCCTTGTGGCTGGTGCACACATTTACAGCGATTGGCGCCTTTCAACCGGAGTTCGTGGAAAGCATTTCGAATGTGTCCGTCGCTGTGGGTCGCGACGCAACCTTCACCTGTCACGTGCGCCACTTGGGTGGCTATCGCGTAAGTATAACACACACACAAGCAAGCACACACACACACACTTCATATAGTTAGTACACAGAACACACAGCTTAATTAATGATACCAGTACATAAATATAATACACGTAGTAAGCATGCGAAATCTCTGCCACAAAGCAAAATCTTTAACAAAACTATTAAATGCGTTTTCCCACTTTTCTCTACAGGTGGGCTGGCTTAAGGCCGACACAAAAGCCATCCAGGCGATACACGAGAACGTCATCACACACAATCCACGTGTGACTGTCAGTCATTTGGATCAGAACACTTGGAATCTGCACATCAAGGCAGTTTCTGAGGAGGATCGGGGCGGTTACATGTGCCAACTGAACACAGATCCCATGAAGAGTCAAGTGAGTGCCCAACAACAATTTGAAATTCAATTATTTGTAAATTAATTTATTTACTTACAAAATTCGGTCTTATTAAGGAGTACTAACATATACCTACGACTCGAGATGATTATAAAGTTACATTTTTAAACTGAATTTATTTATAAAGTCGATTTATTGAATTTCCTTCAATAAGCTTTGTTTTTACTTAGAGTTTATTGTCTTACTTCAGCACATACCAAACGCAACAAGAAGACAAATGTGATCCCTTCGGTATCAAAGTAAACTGGTTTCATGCAATGTCCGTCATTCTGTCTGTCCGTCTGTATGAACGCAGACAAAGTGTAAAAAATGGAGTGCTAGGTCCACTGGGGGCCTAGGAAATTGATCAAATTGATATTCACAAATCGATAAAGCCACAAATTTAAGGCTATAGACGCAAAATTTAGTTGGTCTGTTGTTGGCAATGTCCTTCAAATATAAGCATATGCCACGTTCATCTCCGCCGCCCCATGCCCTGCGAACTTAAACATTTTAAATAGCTATATTTTCCGCAGTTTTTGAGATAGAGCTGTCAAGTTTGCTAGGTATGTTACTGGTAGCCGCCTTTAAGACCCGATAACAAATTCGTATAGTATAAATCGATAAATCCGTATATCTCCCACAATTTTAGAAGATAGAGTGACCAAACTTGTTAGGTAACTTGATGGTAACCTCCTCACAAATGACAAATCCGAGATCTAATATTTATTTGCTTTGTTTAACAATACATTGTTATTAAATTACGTAGTTTCCAAGACAACTGTGGATAAATAAAAAAAGATACATATCGTGTTGAGTGCAGGTAAGGTCTAATTTTAAGATCCGTCTTCAGGAATAAAGAGCAGCAGCTGCAAAAAATTACCATATTTCTTATGCCCTATAGGTATCGAAGAGTGTGTTGTATTATCGATAGTATTTGAACTGTACTTAAGTTGAGTAGCATAACAAAGGTTACAGCCAATGAATAATGCCCCAGCTAAGAAGACAATGAAAATGTTTACAAATGTTTTCCATGCGCTCGCTGTTGAAAGCAATTTTCCAAAGTGTCCAGGAAAATTTCAAGCAGCATTTGAAGGGACAACAGTAGAATCGAATGCACCGTTCTCTGTGGTGCCCCTTCTACTTGTCCATCTTCTTCTTCTTCTAAAGGCCACCGTTTGTACTTACGACTTGCTTTGCCGACCCTCCCCTTCTCACCGCCAATGCCACAAGCCTCACATCCTGAGCACCATTTCAAGCAAGTGAAAGAAAGCGCAGCAAATCGAAAGCGAAAACTATGGAAAACAAGGCGAAAGACATACACACACTAACACAAACATACTGTGCTGCGTGTGTGTGTGTGTGTGTGTGTGTGTACGTGTGGCAGCACGTACACTCATGTGTCCAGCCAAGTGAAGTTTATGGCGCCAATAAAATGTATTTCATGCTTCCTTAATTTTTATTTTTACTTTAACGCTTCTCACAAGGACAATAGCAACACAGCAGTGGCATGTGGACGGGGGCACGGGCAATTGGAGGTTGGAGAGGCGAGGTGGTTGGTGGGAGGTGGGAGTGTGTAGCGGGTTTGCTTACTGCAACCAAAATAGCACAGAGTTGCTGCACACGCAACCGAAACCCAATTGTCTTCTGCTATCTTTTCCCCGGGCCACTCTCTGCTCCCTTTTGGCCTTGTCTTGTTTTCTATTACCATTGTCATTGCGTAAAGAGTCCTTGCTATTCCTGGTCCTACTCTTGCTCCTGACTGTCACAGTCCTAAACTATTTAGCGTCATTTCATTTGCTCCGTTATGTATACATATACATACATGTGTATACCTATGTTTGTATGTTGTATGTACTTACTTAGTTTGTGTTTTGTGTCCCCATTCGGCACATAAAAACATTTGCCTCGTCGTTCTTTCAGCTGCTTTATGACCGTCTGCATAATCAGCAAATTTTCGCTGAGTGTATAGTAAATTTCCTTCTTAGCCAGGCGCCTACGTTTATATTTACTGATGACTGTTTTATATGCTTCTCGTTGTTTCATTATTATTTGTATACCTACGTTAAGCTACTTACTTAAGCAGTAGTATTTAAAGTGTTCGCATTGCGCGAAATTTTAACTACCATTAACAAAAAGCTAACCCATATTTAACATCACTTACCAATTTAAAAGGAGAGCAAACTTCGCATGATAGCAATAAATCATACCATTTGAAAGCAGGTACCACAGAACAGGATGGCTGTTGCCGAGAAATATCGATCTTTGGAGGAGGTTCTTAGTAGTCTAACCTCCAAGTTTGCCTCTAAAATTGCGATAGATGTTGGCTTTTTTGACTTTCGGGCGCGGTAGTAGCCGCTACCTTTGGTGTTAGAGTATAATGAATATCGAGAATAATATAATATGTTTATTTAATTACTTCTAGATTGGGTTTCTCGATGTTGTCATACCACCGGACTTTATCAGCGAGGATACATCATCGGATGTGATTGTGCCCGAGGGCAGTTCAGTGCGTTTGACATGTCGGTGAGTGATAACACTTATATCAAGCAATCAACAGCTCTTAAACAGAATAGATAACACATATATACGAATGTATTTGTTCTTATCATACATATAAATATATGTATATGTACATACATATGTGCATGTAAGTTCATTTAGAAGCTAATAGCCGTACAATTGCATTCGCAGAGTCGTTTAACTGGCTTCAACTCACTTATCCAGCTAAAATCCCATCCAAATGGCCATCATCACCAAAAAGCAAGAACAACTTCACCCGCATCATTATCATCATTTAATAATGTCAGCAAATTAAGCGACACTTCATTTCTCTTGATTTGGGTCGGCGCTCACTTATGCCCTTGCCACAAGTCGAGTCTTACAGTTCCCATACACAACTTGCCACAAACACACACACAAAAGGACTGCAGAATGCGTACACTGTGAGCAAATTCGTGTGCTTTTCATTTTGCAGAAAGTTTTCAAATAATTTGGCCATAATTTATTGCTATAGTCTCCTCCGATAGAATAGAATAGAAATAAAAACAACAAAACAAAAAAAAACCCAAAGAGTTTAATTATTATATTCTGTTCTATCATGGCTAAAAATCATACTATGTTATAGAGCAGCAGGAAGAACAGATTATAGGGAACCTTTATGTTGAGCACTGGCTCATTGCTTATCAGTTTGGTTAGCTCTTGTTGGCTTCAGCGGTTTTTCCTTTTAGCTAACTGCGACAACGGCAACGACATAAACTCGACGCGACGCATTTGGTCGCCGTTGATTTATGAACTTGACCACGGCCACGAAGTAATTTTAACGATTTAACCGCAGAATGATAGAACCAGGGCGATAAACGCACCTCCCCCTCCTATTTCTGTGTGTATGTGTGTGTGTGTGTGTGTGTGTGTGTGTGTGTGTGTGTGTATGCGTGTTTGTATGTGGAAAGCTATTAGAGACATAGTCTGCAATTTTTTCCATTTTAACACCACTTAGGGCAAGTCGCATTAAATGAATTTGACTTTAAGCATGCGACAAACAAAACAAAACAAAATTAAAACGGCTAATGCTCGAAAGTTGACCAGATGAACAGATTGCTCGGTTGTTTCTCTACAATACCCTAATGGAGGAGGAGTATGTTGGTCTGTCCGTACTTACTTGAAACTTTTGTAGCTTCCAAAACTAAATTATATTTTATTCTCATACAAGTTTTCCCACTTTACTTTCATTTACAACGATTGATCAAGTGACCTGCTGCACTTAGAATATATTTATGTGGTAGGCAAACTATTCATGGCATGACACAAGCCTAACATATATGTATGTGCAATAAGATCATTCTAGGTATGAACGTGAAAGGCAACAGGCGTATGATAAACAGTTCTTGTAAAAATATCAAATAAAAGATACAAATTTTAAAAGAGAAAGGGGCCTATTTGTTCTCATACAATATAAAAGAAAGAGGCTCCCACGGTTATATGCTCATTCACATCTACGTCTGGCAAAATGCTATGCTCGATTTGGAAATCGATATATCCAAAATATCGCTCACGAATTGCACGTTAAAGACAGAGAAGAGAAGTGAGAGAAATGAGTGAAACAGACAGAGGGAGACAAAAGGAGTGGATCGAATTTTAATGTTGTTCTCTGAGTTGCTTGATATATCATATACGTGCCATAGGAACAATTTATCGAAAGCTAAGCTTATCCCGATTATTTTACGCACATCGAAGAGTATTATGATTATAAATCCTTGTAGACTGTATATGTACATGTCAACAGATTGACGCCTGACTACAGGCGTATTTAATTTTCGTCGTGTCTAAGATTGTTTATAATATAATAATATAATTCCAATAATGAATGTTAAGTTGCATATTTAATCATGCCATGAAAAGAAGTGTATACAAGTTGATAATAGCATTAGTGTAGGAAAGTTAACAAATCGATGAACATGATCATTTGTAAGAATTGTATATTATTTACTGGAAAGCAATATACCAAGTAACTAAATGCAATTATACGAAACTGTTGTATAATTAAACTTGTGTATTGCTTCGAGTAGTAAGGGGACAACTCGAGTACAATGATCACCAACATATATTGCGAGAGTCTATAGTTTGTCTATTGTTGATGTGTGGGCTTGCAGTTATTTTCAAGCAAAAGCACGTTACAAGAAAATCCACACACACACACATACAGACATAGAGAATCGTATAAACAATCAGCTTGGCAATCGTTTAGTCTCGGCCAAGTTAGCAACTCAGCAACTGCTGCTGACTGGTGCCCAGGCGGTCGCCATTGTGTTTGCTCATGTCTTGCACTCAAAACGAACTCCCAAGTGTCTTAGACTGTCTGTCCGTCTGCTTGTGTGTCTCTCTCACTCTCTCTCTCTATCTCTGCATCTGTCTCTGTCTCTCTTTCGCTCTCTGTGTGTGTAAGACTTTATTTTGCTTGGCTATTTTGCATCTGTTTGCGGCATCATAAAAATTTACCACACCCGTGTCTGGTGCGTTGTTAAACTGCTGCCTCAACATTCAACATTCTGGTTGCAGCCCAGCCCTCCTCGCATCTCCTTGCACCATTCACAATCTCAGCCACAGACGCCGACTGCTGGCCAAAAGCGTTGCGTTTGCGTCGTCTACATTACAAGAAGTTTTGCGGTTTGGGCCACGAACACAATGAATAGAACAAAACCGACTGCTGCACCAAATTTCCATTGCATACTTTTGGGGGCAGCGATTATACAGAATTCCTTAAAGAGAGTGCCATGTTTCGATAAATGTACGTGTATGTAGATACATGTATTTAATTAACCAAGTGCTAACTCTCACTTTGTGATGAAATACTTATTGTTGATCAATAAGTAGAGCTGTCTGATGTCCGTGCAGTTTTCAAGCTTACTTTAATTGTACTTCTTTCAAATCTATTTAATTGTCGTAGCAAAGATCATAAATTGAATATTGAATGATGGCTTAGCGATTTGCATTGGTATGTTTGTGTTTATTTATAATGAGGTTGAACTTATGCTTAATTGCCCTTCATCCATCTATCTTCCACCGCTTGCTGCAATCGCATGTATGTGATCACTTGCTCTCAATGGTATCGGCAACAAGAGTGTCAGATAGCTATGGCTGTGTTTGTTTATCTCCTATACGAGATGCCACATATAAATAAATATAAATATGTACATATATGTTTATACTATACATAACATATACATGTATATAAGTGTTCTGAAATTGCCTTATAACACATCGTGTACTTTGCAAAAGTTTGCTCACTTTACCGTAAAGCAATAAATATATATGTACATAAATTAATGGGTATCTATTAGATTCTGACGTCAAACTACACCTGAGAACTACAGTGGTATAAGAATACTCTACATTCACTTTGAGTCTCTTGAAAATCAACTTGGTAACTTTAAAAGTAAAACCTATTCAACAGGCCAAGCTTAAGCAGTTACCAGACTTGCCTTGGTAGCACTTACTTACGTGCTTTCAATTTGATACAAATTTGACAATTTAAAATAGTAATATTCCATATAAGCAATAACTAATGATAAAATAGATAATAGATAATGAAATCATCCGTATATGGCTGGGAACAGACTTATGGACATTGATATTGTCATAGTTTTCATAACGTCAATACGAAATTCGAAAATTCATACTCGAATTTCTAACATTCCTTTTGTGAAAAATGCACAGCCAACATACTGCAGGCATGCAGCAAATGTTGATAGTGGAATCAAGCAACAAGAGTATTTAATGTTCGGCATTATGAAATCCTTTTTTTTTTTAGTCGCTGTAAATAAATGTACTGATTTAGATATAAATATGTATTTACTTTTGGTTTATTTTTTGGTGCAGCGCTCGCGGATATCCGGAACCCATTGTGACATGGCGTCGCGAGGATGGCAGCGAAATAGTGCTCAAGGACAACGCTGGCACCAAAACACTGGGTACGTATGTACACATATTTACAAATGCATATGTATGCTGCTCACTGAATAATTCAACCATTTAGTGCTTAATTCATTTCAAACTCTCCATCTCTCTATATCTGTATACCCATCTGATGACAGTTTCCTCGTATCGCGGTGAGGTGCTCAAGCTGACAAAAATCTCACGTAATGAGATGGGCTCGTATCTGTGCATCGCCTCCAATGGGGTGCCCCCATCGGTTTCAAAGCGCATCTCGCTCAGCATACACTGTAAGTAAATCAAATCCTGTATCCGCAATCCGCTCTTGGCTGGCTGCTGGTTAAGCGACTGCCAGATGAGTGGCATTAATTAGAGAGTGCTGTGGTTGGTCAACTTTCCTTTTTCCTTTATTTTCCTTCTTTTTTGTGAGTTCACACACACATACAAACGCGTACATATCATTAGTCAGTGGTCGGTCGCCAGAGCTCAGCCTTTTGCTGCCATTTCTGCCTCAGTCTCATCCTTTGAGCTTAACTCTCAGCTTTTGAAGCTGGCCAGCGTCGTGGTGTTTATCTAGTTTACTGTACTGGCACCAGCGTGCCCCCAGCTTTAGCCACAGTTATCAACTACACACACACACACACACACACACACACAGAGCCCTCAGCAATGCTTGCGGAAAAAAGCAACTCAAAACTTGGCGTTGTATAAAACAGCAGAATGCAGAGAATACACTGAGAAAACAGCATTGCCAAAACAAAAAGAAACGTTTCAAAATCAAAAACTGAAAAACCGATCTTGCGATCAGCGCAAACCCATGTATAACATTTTTGCTTTTCACTTAGCTGCACATTTTACTTAGTAATTTAATGTGTACTTAAAACAGTTAAAGATAAATATAAATTTAAAATTAAAATATAGAAAATTAAATGGAGTAATTGAATTAAATATTTAAAACGAAACAACAAAAAATTATATGTACAAAATCTGGGCGGCATTAAAATGTTGAATGGCTCAACATTTATTGCAAGGATTGGGGAAACTCAGAAGCGATAAAATTAAAAAAAAAAATGGATTCTGTATAATTCACATTGTATGAATTTAAATACCGTTATAAATTATTTTTGTTTGGTGATTTTATTTCCGCGGAATCTACAGATTTGCGACAGCATTCAAAATATACTTGACACTTGATATGAATATTTCATTAATATTCTAACTGATTCCATTAAAAATCTTAATTTCGTTCAGTGTATAGAGAGGGAGCGAGAGCGGGGAGAGGAGGGACGGAGAGGGGTGGTGAGGTAGTCAACAGCTTGTGGCACTGTGTGGCGCTAACTCGATTGTCGTTGTCGTTGTTGTAATCCGTTTAAATCCAGTCACTGATACCCGGCATTACCTGATGCCTTGTGCACTGTGTTGTTGTTGGTGTTGTTGTTGCTGTTGGGGCCACAGTTTTTTGTCAACCTGTCTGCAGCACGTGCGGCACGCTGTCCTAGTTGATGATGACGACGACGTTGGGTGGCGGCTCAGTTTGCTGCCTCCGCTAAAACAGTGTTGCTGCTCTGCTGACTGCTCTGCTGGCATGTGGCACTTCACTCAATCATCACGACATCAGCAGCAGCTCCACTGCGCTTGTTTGCCAACGTGTGCACCAGCGCCGCAATTCCTATCCCCCCCCGAACTCTCTGTTCTCTTACAGTTTATTTTGTTTGCTCTTTTGTTCCTCTCGGTGCAGTAGCAATAGCAGAGACTAAACTTGTCACCATATTCTCTACCTCTCCCTCGCCCTCTCACTGACTCCCACTTGCTCTCTCTTCCTTTCTCTCTCTCTGCAGTTCGGTAGGTGGCAAAATCACGCTTTTTAACATTGACATTTTATTAATGTGACCTTTAAGTGTTTTTGGCCACGACCAGCACGAATCCTTCAATTTATTTATTAAAGTTTAAAGTCCAACAACTGTTTCTGGCCGTGTTGTGCAACTGTTTGATCAACTTGAGGAAAGCGCCTTTTACCATTGCTGCCACCACTGCTGCCATAAGTTTCCATTGCATTCTCATGCCACATGCAACATGCCACATTCTACATGCCACCTGCCTTCGTGCCATGTATCCCGCTATGTCATATTCGAGTTTTCTTCCTGTTGATATTTTTGCAGGAACTTACTCACAATTTGTTTGGCAAATGTTGCGTCCCCCCCCCCCCCTTCCATCATGGACCCGCTTCCCTGCTGGGAGACTGGCTTAGTAAGTGAAAACAAAGTTTTCTTCATTTGGCAAGCTATTTGCATGGCCTTCTTCATGCCATGTTCAGCGTGTTGCGAGCACTGCAGCTGCCTGATAAAGCCAGGCTACATTTACAGCTTGCCTCTGCATGTAGCACCAACTCCGACATCGACATCGACACCGACATTGCATATCCCCTTGCGTGTTTCCGCGCCATTTGCGCCAGCTTCCGGGCCTGTTAGGCACCTTCCTGCACGGCTAATTAAGGACGTTGAATTGGTGCGTAGCTTGTTGTAACAAGCCAGCAGGAAGGCACAACCGGGATGCGCAACAAACAATTAGGCCACAATTAACATGCCAGCATACTGATTATTACTCGGCAAAATAATTATATATACATATGTATATATAATATGCATAACTTGTAATTGCTCAATTATTTTTTAGATAGCTAAAAGCGGAACATTTACTTCAAGATATTCCAATCAGGCTATTAACAATACTACAAAAGTAAAATATGCAATTTTAGAACTCAATTATAAAATGTAAATCTAGAAAATTTTGATTTAATAACACCCATAACACATTGAGTTTACCTAAAATCGATTTCAACTCTTCCCAATATTTTGTTGGTCATAAGACCTAGAAGCACCAAAAGTTTTTTCTGTATATTGTATCTAATCAGAAGAGAACTTCGACCATTAAATTTGGTATATTTATATCATGTTCGATCGAACAATTTTTGGTTCCTAAATCAAATGGCGAAGGTAACTCTGTCTGAACTGTCTGATTCGGTGTACTTTTCCAATTATTATTATGTTATAAATTTGCTTTCATCCAGCTAAACAGACATTTGTACGAACAGACAGATATTGCAAATCATTTTCAAATTTATTTTTCTTTTCTTTTTTAATTTGGTTGTAAATGACGTGGAATGTGAAGAGTTAAACGCAGTTTCTAATCAAGGCTTATCTTTATCACAAGTACGTCTTAACTTGTTACAGAATTGAGAGCAACTTTACTTAAAAGAATACAATGCTTCAATATTAATCGGTGTAGCGATGCATAAGTATTAATCGCTGCTGTGATATTGAAACATATTTCAGCAAATTTCAATTGATAGTTTTTGCTAACAATCAATTTTAGAAACCGGCGAGGGCCAGAAAAGTCTCCGACCTAGCTCCGACCTTGCTCAGTTAGCCAAATTTAGAATCAACCATAATTGCGCAATTAACGCAACTGTAATATTTATATTCCATTTCAAACAAATCGAATCAATGAGTTTTGAAGTTAGATATCACAGTTTTTGTGCTTTAAGTCGTGTTGCACTTAAATTGCAAATTTTCAATTTATATTATTTGATGTTGGTTTTTGTTTCTTTATACGAATTTGCCACTTTCACATCATTAAGAGAAATAATTGCTTAGAATTTTTGTTCTATATATATGTATGTATGTGTACAACATTTATTTGTAAAGCTAAAAATCGATCGTATCCACTGCATTTCCATTTCGAATTCATTTGTATTGCAATTGCAACGTGTCGCATTTCGAACTTTTGTTCGCAAATAAATGTGGCAAATCGCCAGAAATCACGTACGTCCAGCAGAGAGAGAAATCAACATATCAGGTGATAGACGGACGGACAACAGTTTCAACATTATATTTTCAATTGCTTCATTTTGAAAATACTGATGAGCAACGGATCTTAGAGACTTTCTATGTGTGTGTGTGTGTGTGTGATACACACACATTTCGATTGAATTTCCAAACGGACAGCTCCCTATTAGCGCTGTCAATGAGCTGAAAAATTCGCAATATTGGATTTGTGCTGGTCTTTGTTGCGTTAGCTTTAACTCCAAGGTGCAGACAACAGCCCAAAACATGATGCTTGTGTGTGTGTGTGTGTGTGTGTCTGTGTCGGCATGTGCGTGCATTGTAATTGTAATTGTAGTTACAGCAAGTGCTGCTGTTGCTATTGCGACGACGTCATTAGTGCATATTTGTGGCTTTGTTTGCCACAACTGAGCCAGCAGGTAGTCGAGCAATAAGGACTGTGGCCGTGGTTGCAGGCAAGTCAGCACACAGGCTACCAGGCACCGGGCACTGGGCACATGCTCGGAATAATCATAGCAAAATTGTACAATGCAAGCGAAAGTGTTTGCCTGCCCATTGCCTGCCACCCCCCCCCCCCCCCCCCACACACACACACACACACACTCCACACAAAGAATAGGTGTGCGTGTGTGCATGTGCCTATATGCAGATTGAAAATAGACGCAGTCAACCAGCACTCATGCTTTGGTCAAGCAGAAGAGGCACCCTCGCTGACTGCCTGGCAGGGGATTCGTTCATTGCTGCAGCGTTCTTACTTTGTATTTTTTTTGTGTACTCGAGCGAAGTTCAGCTTCGGCTTTAGCCTTAGCTGCAATATCAGTTTTTGCCGTCATGTGCGTGACTTACACACGTGCATGTCAATTTGGCTAAACGGTCCTGGCTGCCAGCTGGCACCTAAAAAAAAACTGTGCATTAGGCTGGGGTATGAGCAGTAAGAGCACGAAAGCTCTTAAGCACCTGTAAGCTTTTTAGATTTTGACAGATTTTAATTGTTTGCAGTGAGTATTTGCAATATTCAGCGGGTGTGCAGCAAGAGAAGCTTCCGCACTCGAACAAAATTAAATTTATTTGATATATATTTAGACATATATTAATTAAAACATATATATAGACTCTATATAGGTTACTCTGTTCTCAACACAAAGTTGAGCTCTCGGCTTAAATGGTCACAACAACTGAGCAAATATATAGTTGATAGATTAGACATATGTACTCGTCCATGAAAATCAATTAAATCCATGAAATCAACGAAACTGTCGCATGCTGAGCGCACAAACCTAAGAACAGACACACACATACACACACACACACACACATACACACGCACACACACACACTGGCACACGCACATAGAGAAAGAAAGAGTGTGAGAGAGAGAGACCATTGTTGCAACCTGCTCTTGCACTGCAATCGACTATCAATGCACTTGTCCAGAAATGTTTCCTAGCACGCACACACACACACGAAGCTGGTTGCAAGCAACTGCCTGTGGCAATTCTGTCAGTTTTACAAAACCACCAATTTTGGTTATAGCTCGGTGCACGTCTGCACCGTCTGTGTGCGGAGGAATATAAGAGTAACAGCAACAGCACTCTGTCCCTACCCCTCTATCTCTCTGCCTAAGTGATAATAAACACACACGCTACAAAAGAGTTGCCATTCAACTCCATAAAGACAGACAGAGAGAGAGAGAAAGAGTGCGGGAGGGAGAGAGACGTGCACAGCATCTGCATTGCATTTTGATGACCGCACCAAGTTATTCTACAGCCAATTGGCTTTCTATTCCCATTGCTGCACATACACAACCACTTATGTACACACACACACACACACACACATATCTACCTACTTTTCTATGCACATATGTATACTTGTAACTGTTTTTATAATACAACCTCTTTCAATTTGAAGGCTAACTATTTAAACAACTTCAGCAGCAAGTGCTATTGTTGTTTATTTCTGATTAGCTTTAAAACCATGTGTCAGTTGTGAATTAGTTTATAATTTATATCTGCTTGAAGTTAAATATATTAAATTAGCTATTTTTTAGCATAGCTTTAAAAATAATTTGGTGTGCTGCAGAACAGGTTATTCGATGGTCCTTCAACGATATTAGCGAGTAATACATCTCGTTATTTAGGAGCGAGAGGCTATTAGTCCTTAACGTCCTTAAAATATGTGTCAATTTTGAATTCATTTATTATTTATACTTAACGCAACAGAATTTAAATAAATATACATTTTTTTCGTTTTTCTTATTTACCTTTTAAGAGAAGTACTTCAGTTTAAAAATAAATTTGATTTTATTTAAATATTTACACAAGTAGCGTTTATTTAAAATGGAATATATTGATTTATGTAAGTTTTGTTTGTTTACGAAGCTGTATGTAAATATTTGAGTTGATCGTATTATGCGAAGGACAGATGCTCTTTGATGAGTATTTTAAGCGCGTATCCAACCTATGACACCAACCTTTTATCGCCAGCCAGTAAACATCGGCATTTACACTGAAGGCTTAAAATGCTTGTATGACAGCAGAATTATTAAAGCTGTCGTTACTCTGATGCAATAAAGGTTTATATGTATATATGTACATATATCATCTATATATAAATCATGTTTTTGTAAGAGGCATACAAAGGGGTGCGTTTAAAAAATGATTTTATAATGTGCTGCAAACCTGCTGCTACAACAAACGAGTGCATAACGACTTTCTCTTTCTCTCTCACTCTTACTCATTCTCTTCCCTGTATCTTTCTCTTGTTCTGCTCTTTTAGTTCATCCCGTTATACAAGTGCCGAATCAATTAGTTGGAGCACCGCTTGGCACTGATGTTCAAATCGAGTGTCACGTTGAGGCTTCTCCCAAATCAATTAACTACTGGATTAAGGATACCGGTGAGTATACAAGTGCGTGTGTGTGTGTGTGTGTGTGCGACTGTGTGTGTGTAGTGTGTGTGTGTGTTGAACTTTTATATTTAATAGACATGTGGTGTATATGCACATTTTCCATCCATCCATAAGCGAGTACATACTATGTACAGTATGTATTGTATGTAATGTCATTAGTCCATTGTCAGATCGTCACGCCCAGTGAACTAGCAGAATCCTCCTTATCCTTGGGTCAGAGACTACCAAGAATCTAATTTACATTGACCACAAATGCATTTAACAGGCATAAGTCACTTTTAGTGCACTTGGAATTTGAGAATCTCTTCTATGCGCACAATTTTTTCCCAATATTCTTCTTTAATGCAGGCAGGCAGAGAGAGAGAGAGAGAGAGTCAGAGAGAGAGAGAGAGAGAGCTATCAATTGCGGAAACAATCCATTGTCCAATTAACTTTTAACATACGTCATTCATTCCAAGCCAAAGGGCTTCAACACATTTCAACTAGTTTGCGATACGTGCAAATGTTTGGTAATTGGTGCAATACTAAAAAATAAGATTGCATATAGTAATCTCCCAAGAGGAATACTTACAATCCAAAAATAAAGAATCGCCCTGAATTTAAAAAAATCTCCATACTTGTGGCGCATAGGATAACTCATCTTGTTATTCAGAAAGTATATTTCTAAAACGGAATCTTACTAAAAATGGAATTCTAAAAAGAAATAACAGAAAAAATGCTTGATCATTTTTAGACTTTTTTATTTTGCGTATATTATGCAATTATTTCCAGAAATTAATCTAAAATAAATATTACTAAGAACTGTATTTCTGAATATAGAAAAAAACGTATAATTTTAAGAAATTTTCTTTCGTTTAGCTAGAAATTATTTGTTTAAAATCCAGAAAATTTCTCTAGTCTTAGAGCGATTTTGTCGCATGTCGATATCAATGCTTAGAGCAAAAGCAATCAGCAGACGCAAAAGTCACGGGCGAAATTTTGTCATGCATCAATTGGGTGTATCTAATATTCGGCAGCCCCGAAGCTGCTGTTCTAAGCTGCTTGAACAGACACAGCTTTGCTGGCTTCTTTTAAGAACAGTTGTCAAAGGCAAATGTTGGCTTTGTGTTAATGACGATTAAGTGAGGGCCGATGTTGTGAGCATATCGCAAGCAAACAAACTAGCAAGTGTGCATTTATGCGAGTGTGTGTGTGTGTCCCTATTGTTGTGTCTTGTGTGTAAGCTTATAAATAACTACGTCACTTGCGTGGACTGCCGCCGTCCACAGTGATCCCAAATCCTTCACGTGGCTGCTACAATTGTTTTCTCAATCATTAAACATCAAATGTATTGCATGGCCGTAAGTAGAGACAGGCCCCATCAATGAACAGCATACAACATTGTACATTGTTATGGATATACTAGGTACGCCTAATCTATGTATATACGTATATACATACATATACATACATATATATGTATGTACATATACATATTTATGTCAAGCGAAAATCTGGCTTCATTTTGTACTCAATGATTGCGTCAGTCTCTGCGTGTCTGTACGTCCAACAGTCTCTGCGTGTGTGCGTGTGTGTCTTGGTGTTAATGCTGTGGTTGTCTTGGCTACTTTCCGCTTGCCAGGAATTTTATCGTCTGCATTATGCACATCGGCGCTGAATCTGCGCATTGGCATCCTGCCCTGCCCTGGCTTGCCCTGTCCTGTCGCGCCCTGTCCTGTCCTGTCCTGTCCTGGCTACTCCCCGTATCGTAAATCATATGCAATCCATTGATTTTAGTTAGGGGCTTTAATATCAGTAATGAATTAAATTATAATTGACTCCGCTATTTACTCAAGCGTTATGCAATTGCATTCTCAGCCAGTTGCGATTTAATACCTGACAAAATGAATATTTTACCGCCATTTAAACTGATGTGATTTATTTTTAATAATAATAATAATTTAATTTTGGTGAGAGAAAGAGATGAAGAGAGGGAGAGAAAAAGAGGAAAAGTATAGAGGGATATAGTGTACATATATGTATATGTGTATATATTTTATTATTGTTAGGCTTCATCCACTGCTACCTCGTTAGATCCATTGAATATATAGCTCCTCCATTAATCCTGATTCTTGCACGAATTCAAGTATTTTCATCGGTTTGATGTCGTTCGATCTAAAGACGTGTTTCCCAAAGGAAATTGCATCTTTTCCAAAAGCCAAGGCTTTGACGATTGTTGTAACAAGATCGGCGGATTCCCCTATTGATTTTACCTGGTTTAGCAAAGTGACTTGCAGATATACTTATATACTTTGAAGTATTACTTAAGATGTACAAATTTTGATTATAATTTATATTATAGATATGAATGAAAGTGAATGAGTGATTGATTGTGATTATTTCGAAACGTGTACAATCAAATATAAATCAAAAGTCAATCGAAAACAAAGCTAGCTGATGGACTTTACTCAATAATACTTATGTTTATCCATTTTGTTGGAAACCATTGTTGTTTGTTTGTTAATCAACAGGTGAAATGATTGTGTCGTCGGGCAAATATCATGTGCAGGAAGGCTCTCAGTCGATGTACGAGACCAAAATGTCGATGATTGTGCGCAAATTTCAGAAGGACGATGTTGGCTCCTACCGTTGTATAGCGAAGAATTCGCTGGGCGAGGTTGACAGCAGCATCCGGCTATACGGTAAGTTCAATCCAACCACCAACCCCAATCCCAATCCCTGGTTTCTTTTCATTTTTTTATGGATAATAAATGCGACACACATGTGTAGCTGAGGGTGGGGATTGGGGAGTGCACAAGGTATTTTTGGCACCTTTTGTTTCAATTACTGTTACTGCCACCGTTACCGTTACCCGTTGGCGTTTGCGTTGGCGTAACCGCTACATTTCCGCCTTTTCGCCCACGACAGAAATCCCGGGACCAAATCGTAAAAGTCCATCAAATGGCAAGGGAAACAGCAACAATAACAACAACAATGCTGGCAACACTGGCAGCACCGCCGACACGGATGCCAATGACATTTTAAAACTGAAACAACAAGTCAAAGTCACCTATCAGCCAGACGACGACGAGCTCTACGGCTCCGCTGAGGATTTCGATGACGGCGAATTCGCTGGCGGAATGCCGCCCTTATCGCCGCACCATTACTACACCAGCGGCAATAAGGCGCCGACACATAAGCCTAGCGGTGGTGTTAATGGTGGTGGTGGTGGCCATCAGCACCATCATCATACACAACAGACGGGTGGCACGGGTGGCACTGGTGGCATCGAGTTGGCATTTGGCAACACCCGAAAGCCAACCTATTACGGTGGCAGCGGCGTTGCCGGCGGTGTTGGCGGCGCCACGGGCAACCCCGATGTTCGCAGCCCCATGGACAACAACGAACTGAGCTCCGGCGGTGCCTCCCTATACCACAACTATCAGCACCGCTATCACAGTCAACAGCTCCGGCTCCAACTTCAACTCCGGCTCGGGATCTGGCTCTGGCTTCCACTGTGGCTGTGGCTGTCGCTGTCCCACTGTCGACAGCCGCTCTTAATGGGTTTGTCCGGCTTAGTTGCAGCATTCAATCTGTTATAATACACACACACACACACACACACCCAGTAGTGGTTTCTTTTATTAACAAATTACCCACAAGCCAAATGGGACTTTCTTTATTCGCATTGCTCAGATTTGGACAGGCAGAGAAAACGTTAGCTTAAAGTAAGTGCATATTTACACACAAACACACACACACACACACACACACACAAATAAATATACATGTTTGTATACATAGACGTTTATGTTTAAAAAAAAAAAAAAAAAAATCAGTTTTCGCTGACTTGCATTTGCCCCAATGAAACCAGCTGAACGTGGCGCTAAACAACAAACATTTCAAATGCTCAAAAACCAGTTACAACGGTTTGGAGTTAAAAGACTAGTATGACTAATTGAAGCAGCCTTGCACTTTAATAAAGTTTAATTGTAATATTTTTTTCTTTTTTTTTTGGAAGATCATTTGCATAAAATGGAAAATTTATTTCATTGTTGAGTTACTTTTTTTAGCGCTACACAACACTGATCTTCAGCTACTATCGTTAGAACACACTGTACTTCCAGTTGTTTACTCACATCCCGAACCTCAATTGCCATTTGTTACTTAATTTTCGAAATAAGCGAGATCTGACAGAGAGCATACAAATAAATACCAATTGCAATTCTGATAAATTAAGCAATTAGGTTTGCTCCATTCCACTATGTGTATTACAAATTTTGGGATTTGATCTATGAAAATCAAAACTTAATGTCATCAAAATCGATAAAGTGCGCTATAATATATATTTGCATATATATGTATATCTATATATAAATATATATATTGATTCGCAATTCGAATCCTCAATTGAACATTTTTTTTTTTTTTTTTTTTTTAAATAAATATACAAATAAAAAGGCCTCATATTAATTGGGGTTAAATACATAGTTAAAAACTGTAATCATGGTCTTGTTAATATTAGCTTAGAGTGTTCACAATGTATAATCATTTAAGATGAAAACTTAGCGTAAATTAATGTTTGCATTGAAAAAAATGTACGCAAAATTTGTATGTGGATTACGTTCATTTTTGGGTCTAATATTTTATTTAATATTGAAAGTGGTCAACGTGCAAAGAAAAATGTCTATAAATTTTTCTTTAGTCTATAATTTATTTGTACTGACTTAGCATAATTAAAATAATAGCTCTGTTTTTATACACCTATATATATAGATGCGTAAGGGCTTCCTGTTTCTTTTGCTATTCCAATTGCATTCTTTTTTCATAGCTCGAATCGATTATTTGTACCTTAGTATTTTGACATACAGCATTTAATTTCCTAGTTCGATTTATATTAAAGCCGAAAGGCTGAAGGACACGTCTTAAAAAGGAGTCAATTAATATAAAATTGTTGAACTTTTGATTTGTTTGTTTTTTTTTTTGTCATTCTTTCTCATTTTTTTGCTTAGATTTTCTTTTTTTTTATTGACATCAATCAACGGCTGAAGTTTAGGGTTAATAATGAACGGCAATAATCATTTCCTTACATCTTGGTACAAATATCCCAAACAAAAATCAAACTTTTACGCTGCTACACACTGGAAGAAGGGGTCAGAGGGGATGAGAGAGATGTGGGGAAATACGCATAATTTATGCAAATGAAATGTCATATTTCTGCAGCACAGATACACGAACACATTCGCATAATTTTCATCGTGTCCACACACACATACATACATGGGGCTGTCTTACTTTGCTGTCAGTCGCTTTAAGCTCTCTGGCGTTGCCCATTTCGATTCTGCCGGCTGCAGCTCATTTTTCAGCGCAGCGGACAGCCAAGCTCCAAGCAGTATGTGTGCGTGAGTGTGAATGTGTGTGTGTGTGTGTGCTGAAGAAGCTTTCATTATGCCTGTGCGCTGCAGCTGACATCGAGACACAAGCACCAACACAAGCTAAAAGCACGCCTCAACAACTTGAGCCATTTACTCGTTTTGCCCGCTTGCTCGCTCACCCGTTTTGGCCGCTTACCCGGTTTGCCCACTCGCCATGTTTTTCTCTGTTCTCCTTTCTTTTTTTTCTTGTATTAGTTGCATATGCAAAAGGTTAAAAACTTTTTATGCCAAAATCCAGTTGTAAGCGGAGTGGCGTCTGTCTCAGTCTGCGCCCAACATCTTTGGCTGCCAGTTTTTGGTTGCGGCCACAACTTGCAGCATGATAAAGCCAAAGGCAACATTAGCATTGGCGACTGCTCCCCTTCTCTTCCCTTCGCTTGTCCTGCTCTGCTTTGCCTTGCTTTCATTGAGCTGTCAGTCCGTTAGTTTTTCCCTGCATCTGTGTGCGTATGTGTGTGTGAGCTTTTGTATATATGGTGACTGAATTTAGTTTGATGAATTACTTGCCTGCCAGTAAACGACACACACACACGCACACACGCATACACTTTTTAATGAAATAAAAACTTTTGGCAAAGTGAATTTTACTGTTTCGTGGAGAAGACGCCCGTTGACAACACACAACATGCAACTAACTCCACACTTACACCCAATACAGCCCTCACACCCCCTTTCACAGCTGTGTATAGTCTGTGTGCTATGTCAGGCAGCAAGCAGAACAAGAACAAGAAAAATATGAAGAACAAGAAGAAGAACAACAGCAACAACTCGCAGTCGCACTTGTATTCATATATATGTATGTGCGTATGTGTGTGTGTATGTGTGTATGTGTGTGTGTTCGCTCGCATTCAAAAACCGCCAAAGCTGCCACTGATGATGATAATAATAAAACGCTGACAACCGCAGCACCAACAACAACAGCAAACAGCAAACAGCCAAAACATGCCAGTTTTCGTCTTCAATCGTTTTTGCTGCATGTGGGGCGTAAGTATAGGCGTTGTGGGAGGAGTGAGGGAGGGATAACGTGGTTGTACATTGACACAAGTGTTTCAAATTATAAGCCGCTTCGGCAACACCAATGCGTCCATCAGCAACAACTACTACTGGAAAGTAGGCAACACTTTTTTGTTGCTGCTGCTGCTGCTGCTGCTGCTGCTTGTCTGCTAGCATTTTGCTGCTTGTAAATGAGCGCCTCTGTTGTTATCTTTGTTGTGTGTTGCGGGGAGGTAGAGAGCGAGCGAGACAGAGAGAGAACAAATATATGTGTGTGTGTTTGTGTGTATTGCACTTGTACATGTACTTGATAATTGTGCCTGCCAGGCTCCTGCTTAAGTTGTTCCGGTTTGTAATGAAGTTTGCATCTGCTCAACACTCGATACAATGTTTGTGTGTGCGTGTGTGTGGGTGTGTGTATAAGAAAAGGCCGCTTAATTGCTCTATTTGATACTTTTAAATTGTATTTTAATTTCAAAAGAGGGCGTGGAAGAGGGAGGGAGAACGCTTTATGTCATGTCTTCAACTTTGCCTGCTTTTTTTCATGTTCTGTTTTTTTTTTTGCTGTGTACACACACAGCCACACATACATACATACGTATCACTTTTTTGTTGTTTGCTTCTTTTTTTTGTTGTTAAATTACTGCGGTTTATTGTTTTATGCGCTCACAAACTTGTATCTATTTAAATTTTGTGTGTGGCAACATGTTTATTTTATAACCTTAAGGCAACAGCAGCAACAGCAACAGCAGCAGCAGCAGCTGAATTACAGTCAAATAGGCAACGTGCGCGGGGGTGGGGGGTGGTAGGAGCGGAAGTGGTTAGAGGGATTGAGGCATGTGTTGGCAACAAGCGGCAAGCTTCATGTTTTGGCGGAAGTTTAATTGAATGCGTCGCTTGCTGTCGAGTTGTGTTGAACTTATGAGTGTGTGAGTGCGAGTGTGTGTATGAGTGCGTATGTTGTGGCTGTGTTTGTCCGCTTGTTATATGCAACCAGTTGGCCGCATAACATTTACTGCACAGTTCGCTAAAAAACAAATGGTAATCAAGTTGACTTGTACCGCACACACACACGCACACACACACATAAATACTTACAGACACGCATTCAAAATTTTCGTTTTTTGAAAATTCACTTAAGTTTTTTTTCATCTAATAATAAAGTGTACCACATACACACAAAGTTTGCCCGTTCCTCGGGCAAGAGAGTGTGTGTGTGGGGGTGGGGGAAGGGGGAGGGGCTAGCTGCCACTGTCGGCTAGCTGCCACTTGCAGCTGTATATCGTCTTATCGTCAACTCATGTACTGCCACAGCAGATGATGATGATGATGATGAATATAAAAATTAAATAAAGACACACAAGATTACAAAATGCTCAACAAAAACTCAAATTCAATTACAGCCGTTTTCGGTTGTTGCCATGTGGCAAGTTTAGGCTGTTGTTGTTGCACCTGAGTCAACACTGTGTGCACACATACACAAATATATATATGTATTTGCAAGACGACTGTCGCATGCCTTGATTGAGTTTAATTGAATTTTAATTTCGTTTATATTCTGATTTGGCAGAAATATTTTCACATTTGCCACGTGGACGCTGTTCAGTTGCATAAGCCACTCATCTTACCACTCGTTAGTTATTTACATCTTACGGCATTTCAATTAAGACCTCCTGTGTCATGTTGGCTATAACAATAAACACAATATCGCAGACAAATGCAAAACAGTAATCACAAGTTGGCTATCAAATATGAACTCAAATTGAACGACAAACGCAAAAAAAATACCCTAGCATTTAGGATTGATCATGTTGGGCATGCTTTAAGGAATAATACTTACTAAACGAATAATGACAAACGGTAAACAAATGGTAAACAAAGTTGTATAAAATTATTATAAATTCGTAAGAGAAAACAAAAAATAAACTATTTAACAAGGTTGTTCAAATGTTAAACGGTTTGTGCACTAAAATCGTATAATGCTTACAATTTTTTTGTTAGTCATAGTCTGGAGTAAATCTATATATATATATATATATATATATACGATATATAATAAGCATAAGTAATATATATATATTTAGAGTACATATACATACATACATACATACATACATACATACATACATACATACATGAATATGACTTTAAGGGGTTGCCAAACAATAATATTGTGTGCCATTATAAAATCGGACATAAATCGAAAGAAAAAAAATCAATTACAAAATTCGGCGTGCCGAATTTTGAATACCTTTGCATTTCAAAAATCATGTTTAAGTTTTTAGGCAATGGGAAAATATCTATTTTCTATATACGATGTGTACTCTAGTTTTTTGTTAAGGAAAATGTAAAGTTATCAGATCTAAACGCAAATGTTCATTTATATAATTTTAATATCCAAATATTTTCAATTTTTATTTAACTTTATTTTTTTTTTTTGATGCGAGCGTATTGTAAAGGAAATACATAATATGTAAATATATATTGTTAGTATTATATTGAAATGGAAACTAAAATCATATATTGAGTACTATCCACAAATAAATAACACACATATATATATATATATGTATGTATGTATAAATGTATTGATCTTTGAGTAAATCAATTGATTTACATGTTACAAGAAACCCAGAAGTATGTACGAGTATAATCAGACCAGATACATACCGATACCCATTCCTATATGTTACATATACATATATATATATAAATATACAAATAATACACAAATACATCAAAAGATGAAGATAAAAATAAAAAGTGCTGCAAGCACTATAAAAAACAAATGCAGATATGCATGAAAAGTAGCCGATCAGGATATAATGATGCTTTCCAAGAATATATGTATATTGTGGCTATATAAACATGCACATAAGTCTGTGTGTGAGTGCCCAGAGGGGACTGCACTTGAGGCTATATGCTCAGTCGGCTTAATCAAAATTTAACATATATACAAAGATATACACTTTGCGGAGTTCGATTGGACGCACTCGTCTTTATGGTGTTAAAATCTGTACTAAGCCCAACGGAACTTAGTTACGCATTTTATAAAGGTACTTTTTCATCATTTTTGGGTCTTTACATTCTTATGCCTAGTTTGGGTGCGAAATTCGTAGGTAGGGCATTTTATGAGTTTTCTTTGAACGGGATAATCAAGTATACCTATTTATTTAATATTCTCTAGGTAGAATACAGATTATTATTATAAATAATATTCGAGTGTCCAAACGATTTAAATTATTGCCGGCACGATTTACAGAAGTCTGAGAGATTTTTCCCTGCCCAAAGCTAAGGTGGTGCTTCACGCATGATCTTTGCTGCATTCAGTCATCCCAACAGAAAAAATTTCAGGCCGTATGAACTTGTAGGGTTATTTAAACCAGTTGGACGAAGTTTTGGTTAAGACTCAAATGCCTTACTTCAACAGGATAATGCTCGGGCCTGTCCTGAGTGGTTTCGAGATAAGGATCTCAAACTTCCAGAGTAGCCAGCAAGATCACCCGACCTGAATCCCATAGAAAACATGTGATGAATCCTATGCCGTCGAGTTTATGCAGGTAATCGACAGTTTGAGACAGTTGAATGGATGCCAAATCGAATCGGGAGGCTGAACCCATTATAAATTTAATTTAATTTGTGTTTTATTTGGAATAGCTAACTTTTGTGGAGGAAAAAAATGTTGAAAATATTATTTTAAAATTTTACAAGGAAAAGATCGAAGTGCCTTTGATCGTGTTTCGCAGAGTGTATTTACATAAATGGGCAATCAGCTGAATGTTCACAAGAAAAAGTACAATAAAAATGATTAAGAAGATGATAACTGATAAATAAACATAATATCAAATGTACATACTTGTTGGCAAGGGCGTACCCAAAGGGGGAGGGGGGGAGGGGGGGAGGGGGTTCTCTTTTCATTTTTAAACACATAAATACACAGCTTAATCCAACAACTAAAAGTATCCCAAGCGCAGTCTGAAATGAGGTTTTATATAACCGATGCTGTTCCATGCCTCCTCCACCCCTGTACCCTTGCTTGTTTGTATGTATTGATGTACATAAGGGGCGTATTACATTTAACTATTATGGATGTCTACAATTTTATTTGATAAGCAAATGTATTTGGCATTTACGAATATAAATATTACCGATTACATCTCGAGAGCATTTAAAACCACTTTGATTGCAAATAAACGGCAGTAATAATGTGACAAATATTAAAGTATTATTGAAATACATACATACATACATACATACACGCATACTTACATACTTACTTATATACATAACTACATGAGAAAACAGTTAGCGTAAATCAACAAGAAAAATAAATAAATAAATTTGAATATACATGTATTAAATTAAATATATCCCATATACATACATACATACATATATATTTAATATATTATGCATGGGCGTGGCCAGGTATGGCCAGGGGTACAGCCCCCGCCCCCATACAACGGAACTTTGCTTAGATTAAACGTGGCTAGATTAAAATTTATGAGAAAATGACAACTCGACCCTTGTCTGGCTACGCCCCTGATATTATCAATGTATAATATACATATATATGTATATATATATATATATATACATTATTACATAGTTATATACGAGCATATATACAGACATACATATATATACAAATACATGCATATATATAAATATATATATATATATATATAACAATATTACAAAAACAAGGAAAACAAAAATTGATATGACAGAAAGTGCATAAGAAATTCTACAAATAAAGGACAAATATATTTACTACAATGATTTACTTTGATTATTTAATGTGTGCAGAGCAGATTATGTCTCCAGACATAATCAAATGGAATCAAATGTATTGCAAGAGTGGGTCACAACAGTTTCTGGTGACCAATGCGCAGCTCCGACTTTAAGAGTAAGTTTTTTCCATCACTATAGGGCTCCATCCACTGCGACCAAGTGAGTTCCACTGAGCCTTCTCCGAGCCTAAGATGTGTTTCCCTAGAATATCGCATGTTTTTCTGGGTAAGGTTTTGGGGATTTCTCCTCGTTGTATCAATATTGGCAGATTCCTAGTCTACGCTGCTGTGTTGTCGTCTTCCTCATGGATATTACGTGCTTAAATCGATTCTGATAATAGCTGCCCAAAATACATCTCGCCTGTCTTAGTCTTGGTGAGACCAGAGCTTATGCTGAGATTTTCATTAATAGCATACAAATATATAGATAGATATATGTACATAGATATAGTGGGAGTTAAGCAAATAGATAGATAGAAAGAGAGAGGAAAAGAGACAGAGATAGGAAAAGAGACTGAAAGAGGAAAAGAGACTGAGAGAGTTTCTTTTGACGCAGGGTGTTGCAAAATAAGTGGAACAGCTAACGAAACACGATAAATGGTAGGTACCTGATTCGATCTTTTACAATATTCATAAGTATATATATGTACATATATATATTTATTTATTTTTTTTTATATTTGTATTATTATAGGAACTTTGATGGGTAAAGCAAGAAGCAAATATTACAATAAGCAGAACTAGGCACCACCGCATCAATGTAGTCATGTCCGTCTGTCCGTCTGCTTGAACAAACCGATCCTAAGAGCTAAGGACCTTAAATGGAATATAAGTACTCGAATTAGTACTCGTGAATATACATTGATGCAAATCAGTCAGACAATAAAAAGCCGAATTGTAGCCTCACAGTTGGTATATAATATATTTACCTGGTCTGTTCTTAATCAATTTTATTAATTTCATTGAGATCGTTTAGGAAACTCCTCAAAAAAAAATGAAATACTATATAATATGTTTCAAGGTATCTACTAATTGAGCTCTCTTCTATGTTCATCTATGTAAGTACCTACTTCAAAGGCGCTTTTCCAAAATTGCAACTGCAGTGTTCTGGCAGTTGTATTCAGGAACGGAAGCGAGGAAAAGCCTGTAAGTGAAATGTAACTACTTTTTGTTTGCTTACTTAAAGTATGTGAAATAATTTCAGATTTTAAATTCAGATTTCAGATCATTTCGAAATATAACAAGAATTAGTCAATTCTTACAAAATGAAGACAACTTTGTTTAGTTAGTTGATACGCCGGCTAGTAAATAAGTAAAGTCAAACTTTGAACTAAGTGAGAAGTGAGGAAAGTGGTAAAAGAGTAAAACAAAAACAAAATCGCTGCACAAACTGTCATCGAGGGAATCTCTACACAACTCTGGGTGCCATGTGGATAGTGGTGTGTGTGGCGAGTGTTGAATGCTTAGATAGAAGAGCCGTTAGTCCGTTGGTCCAAGCAGCTGCGCAAATTTAACTCTCAAACACAACAGGATGTCCGTTCCTGAGCAAGGCGGAAGCTGTTCTGAAAATAACACAGCAAATAACTTCTGCAACCGCATTCAGCATGCTTCTCTGCTTCCACACACACACACACACACACACACACACACACTTGAGCACACTCACCAGAATGAGATCAAACTTATCCTCAGCTAAAGTTATCCACCAGCACTGCACACACTTTAATACACATATTTGAATTAACTACTTGTTAGCCACTGCTTTAGCCCATTTCTCAAGTAGTGCTCTGGATTTAATGTACTCCTTTGTAGTCTGCATCTTTGTGTTTGAGTGTTTGACATTTTTTAAGAATATAAAATATTTCAAAGAAATTCCCCAAATACCAAAACATAGAACATGTTTCAGCTTTTGTTCGATACATATGCAACTAGGAACGATAAAAGATATCAGGAGAAGTTAAAGACAGTGCAAAAGTTGACAAATCGAGATAATAAAGTTGTTCTGATACTTAGAATGAGTTTTACATTTATTTTTATTTATAAACTTTTGGAAATGTGTTTATATGTGAAATCTGAAAATATTAATGATTAATAATAATATGAATAACAAAACTGCTAATGTTTAGAGTTCTATCTAAAAAATCCTTGAACTCAGACATATTTTTTCTACATTTTGTAAAAATGTGGCTTAGACTTAAGAAAAGAAATCCCCTGGATTTTGGAAAGACGCAACTTTCCGTTAAGGAAATATACTTTGTGAGTCAGGTGAATCAGGTGAATTATCATTTTTCGTCATTGAATTTTATATATATATTTTTTTATTAAATCCCAAAGAGAATGCAGTGGTTTTCCACCATTTTCCGATATTGGCGAACGGCTTACTCAAAATGCAGTCAGCTTTTCAGCTCTCTTTCAAGGTTCAAAATAAAGTATTGGAAATGTGTGCAAATAAATAAATATTGAATATTATTAAATGGAATTTCGGTTGTTCAATGTTGAGACAAAAGACACAAGCTGAGCAAATTTAATAATCACATTGGGAACATGTCTTTGTGCGAGTATCGTACTTTCACTTTCACTTTGATTTTCACTTTCAATCAGTGGCAGGAAAGCGAGTGACCCTTTGCAGCCGTTACCGTTAACCGTGCAATGGCCCATGGCCAAGAGACGAGGGGCAACATAGAGCAGACAGGGGAGCACATCTGCCAATACAAAATTATGCGGCATCGTCATTGCTGTTGCGTTGCTCCCCTTTCTCGAGACGGCCGTGAGGCATTACACTCAGAAAAGAAATCGACTTAATTGTAAAAAGTAGTACGTTTTTCCATTTTTTTAGAAATAATTTGTAAATATTAAGAAACAAATTTCTAAAACTTAGAAACGTTTGCCCTAAATCGATAATCCCAAACATAAAAAGATTTTTCCATTTTTTAGAAATATTTTTTATTATAGAAACAAAATCAATGCTAAAAATTAGAAATGAAATCCCTAAATTTTCAACTCAACTCGCAAACGAAAGGTCCTCGAAAAATCGTTCTTTCAAGTTAAGTACATGAATCTTATAGATTTTTAGACATTTTAGAGATTTACTTTCTGAATAATAGCTAGCTGACTAATCAAGGCGCGAAAAGTATGGCAATTTACTAAAAGTAGTGCGATTTTTGTTGAGTGTAGGCTGTAAGGGTTGAATTTGCGTTCGCCTTAGAAAATTGACTTTTAATGAAAACAATTGAAAATTGTGGGGCAGCCTGGCAGCCTGGCAGCCAAGTTAGCCACCAACTGTTAAACAGTCGCAACAATCCGCCGCTTGACTGCTCGACTGCTCCACTGCTGAGTTACTCAACTGCTGAACTGCTCAACTGCTCAACTGGGTTGCGGTTATTAATTTCAATTAAAGCATTTAACCGGCAAGCCCAAACAGCCAGCAATATCCTTTTTATTTGGGGCTTCTGTTTACACAACCGCCAAGCAAAGCAGCGCATAATTTTCAACAGCAAAACCATCCCATTGACCCGCAACACCCCTGACCATCTATGGAAGACTCCTCCTCCACTTGCCATGCTCAGTTGCCTGGCCCAGTGCCACATGAATTAAGGCGTGAAATATTCGCGCCAAAGTTTCGCTTTCGTGTCTGACTTAAAGTTGGCTGTCGGCCCTAGGACTTTAGAAATTTTGTGGGTAGGTTGAAACCCAACACGTTGCCCCAGTTGATCTAATCAAAGTATGTGGCTTAGACCATTTGATTAGCTTCAACTGATCCAATTAATTAAAACAGCTTCAGCTTTGGCCCACAGCATTCAAATTAACAAATTAACTCTACAAAAAGAGCAGGTAATTTAAAATTCCCCTCCTCTTACCCCTTGCCACCACATATATGTAACAATGATGACAGCGCCTCGAAACTTGCTCATATGTCTCGGATGTTAAGCCAAATTGCCGCATACTCGAACTGAGCTATTTACCCAAGTGGATCAGTGATCAGGGATGGGGCAATGAGCAGATGCTTTCCAATAGATGGGTGGGTCAATGGCATGGCTCAACTAATCTGCCCGCTTACTTACAGGCATGCAACTCATGCAACATGACGCGATTGCTGCGGTTAACTTTATCCATTTGTAAGAAGAAGTCTCTGTAGAAGTCTCTTTCCTAGAATATATATAGAAAGAAAATGATTCATTTTTATTTCGATGCAATATTTGTTTTATTATTATTTTTTACATATTTATTTTATGCAACATTCTTGTTAATTGTGGAAGTGTACTGTGCATTCTATCAATTTGGTAGACTTACGTGGCCAGCAGCTCCAGCTCAGAGCCCAATGCTAAAGTATTCATTCAAAGTAGTCTAGCTTAGATTGAAAGCATTTGCTTACAAAATCAACAAATTCCCAAATTCACACAAATACATCGGTTGCAAACACAAATATTGTGAATATCTTATTTGGTTGCCAGGCATTTGTTTTACAGCCGGCAAACATTGGTAGCTACTGGCAACCAGGAGGCGTTGCTAGTGGCACCATCTATCAATAAGAGACTGGACTGGTAAAACATATTTTATCAAAATTCAAAGAGACTGCCGGCGTCCTCTCAAAAAATCACTAAGAATTCTACAAAATGGTAAGTTTGCAAAACGATTCTCTAAGTTATCATCGAATGCCACAATTCAATTGGCTCTGCTGAGCATCACCAGCAGCAGCAGCAGCAGCAGCTGTAGAAGTACTTACTGCCACATTGTCGTGTTGTCGCTTTGACGCAATTCTGATAAGAGCATCGAGCACCAGCTAACTGCCCTGTACCCTTTGCCCCGTGCCCCTTTTGACGCTTGCCCTTTGCCACTTGCCCTCTGCCAGTGCACTCCAGCTGCATGGGCGCATTCAATTTTTCATGCCACGCCAGGCTGTTGTGCTGCAACAATATGCTGTATATTAAAATATGTATGCATGTGTAGATATGTATACACATTTACATGCATATACTTATGCACATAATATGCACAGTCTCAGTTGCAGTTAACTCTGCCTCGTGCCTACTGTTGTAAAATTGCACAAGAATTGTGCAGTTAAATCTCAGCAACAGCAACAGCAGCAGCAGCAGCAGCAGCAGCAGCAACCCCGCTGCTGCTGTTGTCGTTGTCCGTTCTCGACAATTTGTATTTTCAGCCAAATATATATAAATATATATATATATATGTATATACATAGATATACCTCCATTTATATGTATACTATTATTATTTATGAAAATTTTACGCCTTTTGCCAACACATTGGACGGATGCGAGGAGCGGTCGCGATGCGAGCGGCTTCGAAAATTTTTGAATAATTTGCAGTCATAAAATATGCAATAAGCCAACAGCTGTTGTGAAATTGTTTTGAAAGCCGCGCCATCACATTATTTAAAACGACGACGTCGTTGCCGCCACCCGCAAACCGCCTTCCCGCCACCACCAGAGTCACCAACGACGCCTCAGACTCACTCGTTGACTCTGCTGCTGCTGCTCCATGCAACATCCGATGCTGTTGTTGCCGCTGTTGCTGCAGTTGCTGCTGTTTGTCCTGTCCTGTGGCTGGTTGGCGCCCTTTCGAGACTGCGTTGCGTCGTGTTGTGAAAAACTGCTTTGGGCTGATGCTCCTTTTCCCAAAAAACAAAATAAATAAACGTCGTGAGAACTCGAAATCAAATTAAACATTAAGCAGTCAAGGGTATTCCAACTGCATTCAAGCTCAAGCTCTCAATACTATCATAACTATTCAGCATTAACGGAAATAGCTTAAATTCATTTTTGTTTGCACATTAACTAAAATCTGAATCGAAAATCTATAAGTTTTGCTAACATCGAATATGTTTTTATTATTTATTATTAAAACCAATACTTAAAAATAATTTTGACATATTTTTACAGCCGCCTAAGGGTAAAAAGGGCAAAAAGGGCAAGAAGATGCCGGGTGAGTAGCTGCCTATTAAATACATACACACATACATACATACATGTACATAGTAATAAGGTCTTACTAAATTTAATTATAAGCGTTACAATCAAACAGAACAACTTACTTACGAATGTATCTTTTTTTTGTTAGACAGTGTAGCTATTGTCAAGTATATACATATTTCTGCAATTCCCAACACTACGAATCTATTATAATATATTCATGTATAGTCTGTATCAGCATCAGCGGTTAAATCGATATAGCCATGTCCGTCAGTCCGTCTGTCCGCCTTTCAGCTTGATGAAACTTTTTTGCTGTATGCAGTACAGATGAGGCGATTATATCAAATAGCTGCCAGGGAAACATTTGGTCGTTGAGATAAGTTCTGATATATATATTTATTTATCAATAACTAAATGTATACATCGCAGGTGTGCCTAAGATAACTGTTTCTTTTTGTCGTTGTGTTTTCTTTCTATATTTATTTTTTATTTATCAGGAGAGACAATATAGTTACAACTGGATTGGGTTGCTTGGGTGTTAGTTTAACAAACGTTTTGCTTCTAAGAATTGTGTTAAGTCAGGTTAGGAATATATGATCGATTTGGAGGCCGCGTGACAGGTTCATCTGAATCTCAACAATTGTCAGGCTCAAGTCGGCACAACGACAACGACTGATCCTAAAATCGTCGGAGCTGTGACTTCAAGATCAACTTGACAAATTAAGGCTAAAGGTATAGAAGGTTAAAACTTGTTACCCTTTGGTGTTCCAAGTGAGATCCCATTGGAAGCAATGAGTTTCGACGTGGCATGCTCGAGTTGTTGGGTAGCAAAACAATTTGTCAAAAATGATAATCTGAGGGGCTTGGTCAGCAGGAAAACAGAGTTTGACAAGTTGCGACCATGTTGGCCGGTTGCTCAATACAATTAAATGGTGCGCAGATACACAGTCACCAGTCGCAGTCGCAGACGCAGACCTAGCCTCATCCCCTGCTTCTGCTTCTGCTCCTGCCACATCCATATGCTCCTGTGCTGGGTGGACAATCCATTCGAGAGCGTGGAAAAAAATAGTGCGCACTTAATTTCCAGCTCGCAGCTCGGCCTCTAACGCACATAATTGTTTCTATGGACGGAGAATGTACGTAGGATGCTCTGGTTAAGGTTTTGGTTGCAACGTGGACAGAAACTGAGTGCAGAGACAGGGGGGTGGGCAGGGGCAACTGGAGGAAAGGCACGGCACCAGCCGGGCAACGATGCCAATTACACAAACCAATTACAGCAGGGGCTGTGCACATGCGGGCACAAGTGCAGTCCTAAATACACACGCACAGCCAAACACACACACGCACACACACTCGGACAGCTAAATGGGAATAAAGACATTGGCGACTCACACTCTCATTAAATGTTTCATAATTGTGCTGCAAAAAATTAAAGGCATCCAACGAACTGACCAACTGTGTCCACTGCCGTTTTTTTTTTTTTGATTGTTCATAGTGCTCATCGATGGCGTGGACACCTCATCGATGACCCGTGATCAGCTGGAGGCGTTCGCACTGCGCCTTAAAGCGGAAATGGATCGGGAGCGCGAGGAGCGCAACTATTTCCAGCTGGAGCGCGACAAGATACGCACTTTCTGGGAAATAACGCGACTACAGCTGGGTAAGTCTTACGTCAAATCATTAATGAAATATCCAAAAGAAATGCCTATATCCTTCGAATGGTGGCTGCAGAGGAGTCCAAGTATGAGTTGCAGCAGAAGGATAAGCATATTGAGACCACACAGGATCTGGCTGACATCGATACGAAGCACATTATACAGCAGATGAAGCATCTGCAGTTCGAGAATCAGAGCAAGCTGGGCGAAGTCCGAGCCGAGGCGATGACTCAGCTGAAGGTGGCGCAGGAGCATCATATGCTGCAGGAAGAGGAACTCCAGATTGGTAAGCGCCAGTTGCGGCGCATGGTCCGTGAACGGGTTGAGATGAGCGATATGCAACACCGCCAACTGGAAGCGCACTTCAATCAGCAGCTTCTGTAAGTATCACCAATTAATTTCTACGTAAACGACTGCGGAATACTCTGACAACTGGTGTGACTTAACCTTCTTGTGAGGATGTGGATGGATTTATTGAGGCAGTGGCTAATCATTAATGTACCTTTTCAATCAAGTGACTGTAGCTCTAAAGCTACAGGAGGTATAGGTTTTTATGCGTCGTCTAGAAATGTTCCCATCAGTTTTAGAAGACAGTTCCTATAAAAGTCCTTTACAAGTTTGGTTACTTTAGCTGCAAAATTCACGGATATAGAGTTTTGCAATTTTTGGACCGCTTATTGAAGGGGGCTTACCTTAATATGATAACTCCTTAAGTCATATGAGATATATGGCTTTAACGATTTACACCACAATTTTCGTATCGTTCTTTAAAGGGAAAATTTGTTGACTCTATCTCAAAATCTGTGGAAGGTACAGGCATTTTAAGCAGAACCCATTTCTAGAAACCACAAAAAACTTTAACTTTTGTTTATAGATTTTCAAAATTGTTCAGGATCAATACAATAATAATATGCATTTCAATTTTACAGCGAGCAACGACTTTTGTTCGAGAACGAAACGAACGATATGAATCGGCTGCACGATGAGAAGATGAGGGAGCAGCGCACGAAGCTGGAGCTGTTCTTTAACTCGCAGATGTTTGAGGTGGAGGAGCGCAAGAATCACCAGATCAAAGACCTGCAGGATCACCACGATCGGGCCTTCACCGACATGAAGAACTATTACAACGATGTCACATTGAACAATTTGGCCCTAATTGACAGCTTGAAGGAACAAATTGAGCAGCTGCGTCGTCAATCGGATCGCAGCAATCGCCTTGCTGCCGAGGCGTCGGCAGAGACCCGTCGTCTCAAGGAGCCGCTGGAGCAGGCCAAGACGCAACTGAAGGAGCTGCAGCGCAAACTGGAGTTCTACGACCGCGACAAGTTGCAATTGAGTCGCCTGAAGAAGAGCAACACCTTGCTCGAGAAGAAGGTGGAGAGTCTGATGTGGGAATCGGAGACACTGCTGTTGCGCAACGATGCCCTCGTTGACGAGCGGGCCACACTCAAGGCACGCTTCAACGAGGTCATCGTTGAGTTGCAGCAAAAGACGGGACTGAAGAATGTGCTGCTCGAGCGCAAGATTGCTGCACTGATCCGTGAGGATGAGAAGCGCAGCATCATATTGCGCAACACAATGGCCACCTGTGCTCCCGAATTGGCCAGCAAACTGGAGAAAGTGGAGAAGAGCGTCAGCGATGCCGTCGACACAAAGAACCAGGCCATCATCGACCTCCGCTATGAGCTGGCCAAGGCATGGAAAGCACACGACGATCTCCTCGAGACATACGAGTGCAAGCTCAAGCAGTATGGCATACCCACAGATGAGCTCGGCTTCGAGCCATTCCGCGAGCGCACCCAACAGCAGCTCTTCATCTGCGGCCCTGCCGGCATTGTTACCGAAAACAAATAATACATCACCCAGAAAATCGGCACTACGTGTTCAAATGTTGCGGTTCAATTGAGTTTATTTAACTTAGATGTGTCGTGTATATAAGTATATAGGTGTATGCGTGTATACCCATGTGTATCTGGCTAGACAGATATGTAAGTATATCAAAATAAAACGTATTTGAAACTAACTATTGGTGAGTGTTTTGGTTTTTGTTTTTGTTTATTAAACTAAATTAAATACTAATTAAATTACTAAAACAAATTTCAAGAAACTTATTTTAAAAAAAGATACTCATGTTTAGTTCAATCAGATTCAATAGCGCGATTTTGTTTTTTTTTTTTTTCTTTGGTACAATGCCTGCAAATTTAAACAATACAAGTTTCTTGTGTCATGTTAATTTGGATTTTGTTTTGTTTTGAATTAGTTTCATTTTCAGTTTGCTGTTTCACATATTTTTCAAATAGATATCACATTATGTTTTGCTTCCAGTTGTTGTTACTGCGGATTTGTAGGTTTGTATGCAGGATTTGAGGCATTTGATCAATCGATCTGATCTTATAACTTATGGTTATTACATTCTTTAATGCTGTGACTGTTTCAGTTCTTAATACTGTTTGAATTGGTTTGAAATGATTCCCAACGAATGATATCAAATATTAGTCAAACACCACCAACAAAATTGCATTATGAAATACAACGGTGGATGAATACTTTAAATGTGTGTGTGTGTGTATGTGTGTGTGTGTGTGTGTGTGTGTGTGTGTGTGTGCATGTGTGTGTGTGTGTGTGTTGGTTATGTGTATGTATACGTTGTGCGTAGGAATTGTTTTTGAGTTTGCATTCAAATTTAGTTAGTTGCATTTGAATTCGCAGTCTAGGTACTTTATGGTTACACTCCTATTTATTTTGTTTTAATTGTTGTCGAAATATTTTGCATTCCAGTCCATATTGAATTAATAACTTAACTACTTAGTTGCTCCTGATTGGTTTTCTTTTCAATTTTCATTTCAAATAAAGATTTCAAAGCGATCACAACGGTTTAATTCACAGATGCGTGTGGACACATATCAAAAGTGTCCATAGAAATACAAATTTCTTATTTTGGTTAGTAAGTTTCAGTTATTTTTCTGTTTTTTTTGTTTTTTCTGTTTTTTTGTTTTGTTTTTCCCTATTTTTTGTTTTCTTGTCGAGCTCACAAATGTTGTTCTGCTTCAAACTAATATATATAAGTAAATGTGCCTAATCCGATTTCACATCGTTGTCGTATATTGCTACAATTAATGCTTTCTGAGCTTCAGGCGCTTTATTATCTGAAGTCGTTTATATGTATGTGTGTCTCTGGTGTGTGTGCGTGTGTGTGTGTTTGTAATTTATGGCACATTTGGAGTTCATAATTTTCTAAATTTGTGTCTGTAGGCCTTTAGGAGTTTTGTTACACGTAATCTTAGCTTACTATGATTTGCCTATTTTAGATTTTGTTTTTCAAAATGTCACAATATTTTTTGGGCAGTTTACTTGAATATGTTTTAACATCAAACGTATTTTTATTCTTTAAAGCTTGTTCGTGAGTTAAATAATTATTTGCTTGAACTATGCTTGAATTTAGTCTCGCTTCGTTTGCATATTTGATCGAAATGCGTTTGTTTTGTTTGTAGTTTCACGACGCAGTTCCTTGTATTTAACTAAGTATATCAAGTTAAAATTGATGATTGATTAACATTTGGTTTGTAAGGCAATTTGTTTATGTTTTCGCTTTGCTCAGATTCACGTTTCTTGTATATATATTTGTAATCCAAATTTAATTTAGATACAGATCACTAGATTACGTTTTTGAAATTAAAATATCAATTCAGTTCTTTAACTACGATCAACACGGATTCAAATTCAACGCAAATATCAACGTTGTGTAAATTTAGATAAAATTCGCATATATGTATGTTGTGAGTCTGTTCGTGTTGCTTTATAAATCTGGCTTCGTAGCTATTAATAAGTATTTATGGTGCTTTCAGGCTGTGTGCAATAGGGCGCACAAGCACCAATGAATGTTACTGTATCTTTGTGTATGTGTGTGTCGTGGCTGTTTAGAGAGAGATAGATATATATATAGAGAGAGATAGCAAATGCGCTATGCAAACGAACAGTTCCACCATGTTTATTACTGCAACAGATTCCTGGGCCAAGTCCGAATTGGTGACTTGTTTTCTTACCGTCGGCTGCCTTCCTCTAACCAACGAGATTGCTCAGAAGAAATCGCCGTGTGCGAAGGCGCTTATTATACGTGTCGTCTGCTCGGAAATGCCGCATATCTCCAAAATGTGCTCGCTAAGCTCCGTCGAGTACTTCATAGAGGCACAATGCTTTCGCAAGCTCATAATGATGAATCTGCGAAAACACAAAATTGCATAAGAACAAAATCAAAACTGTGATCTTGGTGATGCTGAAAATCGAATACACTTGCAAACGTAGATATGGTTCTTAGCATTTTAAGCTGATTGTTCCATACAGCGCTATGGTCTAAGTTCGTAAATAATCTGATTAACCTATGTATCTTCTATGATTAAATTGGTCCTGATTTGGCTGCAAGAAAAATACCAAGCTTTATCAGGATGCATGGCATAGAAACAGACGGACAGATCTTCTTATCAACTCATCGCCCATTGTCCCGATTAGCTTTATATATGCAGATATTTGAAGTGTTGAATGATTCCTGCACATAATGTGACATGGCAAATATAATTGTATACTCTCCGCAAGGGTTATAAAAACGAACAGTCCGAATAAAGGTTACCTGGCATTCATATTGCGCTTGCTACGATAATCGTCAAGACGCAGACAAAGTTGTTTCGAATTGTTGTTGGGATTCCCACGTGTAGCGCAGGGAACCAACACCAAGAAGACGTCGTACACCTTCTGTGTATCCTCCAGAGCATTGTCGAGCACATCTGTTAGAGTTTGTTTAATTTTGGGCACCTTTTGGTTTACACAGGTGGCCTTTGCCTCATCCACGGACATTGTGGTTAGCCAAGGCAAGTCGATTAGAGAGCCGCTCTTATCATGCCAAATTCTCACGGTCACATCGTTATCGCTCTTGAAGTAGCCAAAGGCGAGCGCGACCACAGCGTCAATATATTCGATTGAGCTCCAACGTCCAATGAGTGATTCTATAGTGCAAATTTCGTATTATCAAATGCTAAAATAAGTGTACAACGTGTGGGTTTACTCACTGCTTAAGTAGTTCATCTCTAGATTAATTGTTATATGCAGGCGCAGGCCTAGTCCCTTGTTGAAGCCAAATGATTGTTTGTAAAAGTTCTGAACCAATGTTGCTTGCTGTTTAACTGAAATCTACGCAAAATATATTGATTATAATACTGATTGCCATTGCAAATATATAAACACCTTTTTGTTTTGCATTTGAGGGCGTCTTTTCTGGAGTAATAACCGCAATGGCTCCACATCAGATGCACGCAACTTGAACATCCTGGCAAAGTGCAGAGCATAATTGGAGAGAGCGTTGGCCTGGCTGGCATTGTCGAGACGCTGGAATGTTGGCCAATACTGCAGCAGCTGCTCAAAGTTCATTGTGCCATACAGAAAATTGGCAACATTCACATCCGTCATGATGCGAAGTGGCACTTGATCATAACTAAGCGACAATTGCCTTATAATGGCCAGGGCCAAGGAGGGATCCTGTGCCAGACGCAGCTTTGCAATGCCCACAATTATTTCCTTGCATTTGGCAACCGGCTCCAGACAATCGGGCCACTTAACCAGCTCCTTGTCGGGCGACGACAACACACACAGTGCGGCCATTATCTGTGCATCGAATGGATTATTTTTGTTATTGTGGTGACACCGATGCAACAGTTCGCGATGCATTCCCCATTCGTTCTGACCGTTGACCGACCACATCTGCAGCAGACCGTCCACCGTTTGATGTTTGTACCACTGAAGGACAGCTTTGCGAACGGTGCGATTTAATGACTTGCGTTCCATTACCTTTTGCACATGCTTCACCATCCGAATGAACAGCATCAGCTGCTTGTCAGTACGCACCAGTTCCACAAAGTGGCCACGCACCACCATCAAATTCCTTTCATCGCTCTGCATCGATAGGTAAATAGCCAACACAAGTAATGCCTCATCAGGACGCGGCAATCGCTGACCGTTGCTTGAATGGAGCACACTCTTCAGGCAATCGAGCAACTGCGTCTCGCTGACATCGGCGCATAATTTGCGCAGTGCTGGAAATTGGAACGCAACGGTAGCGTCAACATTTTTTGGCGCATAGACAGGGTCCCAAATTGCACCCAAATAGCAGAAGCGACGCAATTTATCCGTTGTCGAAAGAACCGCTATTGTTGGACAAAAATAAATTGAATTGATTTGTTTGGCTTTGATATGTGCGTGTGTACATACGGTGCATTATTTCTGTTGTGCCAGTTGCCAATTCCAAATCCATTTGCTGACTCGCATTTGCATTAGTCAGTCCGTTCGATGCAACTTCTAGACTTGTAAACAAATGCTGCGTCATAGCTCCACTCCAACTGCACTCAGCCCTGGTCAGCAGGTTGCAAGTTGCAGGTTGAATTTCGGAGTCTATATTCGACCACTCGATTCTGAAACGATTCAACACTGCCACATTTACTTTCAAACGTTGAGCATGTAATCGACGGCTTACTTAACACGATATATCGATTATTATTCTGTCCAACACATTTACTTATCGATGTGCAAATATTTATCAAACGTTGGCTCTTATGTATCAAATATACGCATTACATATATTCAAATGCATTTGAAGTCATTTGAACAGCACTAATTTAAGCGATTTTTTGCAGAAATCTATCCTTGAAATATGGCAGAAATGGTATGAAAAAATCGTCAGCAACATGATGTTCACAAATCCTTCCATAGTATTGCTAGCATATTAGAATTCTGCTGCTCTCTATTTGCGTATTTACTTATGCCTTTTTCTGTAAAAATAACTCTATTGCGGTCTTTTTGCTGCCTATTGCCCAATAAAGGGCATTAGGATTGCGTTAGGATTGCTACGAATCTGCATCTAAAATCTGGGCTTATAAAGGCTTAAAGAGAGCATTGGAAATACTAAAACTCCATAAGCACTTTGCATATCCTTGAAAGTGACAGATAACTCCTAGAATATTTAATAGATGAACTATCATAATTTGGTGTACATACATAAATATATCTATCTATAAATATTAAAGCTTTTGGCAATACTTCCTCTTAAGCTGTTATTTCAATGAGACAACAGCCATAATTTAATAATAAACTATTTGTTTGCATTTAACATTAATAATACGAGCGTTACATTTAAAAATCTATGCACATAACAAAACTATGGAAAAATTTAAGAACACAATAATGATAACATATCAAAATTACAAAACAGAGTTCGGCAAGAAATGTGTTTTCAAATTTTAATACCTATTCAAGTAAATGTTTAACTAGTTTCTTGCCCTTGGCTTTTTCTTGTTCGTGTTCTTGTTGTGGTTGATTCCTGTTTATGTGTGTGGCTCTTGTGCCGGAAGATTCACGATGGAGATAGATGTGGATGAATAGACTCGGCTTGCGAATCAAGCTATGGCGCATGACCAGGTAGTGCTAGTAAATGATGGGCATCATCATCAGCCCAACGTGAGCCCTATTTCGAAGAAAGAACAAGATTATTTCCTTCATACAGATTCTTACTGCAGCACTTACATGCAGATGGGCGCAATGATGCAGGGCATAGTGAAGATCTCGCAGAAGCCGGTGGCCTTCGGTACGTTGGCCGCCGGGGACTCCGCAATAGAGATGATGAACCGTGTGCCCCACAAATCGGTTCTGACCAATCAGCTAATCGATAAAGAAAAACAGACAGAGAGGGATCCTCTTAAAGATTAGCCAGAGCTACATGCTACATATATACTTACGTCGAGGAGCTTAAGGGAATAGCTAGACGCATGCAGCATCGAGTATAGCACAACTGGGAGGAGCACCAGAAGCGCTGGCCGAATCTTAAAGGATATCAGCGAGTTCATCGTAATCATTAATCACTCTGTCAGAACAGATCCACGAATTCGAGATTAAGCGTCGACACGGACTGATGGAACCAATGCAACTGACGCAGCGCCAAGATTTTTGCATTAACCTGTAGCACCTTACGGAAAGAGCAATGCTCTCGACTGCTAGAAAAAATTTCGGGATTAGAAAATTATGTGCATGTATTCATACGAACTGGGTATATATGTATTAAGGAGTTGCTATTAATTGCTGTTTGGCAGTTCTGGAAAATATATTCTAACATATTCAATTTTGTCGCGGATTATGGGCAATATCGGGCACTTGAACAAATGCAACTTAATGAATTAAACAAAACAGAAATAGCCTTACAAAATAATTTAACAAAGGACTCAACAGCTGATAGTAAGGCCGATAGGCACACACTAATCGCCCAAAAATATCCTAGCGACGAATTGCTTTTTAAACATCGATATAACGACTTGTTGATTGGCCACCACTAATCAGTTTGTGAGATTTCGCTTAGAGCTAGCGAAATATATATCGATACCCCCACCCCCCTCCATTAACTAAATTTACAACCGCATCTTTAATTAAGTATATATTTAATGACGAGTATATCTTATAACTAACATTTAATAATTACATTTATTTTTTTGGCATTTTATTGTTCTTTAAATAAACTTGATTAAAGCATACCTCAACTTTCCGATAACCAAAAAAAAAACAATAGTCTATATTTAAAAACATTACCAAAATACTTGAATACATTTATATTTAAAAAAAAAAAAGAAAAGGAGTATTGGTTTATATTTTTTGCGCTCATAACAAAACTTTTAAATAGGCGCATTGTCCTTGATGACGGCGCTGATTCTCTTGGCTTGCTTCAGCGCCAGCTTCCGTAGGACAATGCTGAGTTCTCGTTCGCGCGGCTCCCGTTTCCACAACTAGCTCAGCAGTTGCTGCCTGTGCGTTGTGTCGCCCGTTTTCTAATGGAGGTGAATAAATTGATCTTTTTACATTTTGGGTGAATATATTTATACATAAAGGAGACGCTCACCTCATTCTACTGTTGCAATTTCTGGCGATGTCACCTTCTGTTTGACGCCCTCCTCGTGGTAGATGAAGCGTTCATTGTGCCCGCTGCTGGCCGCATCTACGTCGACGAACGTTTCCCGCAGACGCTATGATGGTAGAACTCATCAGGATTCTCGTTGAGGGCGCGCTTGTGGAACTCCTCGTTTTTTGTATTTCTTCTTCTTCTCAAGCAGACCAAGATGCTGGCGCGCCATGGGCTGATGGCGTTCGCGATGCACCTTCTGGTTGATTTTGGATGCCTTTTTTTAGGCCGAGATAGATTGCTTATGAAATCAAAATAACGTGCAGCGATAAGAGCAGTTAGAGCTGTGTGCTTGCACACACGCTTTCTGTCTATCGATAGGCGCACACACTTAAGCCGCTTTGATGACTATCGATGTTTTGAACATCTAACGTGACGATATATCGTTTTTTTCTTAATATAAATTAAATTAAACAGAAACCCAATCATTTAATTTTCATAGACAAAACAATATAAACATTTAAAAAATAAAATAAATATAAAAAGAAAATTATCCATTATAATGCAGACATACTTTCTACCAATTGTTGTATCTTTATATTTCACAAATCTGTTAACAGATCTGCGCTGATTGAAATAACCAGAGCACTAAAACGTAACATTCATAGAAATTTTAAATTTGGTGACAGCTCTTCTTTCACATTATGACGCAGATGCTATCTGTTTTCATTCATTCATCTGTTATTAAGCGTAATGGTACAATAACAAATATCAAAGTTCGAATGTTCTCAAAATTGGAAATTCAGCAATTTAATTTTGAATATACTTCAATACCAGCTGGCTACTCTAAAAAGAGTCCAAATGCTGCCATTGCTCATCGATTAATATCGTCCACTGCGTCCAGGTTGATATCGAAGTTGCTCGGCTATTGCATCTGATATTTATCCTTTGCAAAAATTTAATTTTTTCGTCGGCCAAAAAATAGTTACTTATTAAAACGGCTGTGACATAAATAGCTACAGGATGCCAGAAACTGAACAATTGCCAGAAGGCTGGGAGAAGCGTACCAGCCGGTCAACCGGTAAATAAAAACTAACATTTCTTTTAAGAATCACATTTTGAAGCCACAAACTTAATGTACCTGGACAGGGATGAGCTACTATCTCAACGTGCACACAAAGGAATCCCAGTGGGACTACCCCACTGAGCCGGCTAAGAAGGCCGGGGGCAGTGGCTCCTCTAGCGAGGGCTCCAGTGAGGTGCAGTGCCTCCATTTGCTGGTAAAACACAAGGGCAGCCGTCGACCGAGCTCGTGGCGCGAGGAGAACATCACACGTACCAAGGAGGAGGCGCAAATGCTGCTTGAGATCTATCGCAATAAGATTGTCAACAGAGAGGCTACATTCGAGGAACTGGCGCGGTCCTACTCCGACTGCAGTTCGGCCAAACGTGGCGGCGACTTGGGTAAATTCGGACGCGGTAAGTCATTCCTCCAATTTAAGGCCAAATCAAATGTATAATATCCATTTGGATGCCCTGCCAGGTCAAATGCAAGCGCCCTTTGAGAAGGCCGCTTTCGCACTGAAGGTGGGACAACTCTCGGACATTGTGGACACTGACTCCGGCCTGCACATCATAGTGCGCAAATCGTAAACTGAATAGGATGATGAAATAGATAAAGTTTGTATTTGAGCGTCAATCAGGACGCCGAATTAGTTATCTGCAGACTAGTTTTGAAGCTATACATTTACATATGGAAATCGCTATATTTAAGACAATATATGTTATAAATATAAATTTTAATTTTGATTCTAAAAAAATAATAGGGGCTCTGAAAATTGTAATTACCCATGAATCCTGGGGTGCATTTCTCCAAAAATATTGACACAAATTTAATTAATATTTTGTGCATAACAAATTGTTTTTCTGTTTATATCTGGGTCTGATGGGGGCTTCTTAAAACACACCAAACTGCGAAATAATGTTTAAAAGTAAAAGTAATAAAGTAATCCCAATATTGTTACCAATATCTTCCATGGTGCATTGCATATTTGCATATTCTATTAAGCGGCCTGCGATCTCCCGCCATCCAGAAACCTCCATCGCCACCCACCTCCCTGTTTGTTGCTCTTAGTCCACAAATATTTGACTAATTGAAGCCTTAAGCATTCAAGTTACGAAATAAATAAAAATAATAAAGCTTACTTGTTTACAACATTATTGGCACGTGATGCTACCGTGTTCGGATACTCCTCCGTTTTCCTGACCCATGGTTGGAAACAACGAAATAAGCAGGGGATCCAATCGGATGAGTTAATAAATATCCCAATTTTGGTTGGTCGTAGATTTGCCAACTCCGATACGTCGGCTAGAAAGAAGTTGCCCAGCGAGCTTAATCTCTTGCTGGAAATTGTCGGACATAATCAGTAGTGCCGTGGAGATTCTTCTGCTTCCTCTTCTGGTAAGCTTTAGAAGTCATTTTAGGGGACATTGAGTCCATTGGCCAGTTGATGTACAGTTCATTATACAGCACGTCTCAGTAAATTGCCTTTCTGGCACTTGCCCTTAGCTCAGAAATAAAACCAAATTTACAAACACGCATGAAAACATTATATTAAATAATGGTACAGAACTATTCAAGCGCATTCACTAAAACTAATGTCTATATACTTCAAATAAATCTTTTTCTACTGTTTAAGGCTCAGTTTGCTGGCCAAAATTTTGGCGCCCGACGTCTTTTCGGCGAGCAGCAGCTCGAGCAGATTCACTCCTACAAGATTTCGGCAACTGTTCAACAAGGTCGACGATTCCTCCACTACCTTGACGAGCACATAGCAAGCACGATTGATGCCGAACCAGATTTTAAGCTGCAATAAGCAAAAGATTAGAATAAGAATTGGAGAGAATTTTTGGGGATTCATTAAAATACCACATCTATGGACAGGTGCTCCAAGAGGGTTGCTCCAAGCGGGTGTGATTCGTGTTTCTGGTCGTTTTTAATCAGCTTCTTGAGCACATGATGCATGCCTGCCTCCTCAATGCCCACAATACTAGGGAACTCCTCCGCCGCTTTAGGCTGTGATTGATCCTCTTTGGATTTCTTTGCTGGTGTGCCCTCCTCGGCGCCACTCTCTTCGTCGCTGCTAACAGGTGGCGGGGCTGTGCCATTGAGCTGTTTTTTTGCCCTACGCTCCCGCGTGGCCTCGTCTATGATGGCCTCTACATTTTGAGGCTTCTTCTTCTTGTTTTGAGCACTTTCAGATGGCACGGCCGATACGCGCCAGTCGGCCTGTGTGATCACAAGAGCCAGTGCTTCTACAGCTTTCTTATAATTCTCGCCCGTTACTGCAATTGACGATATATTGAAATGGATGCAGCCTCCTTTAATTATGTAATACGTACTGTGGTTGAGTATATCAGCTGTGACGAGTCCAATGTGACTGTTTGACAGCCAAAATGCAGCGTCCTCAGCAATTGACATAGCAATGGGTGCCTCGATTTGTTCTAAAATCTCCTTGCGACGAGCCTCCTTATCCTTTTTGCCATAGCCCAGACCCTCCTCAATGGTTTTTATAAAGTCTGGATGGAAGCAAGTAGTATCACCGGGCGCTACCAACCACTGCACAACACGACGTCCGTACTGATTTGCTACCAGGGCTTTTAGATCACCGTGCAGGTTATCATAGATGGCCTTTTTGGTGGCCTTAGTGTCGTCGAGGGCATTCAACAGCGCTATGAGGAAGACATGGCCATGTTCGTGCAAAGCAATTTTCAGAAGATGTTCCTTGATGTTCTTTAAAACGGCCTAACGGTGCGGATGAAAGCAATTGGAATATAAATAATTTGCTCGGGCAGTATTTTTATATACCTTTGGCAAGGGTATGACAATTTTGTTGCGAAGTATGTCAAGGAGACATCTCAATCCAATGAATTAAATAAATATGTTGAAAAATATTTGTAAATAATGGCTAGAATATATACTCACTCTCCGGTTTTTTGGGGTTGACTTGTAGAAGCATATGATAGCCGCCTCGGTGCCATCCTTGGTGGTCAGCATGTGTGGTATTAGTGGAGACAAAGCGCTCATCGTTTCCTCGAGCTTCTCTTCGTCCGTGGCCTGCATGAATTCGAGAATGACGGCATGAACCAGAGAGTTGTCCACCAAATTTTTATTGGCAATGTGCTCCAGGTTGGCCTTGACGGCGCCCATAATGGAGGCCTTCATGTTGGCAGCCTCCTTGTATGTGTCGCTCAGTGTATGGACACCATCGTCCTTGGACTTCTTATACAGATCGCTGTAAAATTCCTGGCGCATGTAACGGCGCTGCTTCTCGCTGGCATTCAGATATATGTGGTCTAATATCTTGCTGGCAATATTGTGACTCGATAGCCGCACTATATTACCCATCAAGCCATCCACCAGCTTGGATTTCGTGGCTGGAGCGCCATACTTGAGCATGCGCTGGATGCAGAAGTGTGCGTACTTCGACTGGCACATGTCCACGGCGTGCGGCATCAGTTTGTCGGACAGCTCAATGCGCAACGCGGGCGTTGCATGCTTCAGCATGCACTGTAACACTCGCGCCGTGTCGTGAGCCTTGGCCACCTTGGAGATTGTGTCGCCAACATTGAGAATTCCGTACATTTGCTGCACGAGTTCGTCTTTATTCTGGGTGCGACGGCTGCAGGGATATAAATTTCATATTATTTTCGAATTGAATCTGTTGATGAATTGTAATCTGAAGAACTTACCATTTCACTTGCTCGTAGATTTTCTTAACCTCCTGTGTAATCTCGTAGGTGTCTCTCGTACTTTTCCGTTTTAGTTTCAAATCTTTTTTCTCCTGCTTGAATTTTGTCCAATCTTGCTTTTCATCGGTCGCTGGTGTCGCGCCTTTGCCAGGATGCGGTTTCCCAGTTGCAAACTTATTATTAATATTCTTGCCCTCAAAATTGCGCTTTCCATTGGCTTTAAATTTGTTTCCAGACTTGGCCGGTGCATTCTTTTTGAACAACGGCTTATTAGTTGGCACCTTGTCGTTTGTCTCAGTTTTGGCAGTTTGCCTAGGTTTCGCGGAGTTAAGCATTTTTTGTAAGGCACCAGAACAGCGAAATATTGTTTGGGTTCAATGGCAACACGTGCCAAATAAATCGGATTCGATGGTAAAAACCGATGTTGAAATCGACACAGAAAAAGTGTTGTGTAGCGCTTGCCAGTTAGTCAAGTTCCAGCACTGTTCAAATTGTAGTGCTGTTAATAGCTATATACAATTATTTCGGGAAGGCATACATACATATTTTTACATCATATCATAGTTTCATGAAATAATAACAATATTACATAGATAAAATATTCAACAAGAATCCAACGCATCGCTAACTTATAAACATTAACAAAACTCTTTTAGTTATCCGATATCCATACTATCGATATTGAACTCAAATTCGAACGATAAAAACATCATAAAAACATCAGTGCATTCCCACCCCTATCGTACAGTCGCCATTGTCGCGGCGTTGGTATATAGATAATTGCTTCTTTTTCGCGGCAAAATCTGCAAACACTGTTCCTAAAGTAAAACTTGCTAAATTTTTAAATAATGGGTAAGCTTGGCAAAAAGAAATATGCGGAACTTCCCGAGTTCAACAAAAAGAAATCGGTCGGTAATTCCGAGAACGATGAAAACCCGAAAAATGGAGCCAATAATTCGGGCGATGACGAGAACGAAGTCAATAAGGAGGCCGGCGATAAGCAGAATGCAAGTGTCAAGAAACAAAAGCTTTCCATTGGCGCAGGGAAAGCACCCACACAGAAGGACGGTAGCGAATCTGATGAAAGCGATGATATGCCACTGAATGACAGCAAGGCTTCCAGCTCAAAGGCACCACCACCAACAAAGCAAAAGAAGATATCCAAATCGAAGGGTAAAGTGCCAGCAGCCGAAAAACACCAAAATACAAAAATAGCAGCCAAGCCCGATGGCAAGGAGAAGGACAAGACGGAAGATGCAAATGAGGAGGCAGAATTCGAAGTAAGCTATTTGCATTTGCAGGAGAATAAGACAATTTTACTATCGAAATAACCTAGGTGGAGGCCATCGTGGATCACAAGACCAGGAGCGGAGAATCATTTTTCCTGGTGCACTGGAAGGGCTACAGCAAGGACAACGACAGTTGGGAGCCCGAGGCAGATTTGAACTGCGATGATTTGATCGCGAAGTATCACAAGAAGGTATTGCATTGATATTTATTTAATTTATTTTATAATTTTTCCTCCAACAAAATCCGACCACTTTTCCGTTAATTTAAATAATCCTTGGTACTTTTTTTTTAATAAGGATCATTCTCTTGGTATTAAAAGTGTTTTTTGTGTCAGTAGAAAGTAAGAATGGATCGCGTCTTGCATTTATCAAAATATGGTCCATATTTGGTTGGTTTGCACAATATAATTATTTTTAGATTAAAACTTTTTAATGAGGACTAAAATTAAATTAAATTAAACAGAGAGTAGGAAGATATGTCAAGAAGTGAAATAATCAATGAAATCAAATGGAATAGAATGGGCTCCTACTAAATGGCGACTCCACATTTTATTAAGCAATATTTATATTAGCTGTGATAGAAACCGAAAAGAAACAAAATCGTTTTAATCTGATGTGAATAATAATATACTGAAATCGTTGGTTCTCAATATTGGAATAGGACAGCGAACTTTACCTTTTGCTAACGTTGCCTCTTGAACATTTGTTGCCAAACACGTCTATATGTACGTCAGAATAATCAAGGATATATCTTACAACAAATAAATGCAATGTGACTTTTTTATGTACTACCAAAGACTGTAGAGATATATGGGTATATTCATAGTCTTTGGCACTATCTTAAGTCGCTCTAACTGCTATCAATTAAACCTGCAAACTGTCAATGTGATATTTGTAGATGAGTTCCAAGAAAACCGCTGGCGACATAAAAAAGTCTTCGACTGGTGCTAAAGGCGGACGTGGGCGCAAGTTGAACAGAAAGATGGAGAGCGACCCCGAGAAGGAATGGGCGGTCGAACGTATTCTCGACTTTGTCGACGATGAGGAAGGCGGATTGTATCGCATACGCTGGAAGGGCTTTGGCGCCAAGGAAGATACTTGGGAGCCCGAATCGAATTTGTTCTGCGATGGCCTAATCGAGAAGTTCAAGAAAACCATGGAGGCGCGTCGCAATGTGGATGTAAAACAACTGCGCGAGGCGCCGAAAAAAACAAAGCGCTTGGTCAATGAGACAACACCACGCTCCAATTTCCACAATCGCATTGAGCGCTCATCAAAACGCTCTGCTGCAAAGAATCGGTAAGAATCACTCTATCTCACTCTCTATCATGTATGTACTAATGCCTTCTCTGTCGCACACACAGCGTTTTCTATGGCGAGGAGTAAGTCGTGCAGAACCACCATTCCAGCAATTCACGACGATAAAGCGCATAGTTGATCCCGGAGTGGTAATTAAAATTTAATTAGAATTTTAAGGTTTGAGTATTGGATATCATGTGAAATTAGTCCGAAAAATCGGACGTTCCTAGTTGTGAAGTGCATTGTTTAAGTATGAATTTGATATAACAATGCACAATGCATCTACTTTTTTAGTTGTAAGATATATTAAGTTCTTGAATATATACATATATTATAAGCAGTTAATGTATATCTCCCCATTTGATTAGACTTTAAGTTTAAAAACTAGGCCTTAAGTTACAAAGATGGAACAATGTTAGCAGCACTGATTGTCATTTGAATTTTAGACATAAATGTGAACAGTTATGTACAATTTGTTTGAATCATTTGAAATAATCTTAAGAAATATTTTATTTTGATGACAAAAATGCATGGATTAACATGTATCGATGAAATTTCGTAGACGTGGCCCAAATGGCAAGAAAACAAAAAGAATGGTTTCGGAAAAGCAACCCAGAATAATGAATGTAAAATTTGAAAAACTCGTTTACTTATTATCTAAGCTTATGTTGTACACAAGCCATAAATATGATTAAGAAAAAGTAGCTTTAATTTATATGTTTTCATCCATTGGATTTGATTTATTTAGTGGACACACTTTTCTGTGGAATATTTCAAAATTTAATTTTAATATTGTTAAATGTTTAAGAGTTAAAAATAAGTCTCCAATGAAGGAAAATTAAAGAAAAAAGTACGCTCAGATGATGCTGTAAATCCAAGTTGTTGGTAAAAGTTTCTTTGATCACCGTGACCGATAGCAATGCAATCAGTAGGTGCAATATATGCAGATAGATCGAAAGTCGTATTTAAATTAATAGCCTTGTTTCTTAGGGTTTATTGCATTTGTAACTGCTGTTTGACAATCTGTATTTGTAATTCGTGTGTTGCTCAAGATGCACCAAGGAGAAAATATGTATGCGTGTACAGTTGAAATTAAGCTAGGGTAGGGATCAACTAGGTTTAGAGGCCAGCTTGCAGACCGAAACCTGGACCCTTGGGCTCCTCACTCAGGGAGGTGGGGTTGCCCTTGGGTTCGCTGGCGAAGCGTCCATTGCGTGGTCCGGGTGGCGAGATCTTATCGGCTTTCAGATCGCTCAAAATGTCCTGCATATCCTTAGCAGTCAGATCCTCCTGCAGAAGACACGTGTTAGCAATTGCATTCGTTATTTAATCTACACTACTTACATAGTAGTCATCATTGATGGACACCATCGGCGCATTGACGCAGGCGCCCAGGCACTCAACCTCAGATATGGTGAACTTGTTGTCCTTTGTGGTCTCACCAACGCCAATGGCCAGTTGCTTCTTGCACTGCTCAAGGATTTGATCGGAGCCGCGCAGCCAGCAGGGCGTTGTGGTGCACACCTGAATATGGTATTTGCCTGTCGGCTTGCGCATAAACATTGTGTAGAAGGTGGCCACCTCGTAGACGCGCATGTTGGGCAGGCCGAGAATATCGGCCACCTTGTGCATGGCCGATATGGGCAGCCAGCCGTACTGTCGCTGCGCAAGATCGAGCAACGGTATCATCGCGCCCCGCTTGTGTCCCTCCGGATAGATGCTCAGGATGGCGTCCACACGCTTCTTGTTCTCCGCACTGAACTCGAATGGTATGCTGGGATTATCCTCAGGCGTGTCGCGGTGCACAAAGAGATGGTCGCTGCGCTGTACACTGCTGATGGCAATGGAGCGCAAACTGCCCCGCTAGAAAAAATGACATGTATTTTGTTAATGTTTTTGTTTTAGTGCAAAAATTACATAACTTGCAACTGGCATCGATTGTTTGCTTGCCAGCTGCTGGCGTTTCATAATCGCCGCATTACTTACGACAGCGGCCAGCGTTTTTGCAGCACAATTTGAGAGCATTTTGAGCTCTTTCAATCAGAAAACTATGTCTTAAGTTGAATTTATTTGATGTATCGTCAGTGCCTACTCTGTCAGGGCCCCAACAATTTCGATTGCCTCGGTTTCTAATCAGCTGGAGCTGCTTTGCAGCCTTGCCTATATCGATACCTCGATATATCGGTTGGAAATTTGACTAATTAGTCAATCGACTAGCAGTACATTTAGAACTCATGACTTATCGCATTAATATGGAAATATTTTATATATATTGATATATATTGATTGGATAAGGCTAAGTAAAAGTCAGACTGACAATTGAATAAGATAAATCGTGTTCACTATTATGTTTTCGAATTATCGATGGTATTCAATTGGTATTCAATGGTATTTCGATTAGCCTACCACTCAATGCTTATCGAATACATATCAGAAATATTCATGAGTGAAGTTTCAAAATGAAAACAAGACAAGTTTCTAATTGCAAATTATTTAAGAATACGAAAATAATTTTTGAAACATTAGATTGAAGACGCAATGATTTATTTAGTAAATGCATTCAGGTGCGGCGTATACCTTGGAAAGAAATCACACATCCTACTCATAGTTCTCAGTTTTCATGTCGTTTAAGCCGAGCTGCTCATTGTCGTCGTAGCTGCGCTTGTATCTCTCCACAGTTAGCTTTTCATCGGGCTCGTCGTTGTCGCTGAGCGACTGCACATATGTGTTCCCAGCAGGATCCTCGAGAACCAACGTGATGGCACGTCCCATCTTGAGCACATCGTCGTATTTGTCTAGGAAGCTCTGCATCTCTTGCCTGGAGGGCTCATCGGCAGAATCGTGAAAGAAAGTGCCGTCGAGCTGGTCACGCATGGCCACCAGCAGGCCTTCGATGGTAGTGAACCGGCCGCAGAGCGCATGCGGACCCACATCCATGTCCAGTTCAGGTATGGATAAACTGCACGTTTCCGACTTGAGAACGTCGCGTGTCAGATCCTCTTTGCTGGTAATTCGTACAGTGAAGCGGATACCTTCTGGCTCAATGCCGCCACCAGATTTCACCTCATTCGACTTGTGGCCGCATCTGGAGCAGACGGTGGCCATGATGACCACCTCCTTGAAGTGCGGTATATTCGTCAGCTTCATGTTCGTCTCGCATGGAGCCTGACAGTTCGAGCAATTCGTGGCGAACTGAAGTACCTCCCCGTGCAGATTCTCAATGGGCCACTCGTCCTCGGCAATGGGCTTCAACAGGTGATCCTCGTGGTTCTGCTCATAGAGACCTGCAAAATGCAAAAATATAGATAAGGCATGTAAAAAGTGCAATACACCCATATTTGTATCCTAGTCAGGAATATACAAAAAAATCATATGTAGGTCCATTTATAAATGATAAGTGATTTCTGTGGAGTTGTTGTCTCCATCTAACGCACTTGCATGTAGAAATGGGAACACATAAGACGCATAATAAATAGGAACGCACCTAGTTGCTCGTTTTGTGCTTGGGTGCGGGTAAAAAACGACGTTTTCATCTGCGGATCGTTGGCTGGGGCAATTGGATTTTCAATGAAGCTATTTCCCGAGATATCCTCGAGCAGAAGACGAAATGGTTTATTCAGCTTAGTCAGCTGGCGCAGGCGATCGATGTAATCATCGATGGATGCGGCCTCTGAGGGATGGTCAATGCGACGCTTCTCCTGATCCTGTGATAGGCCAGTTATGGTTCGTTCAACGATGCCCTCCACGGTTGTCACCTCGCCCTTCTGCGACTGCACGGGTATCTCGAGGTCCACCTCGGGAATGGTAACACTGGAATGATCGGAGCGAACAACGCGCCGATTCAGATCCGAAAGTTGCTTCACTTCCAGGGCAATGCGAACACCGCTCTTTTGTACCTCGGAAGCCGATTGCATTTCGTTGTTGGCGTAGCCGCAGTGGTCGCACTTGAAAGACATGAGCACAACTTCACGGAAGAAAGGAATTTTGGTGGGCAGAAGTCGGGTGATGCCGGATTTGAAGCAGCGCATGCACGCGGATTCAATCTCGACCAGTTCCACTGCCTGCTCGCCGCTAATGTCCTGGAAAATTGGCTCCTGCTGTGCGGTGGCAGATGCCGAGCCACTCGCATCAGCGCTCTCGGCTGCAATTGTAGTGCTGCCCCCCGACGACATTGTTGGTCTTCAATTCGCCTGATATTGGCAACTCAAAATAAAATGTGTAACTTTCGCCGCACACAACGTGCAACAGCTAGCGATTCTCGATTATTCTGTTGAATTCTGTAAGCCAGTGCTGAGTAATTTCAATAGTTACTTATAATACTTTGCTCACTGCAACGATATATTATTGTGGGTTTGTATTTGGCTTAAATTTGAGAATCCAAATGAATCGCAAATTATGTTCTGTATAATAATTTAAAGCAAACAACTAGTTTCCAGTATGGAAAAGTAACAATAACATATGTTGCGGCGGGGTCGATGGTATCGATAGTTGGAGCTGCCAACAGTCGACAAGGTGGCAGCCCCAAGGTTTGAACTTTAGTAGAGTAGAAGAGATGCTCCAAGCAGAGGGATAGAGAGAGGGCTCTCGCGCTCAATACACAGGTATAGAGTAATAGAAAATTATCCAAGTTGGGGTTAGAAAAGGAATAAAAAAAACCAAACTTATTTAAAGAAATGGAAGAAAGGAGGCAGAGTACGTGCGGTGGCGGACACGTTTTGTTTGTTGGAATAATAAAAAGTTCGGCCAAGTGTTGCCAGCTAAAATAAATAAATTTAAATTTAAATTTAAAATGAACGAAATAAAACCAATAAAATTTCCATAAAAGTGCCGATCCACCAATAACACATAACACACATAAAAATGCCGATTAAATTTAAAGCAACAAAAACATCGGCTAAATTTGGACTGGTGGACCAACTGTGGACAAAAGTAAATAGAAGTGAGTCCGTTCCAATCATATTATTTCGACGGTGGGGAAACTTCGAATCTGCTGCAGTGCGCAGGCTTGGCGCCCAAAACCAAATTCTCTCAGATCGGCTTCACAACCGTGATGCGCAACTAGCTTGGCCAATGTTACAGGCAATTTATACAAATAATTTTCGGTTGCAATTTATATATATATTTTTTTTGTAATCATATGCAGGATTTTCACCGACATTTATTTTTGATAGCTGGGAGCTCCATAGAGTAAGTTAGGGTGTCATTTAAAGACTCACCTTAATTTTGTTTATTTATTGTCTGAATCACGTATAGTGTGTAATCAAACGTGCTGAGACGAAAATGCTTAAACCTAAATACATTTAATATGCAGCCGCCGCTGGTAAAGCGTCTGCTTGGCGCCTAAATTCTAAGAATTGTTATGCAGCTGTGTGTAAGGCGACTGCTTGCTCCTAACAGCGGCTGGGTAACGGTGATTGTCGCGAAGGGATCCGCATCGGCGCCTAACAGCGACCGTCGCGATGCTAGCTGCCGGCAACCCGTCGCCAGCAAATAACGGTAGTTGCGAATCATCATAGGCAGGCACAACGATGAACAGGGCTGGCTTGCATGGGCCAGCTATCATCATCCCACTGCTTCACATGTTCGTACTCGAACATTTATGGTTTCGCCCCATAGGAAAGGCGCGAGCGATACGGCAATAAAAGCAAGGTTGGATGTCGGAAGTAACGTTTTTTTTATGTTTTGAATATTTATGATTGCCACTGTCCGTTAAATCAGCTGTTTGCTAGTGATGTGTAGATTTGTGTAGTGTTGTGTAATTGTACGGTCGGCGGGCATGGGTAGCACTGGCTGGGCGGAGCTGCCCGACGACAGTCCAATTTATCTGTCACTTATAATTGGAGTATAATAAAAAAAAACTTAATTCAAAGCTGCAACAGCAGCAGCTGCAGTTTTCGACGCCGCTGTTGTCATTGTTTATCCCATTCTAGTTGACAGCAGCGGCAGCAACTGCGCTGCTTTTCACGGACACGCCGGGCCAGCTGAATATCCTTGGGCATGATGGTCAAATGCTTGGCTTGAGTGGCGCACAAATCGGTGTCCTCGAACAGACCAACCAAATAGGCCTCCGATGCTTCCTGCAATGCTCCAAAGGCGGCCGACTGGAAACGCAAATCGGTCTTGAAATCTTGGGCAATTTCACGCACCGAACACTGGAAAGCCGGCAGCTTGCGGATGAGCAGCTCGATGGACTTTTGGTAGCGACGAATTTCTCTCAGTGCCACGGTACCAGGACGATAAAGATGGGGCTTCTTAACGTCGCCAGTGGATGGAGCCGACTTGCGGGCGGCCTCCGTGGCCAGTTGTTTGCGAGGTGCTTTGCCTCCAGTTGATTTACGGGCGCAACGAACGCAATTAGATCAACTACTTTTTATTCCGTAAAGTAATGTCAAAACTGTACGACTACTTTGATTGAAATAAATAATCTCCTAGTTTAATTGAATGATTGCATTTCTAACTAAATGATATGAGAGGTCGGCAAATAATAAACCATTTTACGACTTTCTTTAGTTTATTTGCATTTCTTTGTAGATATACAGAATACAATTTTGATTTATACTTCACTTTGCTTTTATTTGATTTCTTTTCAACTTAGAGATTTCGCTGCAAATGTTGTTGTACAAGTTCGTATAAGAATTCATTACTTAAGTTAATCTTGATTTGGTAAAATTCAGTTTTCAAAAAGAATTCTAGTTAAGTTTCGCATATTATATTTGGTTTTATTCATTATTTAGGCAATTCGGTTAGTTAATGTTCAAATAATTGTTAGTTTCGCGGAATTGGATATTGGGCATATATATATTTTGCACGAATACATTTTTATAGTGCACAATTGTAAACAGTTCTAGTGTAGTGGACAAAATATACAAACACATCAATCGTCGGGCCAAATCAATGTTAATATTATATGTATTTAGATTGACTTTTCTGTTTAGGAATCACAGTATTGTGCAAATAATATTATTCCATCTGCTTCTTCCCTTCGGCATTGCATAATGCCTTCGATTTATTTGGTTAAAACGATTTCAGTTTTCCCTTCTTGCAATATTTGACTATTTCCTTGCAGCAGACACAATACGAACAGCTGATTGGAACCCGACAGGCAGTGCAGTTAATTATATTGTTCGATCTCGAGACTTATGGCAATTAAATGCATTTTATATAGAGCAAGGTATAGAGTCGGCCGTTCCGAGAATGTGCTATATGTTGTTGCACCCTTCATTTGAATGGGCACATATAAAAAAGAGGGAATCTCCATGAATGTTTTGTATATATTATTATTTTTCTTACTTTGCGTTTTGATTTATTTAATATTGACTATTTTTGTTAAGAAATCACAATATCTATGCAAAATCTTACAAATCCGCCTTTATTTATATGTTTTATGTATTGGATGCATGTATAAGTACATATATATTTAAGTATACAAATATACACAAGTAAATGTATTTATATATGTATGTATATCGCTTTATTATGAACTTCAGATCGTTGTATGTATATATATATATATACATAGACAAATGTATGTATGTGTATTGGTGTATATATATATGCTTCATATGTGGCAGTTTATGTAATGACTGTGCCAACCGTGCGGACCTTATTGGTGTTTTCACCTTCTGACCACTTTTCAATTGTCTTCCTCAAAACTCGCTCATTTTCCTTAATTCTCATCTCATTCGTTGGGATATGCGTGGTGTTGCAGGTGTCATGAATTGTTGTTGTGGGTTTCATTATACGATTTTTTTTCTTTTGGTCTCGTTTTTTTTTTTTGTTTTTTTTTTTGGACTGTTTGTTCAAGCTAATTTCATTACATAAAACACATTTGGCTAAAATCTAATTGAAAGAACAACAACGGAATGCTCTTCAGTGCCTAATACCAAACTAATTCAATTTATTTTTTTTTTATTATTATTTTTTATATAATCTTTTGCAAAAATTTGTCTAAGCAACCCTGTATGTTTATAAAGAAATAATTCGAAGCTTTTAGCCACATAATATACATATACGCTACCATATATGCATGTACATTCATAGCAAATTAAGCAGTGTACATTATATATATATATATATAGATATATATACTTTATAGTTTTTTTCAATGGGGTAACTAGCCATAGAACTTTACAGCAAGTTCTGCAAGCAGAGCAACTCAATATAGCCAAGGGCCTTTGTAGCTTCTAAGTATACATATGTATGCACATACTTAAAAAATATACATTGTGTTCAATATGTGTATAATATATATATATATATACTTGTATATTATATAATTATTATTATAATTAATAAATATTTAAGATATTGTTAGGCTTGCATATTTTGTCTTTATTTCTGGAAATTGTTATGAATAGTTCAGAAAATAAATTGAAAATGTTACAAATGCTGTAGATTTGGAATATTGGATATATACGAGTATGTCTATCGCTCTATATAATATAGTTTACACTCAATAAATCGCTTATTAGAACTAAAGAACTGATTGATCCGTGTGAGACTCTAATTTGGAAGTTGTTACATATGAATGGCAGTTACTTTCGGCGCCTCAATGGGGTATTTACTGGCTGACTTTGACTTTCTATCTCTATCTGTATTATCGGCTCAAATTAACTAATTGCTTTACTTATGCAAATAATTATAATTAGTAGACAAAAAAACGATGTATTTCAATTCATTGTAAGTTATACGGAGATATAAACATAGGTTTTACAGAATTCAATTATGCTATGGACGTTTTCAAAATAAATTAACTTAGGCATATTATAATAATTAGTGCATACATCAGACAAATAAACAATTCAGTTATTAAGTTCATGAAAGTTGTTGTTTTTCGATTCTTACATTATTATGATTTTTGTTCTGTTTTTTTAGTTTCGAATATTTACTTCGGAAGGCGCAAGCTAGATATTACAATGGATTTCGATTGTTTGACTATTTGATCTGTTTGTGCCATATCAAATATAAGCATATAAATATTATCATCTTGTAAATGTATAAAAAAAAATCAGCATCAGTTTGTTTGATTGCCCAACCAAAACGTATATAAGTATATTAACTGACATACGAGTATACATGTACACTGAACACAAGAAATTTGCATTATTACACAGTACGAATTTGCAGCAAGCAAACCATTTCATCTCAAGGATTTGGACTATAATATTAATAGCTAACTCATTTTAGCCAATTTTTCGAAATATCATAGTTAACCGTCATTATAAATGTTTTCAATTAATGTAAACTTAATCTTGATCTTCAGACAGATATCAAATATATGTTGTATGTTCATATTAATCCATTTGAAGTTCCATTTGAAGTTCATATATGCTCACAAGATTCAGTAATTAAGTTGAAGTTTTTAATTGTACATTGTTTTTAGTTAGTTGAAAAATATATAAATTTTCTCTATTAAATTTAAGTGTAATTATAATTTTTTTTCTTTTTTTAATTTCTTTAGATGGTATACAAAAATGCGATTGATCGATTCTTTTTTTTTTTTTTAATTTAAGCCTGGTTTGGAAATTCCACATGACGAGCTCTGTGTGTTGCTGTGGAAACATGGGTGCAGTGGGTAGTGGCGCAGAGGGGGCTGCAGTTTGAAAAATATCCGTTGTGTGGCAGTTATGCTATCAGAAGAAAAGGCTATCAGAAGAAAGGGCTATCGGAAGAAAAGGCTGTCAGAAGAAAAGGCTGTCAGAAGAAAAGGCTGTCAGAAGAAAAGGCTATCGGAAGAAAAGGCTATCAGAAGAAAAGGCTTTCAGAAGAAAAGGCTATCAGAAGAAAAGGCTATCGGAAGAAAAGGCTATCAGAAGAAAAGGCTATCAGAAGAAAAGGCTATCAGAAGAAAAGGCTATCGGAAGAAAAGGCTATCAGAAGAAAAGGCTATCAGAAGAAAAGGCTATCAGAAGAAAAGGCTATCGGAAGAAAATGCTATCGGAAGAAAAGGCTATCAGAAGAAAAGGCTATCAGAAGAAAAGGCTGTCAAAAGAAAGGCTATCAGAAGAAAAGGCTATCGGAAGAAAAGGCTGTCAGAAGAAAGGGCTATCAGAAGAAAAGGCTATCAGAAGAAAAGGCTGTCAGAAGAAAGGGCTATCAGAAGAAAAGGCTGTCAGAAGAAAAGGCTGTCAGAAGAAAAGTCTATCGGAAGAAAAGGCTATCAGAAGAAAAGGAAAAAGGAAACTTGCAGCGAACATTTGGCAAATAAAAGTGAAGAAGAAGAAGAGCTGCAGCTCCAGTGACAAAGTACTCAGAAATAGAAACATTCTGCACAGATCTGAGTGTATGTCGGCAGTGAATTAATTCCTTCGCACAGTCGTACAATGGGAAAGTATGGATTCTTAAGAAGTAGATGCATTTGACTGAGAGCTTATTATTTATTATTTTTATTATTATTAATTATTATTGAACACCAGGCGTACGTGAATTAAAGTTTGCAATTCAAAAATATATATAGTATTATTCCATCGAATTGAGATTCTGGCTACGTCCATGTTGCAAGAAGGAAAAGTTCATCACACACAAATAATTAGTTGCATTATAATTTTGCTGATGCTGTTCAGATTCTGCAGTAACTATAAGAAAAAAGTACACACAAATAGGCATGAAAACTACCTTACAACGATTTCCTTTCAATCCAATTTTTTGTACATTATTTTGTATACCCTTTTCGAGGATATTATAGTTTTGTGCAGACGTGTGTAACGTTTATAAAAAAAACCCTTTGTATACCCTTGAAGATGTTATATTAAGTTTGTCGTGAAATTTATAACGCATTGAAGAAAATGTTTTCGACCCAATAATGCATATATATTCTTGATCAGCATCACTATTAGAGTGTATATAGTCGATCCTTGTCCGTGTCCCTACGTTTTCAAGCCATTTTGATGAATCTTGAATATATCATTTTTTGCTACAGGCAGTGCTTATGTCGGAGTCGGCCGGATTGGATTTGTATATGCTATAGCTGACATAGGAACAATCGCTTATGAACATATTCTGACAAAGATTCCCAGACCAAACTCACTAGTAGTCAGTGATAAGCCTCCATAGGATCAGTCGGTCCGTTTTAAAAATATATAAAGAAATTTAGATGTCAGCAGATGGACTCCGAACTACAGGTACCCATTCCTAGATACCCATCCTATTTGACAACTCCCTCGTTGTTACAGCGGCAAAAAAATCATTTAAAATCAGTAAAAAATGGATTGCCAAGTGTAAAATGAAACTTGGGCTTCAAGGGTATGTAAAAGTTGACAAAAGAACTTTTACAAATGAAACATGGTGTTACTTGCTGGTGAACGATGGGAACAAAGAGATGCATCAATCTAACAGGTTTATATTTGCAATGTCATCCGATGTTTACTATAACATCTTTTGAACGTTTCTAATTTCTTGTGTTTGTTTTCACTACATCGAAGAAGGCGGATATTATTAGTATTATTATTAATTTTACATACATAAAAAAGCAAGAAACACAAATTTTAAGTTTTTATACTTTTCCAACCACGCATCTTTGAAAATAAACATTTTTCTCCTTCTTTCTTCATGCTAGTAGACACTTGCGAAGATTTTGGGTTGCTTACACACACACACACACACACATACGCACACACACAGTCACACATATGCACACAGACACAAGATTAGTAAGTAAACTTGCATGTTGATTTTGAATGCACAAATTGAAAAAGTAAATGAAGGCAATTGCCACGCCTCTTAGACGTAGGTGGCAACGGCAGCCGTGTTCGCTGTACCAGCTCCTGCGCCGCCGCCACTGCTGCTGCTGCTGCTGGCGCCAGCTGCATTGGCCCCACCACCACCAACGGCGGATGCTCCAGCCTGTGCCAGCTGCGGCTGCTGATGCGCCGCAGCGGAGTTGTTCAACGGCTGTGGGCTAACCGGTGGCTGCAGCTTGCCGGGCACATACTGCCCAATGAAGGATCCGTCCTCGGTGAACTGACCTGTGAATAAACGAAATTGAAGCGATTACAAATTGTTGAATTCATTAGTTTAATGTTAGGTTAAGCGATTGTTTTAGCCACAACCAACACCAGTTGAATTTTGATTGCGTTAGTTCAGTTAGACGCGTTTAGGTGTAAAAATGTTGGTATTATCATTTATTATGTGTTGTATGTTGTAGGTTTATTGAGTTAGCTGCTCGATTCATGATTCATGGCTAACGGCGGGGACGATTGATTAGTCGTGCTTATGGCGTAGAGTTTTTAATTTTAATTGGGATGAACTAGGCTCTAACTACTGGGTATGTATACAAACAAGATACTACATACATTAGCTGCATGCTTCATAAACATTACCTGGTAATAACATCGTACAAACTTAGGTAGGATATCGGGTTTTGCAACTCAAAACATTGTTTTTTTTCTCTTACACAATTTTTTTTGAGAATATTTTGGAGTAACACATTCATCCACGGGCACTACAGTTATATATTGAAGCAATGTACTACAACTACTTTGTATCTTTCTTGAAATCGACATCAAACTGTGCGATTGCAGTGATTTGTGGCAAGTTGGTGGGCAACTTTTGAAATGATGACTCAAATTGACGCTTTGTTGTTTACTTTTTCTTTATTTTGTTTGTTGGTTTTCCTTTCTAATATAGTCATATAAAAATTAAATATTTTTATAGTTTCTTTTTTTTTATTTAATATTAAATAGCTCTACTTCACACAAAAAAAAAATAAACATAATATGCATTTTTTTCTTCTTTGTTTTTAGTTTTTATGCAAAAAAAGACAACAAACTGTTTACAATGTACAGTTGTTTACAACATTTCCTTATGTTTTGCCGTCCAAGCGAACTGATAAAAAATGTTTATATATATATATTTAAGAAATAATAAGGTAAAACATATTTCATTTAAAAATATTGTACACAAAATTAAAATTATGAAACAAAACTAAATAGAATTTAAAAGAAAATACACAAGTATGCAAATTTTGTTTTTCAAGTAGGAGGAATCTAAGAACGGTGAATTTACATTAATTACTTTTGAAACGAAATTTGAAAATTTAAATATGTATTTACGCGTATGCATTACATGTTAAAAGTGTGGGAGAGGGCAGACTGAGAGCGCTAGTCCGATAGACAGTTGGATAGACAGATAGAGAGAGAGATAGAGAGAACGAGCAAACGAAACACGCAGCGGCTTAGAAGTGTGTGGTGGATTGGGAAGCGGTTGAGTTGGAGTTGAAGTTGAAGTTGGGTAACGGTTTTCGTTTTTGTTTCTGAACTTGAGGCTTTCTCAGCTGTTGCTGCTGCTGTCGCTAATTGGGCGAGTCAGTTCGTCAGATTTATTCAATTGTTATGTAAATAAATGTAATTGATGTTTAATTTGATGTTTTTTTTAAGGAGTTTTTGCTGCATTGCTGCTATGGTTTGTTCTTTAACTTCATTTTGCTTGGCAGTCATTTTTTGTGTGTTTAGTTCTAAGTTTTAGTTATTTTATAAGAAAATATTCGCATTCATATAGAAAATAAACTCGTCGCACTAAAAATTAACTTAAAGAAAACTTTGATTTTCATGTAGAATTTTGGGCTGTATTTGTTGTTGTTGCGGATGTTGTTGTTGTAGTTGTTGTTGTTGTTGTGGAGGGGCTCGTTTCGAATTGGTTCGGGTTGCTGCTTACAAATTAAATCAAAGTCCTTTGCGTCCATATTGGCCAATAAAGGAACCATCCTCGTTTATGCCTGCGTTTCGTTGTTATTTTTAATTTTTTTTTTTTGTTGTATAGTGTAGTATTTTTGTTTGTTTTTTTTGTGTGTTTTTTTTTTAGATTTCATGTGTTGAAAAGAAAAAAATGATACGAATAAGTAAATCAAATGTTTGTGCACAATGAATAAAACATTAAAAAGAAACGAAAAACAAATACAAAGCAAGAAACAAAAAAAAAAAAAAACAGCGAACCTCGGCACACCGAAAATTACATACCCTTGCAGAGAGTTATATATGATGCGATAAATGTTCTACGAGTGTTTCTTTAATCAACATTTCGTTAATAACATGCTTAGAATCAGACAGGCGGACATACTCTGAGGCTAAGGCATGACACATTTCATGACGAACCTATAATACCCCCTGCAAGGGCATATCAAACTGAACGGCAATAAACATTTAACGATTAACTACTGGGCCTTTAACATAAATAAATACAAAAACAGTTATCTTAGGCATGCCGACTATTATATACCCTTGTAAATATCTGAATTAATAGTACAGAATTTATATATAATTATATATAAAACCATAATATCAACTACAAGGGTATATAAAGGCAAATACGTTCGCTAATTATGTACAAATGAATTATCATAAACACAGCATCATCCACTTGGCTCCGTACAGTGTCACAAGCCAAAAGTCAAGAGTAAGCTAACAAGCTGCCAAACTATGCCAAGCTTAACAAGTGCAAGAAAGTGGCAACAACACGCTAGCGGCACAGATATATATTACTTTTTTATATTTTTTTTATTTACAATAATAAATCAATTATTTTGTTACTCATAAATAACTGTTTTAGGGCGTGAAGCTTTGTCAAGTTTTTTGTTGTTCACATTCCTGAATTTAGGTGTGCTGAATTGATAAAACATTAGCTCTGAAAATGTTGGCAAAATATGTCGGAATAGTTTACAAATTATGATTTTAATTTTGTTTTATTTTGTCTGCAATCATGCTGAGGTTTTCCAACCCTTTTTCTGCTCCAGCTGTCTGGAGAGATATCAGCAAATGTTTATCTTAAAGATGGATAATTCTAGCCTATATCTTGGTTAAACATATCCATGGAGAGAAGGACAACGCGTGCAAAGTAACAAAAGGATTTAGCGAAGCGCGACACAAGAAGCCAGCCAAAAGACAATTTAAGAAATACTAAAGCGAATACCGGGCAAATTGCTACCTGGACGAAATGGTTGAAGAAAGATGACGTCAATGCTGCCACCGTCGCCGCCAACGACAACAATTAGAGATGGTGCGCTTGTATATGTCTGTGTGGGGGTATGCGATAATGTGTATGTGTGTGTGTGAGTGTGTGTGTGTGTGTGTGCATCAACAGAAATATTAGAAAGTCATTGTGAGGGGATTAGGCTGCAGGAAATTGTTGGCTCATGGACTTGGAGTCGTATGGCGGCGGCGACTGCTGCAGCTGGGCAGGCTGAGATTGAAACTGAGGCGAAGTCGATGGCTGCTTAATGCCAACCTTGCGCGCAGCGGTGGCGGCATGGCCGGCGGCTGTGGTCACAGCTACATCATCATCATCAACATCATCATCATCATCATCATTATTATCATCACCATCATTATCATCATCATGATCATCAACATTAAAAACAAAAAAATTGTGACAAAAACGAATGAAAATTTAAAAACAAAACAAAACAAAAGAAAAACAAAATAGAATAGAAAAACAGTAGACAAAAACATAGACATGGACTGGGACACTTGGAACACTTGGGATGAAGTGGAGTTAACTATGGCTCTTACCTGTGTCGCCATCGCCATATTCGGCCATCGAATCGGTATCGCTCTCCACGCCGGGCTTATTCGCTGAACTAACGGATTGGCGACCAGCGCTCTTGTTGTCCAAACTGCAAAACCAAAAATGAGGGAGTGTTATCGTTATTGACTTTATCGATATTATAGACGGAAGCTTACGGTTGCGAGTACTCGTGGAAACCACCCTCATCCGGGTAGTCACGCCGACCATTGGCCAGCTCCCGATCGTGCACATCGTATTTACCACCGCGATTACGCCGTATGATGCAAATGATGATGAACAGGATGATGATGATGGCCAGCGCCAGCATCATGCCAATGAACCAACCAGCGTTCGCCAGACTCTCATTTCGCACCATTATTGGTCCCTCGATGCTGTTCGTATCAATCTCGCTGGTGGCGCTCTCCGTGTGGTAGTGTCCATCGACGGATACAACGCGGAACTCATAAACGGTATTCGGATCCAGGCTGCCAATCTCCTGATAATCAACTGCATTCTCGGCGTGTTCATTCTTCCATTCCGTTTCACCTTTGATTCTGTAAATATTTGCCAATTTAGTATACACAACTATTTGAAGGTTAGTTGACGGTAATCTTACCTGTACTTAGTGAAAAAGTGCGAGCCTGAACGTCCATCAGTGCTGGGTACCCAATTAATACGATATCTGGGCAATCCATTCGTCGACGACAGTTGTTCCCATGTCAAAGAGGGCGTGGACGGCTCCGCATTGTCCTCGCCTAGTGTGCTCTTCTCTATGTAATGCCTGAAGAGAGATTAGAATGGAAATTTGTAGAAGCGGCCAAAGAGAGAAGGTGGTGTGTGAATGTGTCTTACTCGGCACCCTCGCCCATCTTGGTGGTGGCAGTGATGGAGATGCGATATTTGGTGTTCGGTTTCAGGCCGGCCATTTTCATGCGCGTAATGCGTGGATCGGTGATATGGGGATCGTATTCACGTCGCTCGTCGACAAAGCTGCCGCGGACAACTTCATAGTAGATCTTGTAGCCGGTTAGCTTGCCATTGGGATTGAGCGGTTTCTTCCAGGTCAGCCAGAAGGCGGATGAGCCAAGCGGATATGCCTCCAGGGTTTGCACCGATGACGGCACACCCTCGGGGGTATCAAAGTCAATCACAGCGCTGGGCGGTCCGTTGAAGCGTCCGTTGTAGACCAGGACACGTGCATAATTCTTGGAGTCCGGCTTGAATTGTGTGACGAGCGCTTTGCTATGGATCGTATGAATCTCCCGCAAGCCCTCTTCGCCCTCCTTGTCTGTCCAAGTTTGGATCTTGTAGCCCTTGAAATGGCCGCGCACAGACTCCTCACTGACCGGATTCCAGCCGAGATAAGCATTGGTGGCACTGGTCACGTGCTGCATGCTAAAGTTGGTCGGCGCCTCGAGGGGACGATCCTCACCCGAGTAGCCAATTACCTCCTCGGCGGCAACATTCGATTCGCCGCGCTCATTGATGGCTACCACCTTGATGTGATACTTGACGAATGTCGGCTGATCGGCGATCAATAGATTACTCTGACGCCAATCGTAGATATCCTTGTTCTCCCAGGCGGCAGCGGGTATGTCGCGTTTCCAGCTAACGCGGTACTGGAAATTCGGTGCATTGTGCTCAATTTCCGGCATCGGTGTCCATTCGATGACCAAATTGTTTGGCTCCGTGCCCTGGCCGACGACATTCTCGGGATTCTTAAATGGCACATTCGGTTGTGTGGTGCACGCTTCACTGTGCCCGGACGGCGGCGATTGGCCAATTTTGTTAAACGCAATCACACGGTATGTGTAATTGGCCCATGGCGACATTTGCACAACAAATGAGGAATCCGTGCTGGGCACCTTGTCGAACGCCCTATCCCAGGAGGCGGGCGTAAACGAGGTGTTGAACTGGATCGTATAGTGTAGAATGGGGGAGCGATTGTCACCCTGCGGCTCCCAGGAGATCTCCGCCTTGTCGTCCTGGCATGTGATGCCGGTCAATTTGGGGGCATTGGGCACATCCTGAACAATTAGATTGGCTCGCGCTGTGGCTTCGTCCAGTTCAGTTCTGGCCACGCACGTATATTCGCCCGAATCCAGCTCCATGGTCTTGGCAATTGTCAGGGAATTGTCATTGGTCTTGACGAAACGCGCCTCCGCATCAAAGTCGATGTTCTGGCCATCCTTCAGCCACTCGATCGTCAAATTCAGGTTGGGATCGTGCGCCTCATTGCAACGGAATGTCGCCGATTGGCCAGCAGCGACCTCATAGTTCTGCGGCTCCTGTGTGATCCGGGTGCGCTCCCTAACCACCAGGGAACCCTGGGCGGTGGCATTACCAAACTTGTTGACCGCCAGGCACGTGTAGTTACCATTGTCGGCGAAGGTCACATCCTTGATCTCAAGATCACCCAAAGCGAGAACCGCGTAACGTCCGCCGGTCAGCCAGTTATTGTTCTGGCGCCACTTCACCTGTGGCTTCGGTGCGCCAAAGACGCGACATTTCATTGTGATGTTGCGTCCGTTGACGGAAAACTCGGCACGGGGCGGCTCCTGAATCTCTGGCGGCAGGGCCTGCACATTTAGATACACATCCTTGTAGACATAGCCCAGAGAATTGGTGGCGTTGCAGCCGTAATTGCCCGTATCTTTCTTAACCAGATTCACAATCTTGATGTAACTATTCGTAACTGTGCGTCGCGAATTCGGTTCGCTCTGTGCAATCGGTTTGCCATTGTGGATCCATTGGATCGTTGGCTCCGGATGTCCAGCGGCCTTGCAATTGAAAACGACCTCCTCATCCTCGGCAGCATTTTGGATTTCCGGCTCCTCGGTGAAATAGGGTATCGCATGGATTTTCAAATTAATCGAATAGGATTGGGCGTTGCCCACACCGTTGGACACGTCGCAGTTGTAGGAGCCTGCATCGTTGAGATTCGCTTGCCTGATCACCAGAGATTTACCATAGTTGCCTTGCGTAATGTGATCGCTCCACTGCACCCGCTCGCCATCCTTATACCACACCGTCTGTGGTAGCGGTGTCCCGCCATATATGCAGTACAGTTCAACCCGCTTGCCCCGTAGCGCCACCTCATTCTTGCGCGTCACGTACTGACGCTTGGGTGGATGTCGATTCTGGGAGGCGCTCACGCCCATCTGCTTGACGTCGAGGAGTATCTTGTTGCCGATCTTGTATTCGTTGCGGAACACCGAGGTCGCCGAGCAGGCATAGTAGAAGTCATCGCTGGCATCCTCGCGCGTTACATTTGAGAACCAGAGCGTGCCCTCCGGATCGAGGGTCATGCGCGAGTTGTTGATCGACTTGATACCCGAACCGATGCTCTGCTGGATCAGCCAGTTAACCGTTGGCTTTGGCCAGCCGTCGGGCGCCTCGCATTGCAGCGAAAAGGGATCGCCCTCGTTGGCCTCAACGCTGCGTGCCACCTCATCCTTGAACGCATTCAGCTCCGCTTTGCGCACAAACACCGAATTCGATGTGGCAACACCAAACTCGTTGCTGGCAAAGCACTGATACTGTCCCAGATCCTCATCCTTGGGCGATGTGATCACCAATGAGCCGCGTCCGGGCTGCCTGGACATACGATTATCGTATGCCTGCCAGTCAAACGGTTTCCCGTTCTTGATCCATCTATATCTGCAATTAGATAAAATCATTGCGATTTGTATGAGTAACAGATATATTTCTTGTATTCTTATTTATATTTTGTACATCGATTCTTGAATGGATGATAAACCAGAAATTCATCATCATTAAACGAATCTGTCCTAAGTGGAGGTAAATCTCACACAGATTCTAGAAATTTAGTTCGCAGATGCTTCGAAAGCCAAATTGTGGTTTAAATATTCCGAAACACCTTTCATGTGATCACTTAAGCCATAAGACAAAAGCTAAAGCAATCAGTCATAAAGTCAATCCGGACTAACTGATTTATTATAGATATTATTTTCTAGTATTTTGCAGTCCATTTACTCGCTAATTAACATAAATATCAAGTGTTTTACGCAAGCTTCTCACTTAAATTTGATTATCTTATTACGATTATAACTATATATGTACATGTATGTGGATTAAAGACATTACTAAGTTGCTAAAACAGCGAAAGATATATGCATATATACTTCCTGATTTGCTCAATTGCGACTCATTAAGCGGCGGCGCTCTAACAAGTTAATTTACACATTTAATTTGATTCAATCTTCAATCATACACATTACGTATTTTTTTTCTTTTCGTAATTTTCTTTTTGTTTCTTGGGCAATGAGACATATAATAAGTGTCCATGTTATAACTATGACGAATTGTTTAATTTCCAATTGCGAAAATGGTTCATTAAACCGAGTGTGCTAGAGCCGAGGAACGAGGAACGAGGAAGAGGATGGGGATGGGGATGAGGATGAGGCCTCTCATTTGCCTCAAGCTTTACGTAATTGCAATTAAGCGCAAAGGAAGTTAACGAAAGCAACAACAACTCAGATGATCCGTTATTTTTGGATATTTTTATGTTTCTTATTCTCATTCTCATTCTCTTTCTATCTCTCTGTCTCTCTCTCTGTCTGTCTGTCTGCCCGACTGTCTCCCTCTTTCATAAGTCAATTATGTAAACTGGTCGCTGCTTGAGCTTGTTAAGCGATGAATTTTTAGTTTTTGTGAGTTTTTATTATTTACTCAAGCGGCTCCCGAGACATCGAGAATCGTTGCTCACCTCTCACCTCTTACCCCGGCCGCCCCTGTTCGCCCAGCTGCTGCCGGTCATGGAATAGGTCAATCATATGAATTGTTTTTAAGTGTTGTAAGTTGCAATGCAACGTTTAAAACGGGGCGAGATGACGGGCTTGCGCCACAGCTTGCAACAATGTGGCTGCTGTTTGGGTTTGTTGAACTTCTTAGCGAACAGTGGTTTGCAACAAATTTGACTTTGAGTAATGAGTAATGAGTAATTCAAGATTAATAATATTACGTTTCTATAGTTGTAATCTTGTTATGCGAGATGGATTGATGGAAGTTCGCTTGCTTACATTACTATAAGTAAGCAAGTATTTGGTGCACATTTGAACATTCCATTCGGAAAATGAGCTGGCAGTTCTTGTGTCAATTGCTGTTGCTGTTGCCAGGGCAATAAGGGTGACGTTGTGCCAATGACACATTGAGTTGGTGGGCAAGTCCATGGGGTAATGTTAGACTAACCCCTAGTTAACCCCATGGTAGCCTAGTCAATACATGCGCTGACTCAGTGTGACCACCCCCCCCATTCCCCCATTCCCACACACACGTATACACATATACCCGCATCCCGTCCTTCGTCTCGGCTATGTGCACAGTTCAGTCAACCAAGTCGTCATCAGGCAACACCATCAACATGAAGGCAGCCAAGCGGGCAGGTGCTGCTGACCGAAAAAGTTAAGCAGCCCAACTAAACCGGCTAAATGTGCAGCGGCCCACACCCTTAACTGAACACTAACCCTTCCCTACTGCTGTTGCCGAAGGCAAGAGTCCCTACCGCCCTCCCTCCCTTCTCTCCCGTCCTTTCGCAATGCATGCAACTTCCTTGAGCCGTTTGTCTGTGTAACTTTAACTGTAACTGTATGTGTGTGTGCTTTTTGTTGGGTTGTCAGCTTGGCTGCCACTTAACCCCAGCGACTTTGTAATAGTTTTTGGATGGCTCCTTACCAGATATCTATCCATCCATCCATCCAACCCTGCTCTGCCTCTGCCAGGCACAAAAGTGCGATTAAAATCTCTTTAGAAATTGCGAGCAGGCAGAAGGCTTGGTGCTTGCTGCTAACTGCTAACTGTATGAGTCATCATAACACATACACACACTAACACACACACACACACCCAGTAATGGGTTGGTTTTTTTTTTGGAAATGGGGTTGCAAATACTAAACAAGTTAGCTTGCCTTACCACAAGATACCCTTTACCATACATTCATCGGGTAGCGAAAATGCTTTCTGCTGAATGTTAACTCATTGCTACAATTTTGTACTACCCTCATTAATAATTTTGAACAGGGTACAGGGCCGCATAAACTGCATAAGTTTAACAAAATGCCGGAGCATATTTTTTAGCGCATTACTATACGGTTGGGTTGTGAGGTTGGAAACACGCTCCTTGCGGCTGCTTTTATCTGCATGTGGCATGCGAATAGAAAGCCCTAACCCACTTCCATGTTCGCTTGAAGTGAAATAAAGAAAAGGAACCAGAACAACCACAAGTAAATGCAATACTTGCATAGAGGCGGCTCCTTGCAACTTAGCGGGAAAAACATAGAAAATAGCAACAACTAAAGAGTTGGGCAGTTACGGAGTTAAACCCCTTTAAAAACTGCAAGTGGGAAAATTGCTGATGGATCAAAAAGTGCTTTTCGTTATTTATCGATATATATATAGATATATATATGGATTTCTGATGCGATATCAGAATGATGCCTTTCGCAACTAATTTGTAATTCTGGCGACACAAAATACCAATACTTTACATGGCCCACCCACTTCAGGCACGGTGGGTGTGTGCTTTGAATGCCATGTAACTCGAGCAGGGAGCAGAAACGGACAGCATTTGGATGACAGATGACGGATGACGGATGACGTCGCCAAGCTGAGGGCTGATGGCTGAGGATGTTGTTGTGGATTTGTGGCTAGAGGGTTGCCATTGCGCAATTTACAGCGAAATGCTTTTACGCTGTATACATATGTGTGCGAATAAGTGTATGTACACATAAGGCTCGAAGTGGAGCACAACAATAGAATTATCAACCAAATAAAAAAAAATACAAAACAAATAGTTGTAAGGGAGGAAGGAAGGAGATAAGCCGGCTGCGACTGTCTCTGCCACTGTGAACTGGGCGTGCCCCGCGTGCATGTCAAACGTGCAATGACACCGAAAATGCCGACTAGGAAACAAGGCACCGTCTCCAAGGTATCACCACAAAGCGTTGCTCATACAAATGGGACAAAAGTTTCAGTTGACATTCTTGTTGGTCGTATTAATGTGACGCTAGCATGCAAACCGGTCTTCTAGCATTTCTCAGAACTGCCTTATAGGGCGAGATAGGGTGAGACAGGCCGAAAAAAGGCTAGAATTTGCGTGGGTCCTAGCAACAGAAAAATACACACACAATTGAAGCGCTTCAGGGAGTCACAGTGTCCAGAGAACATACCGAGCATATACGAGTAGTCCAAAATAATCAATTTGTTCCATTCCGAATTCAACTTGCCTGGATATATGTGGAATTTGTTGTTAAAGGACGACTTGTGAATAAATGATCTCAGTTAAGCTAAAGTTCGTCTTTTAGATATTCCCATTACTAATTAGAGCTCGACTAAGAGATACTCTGTACGCAGCTGTTCAAGGTATTATATCGATTTTCACCCGTTTATAGTCTCTTATAGTCTCTAATACCTCAAATTTCTCATACTTTTAATGGCTACATTCTTCGCTGAATGGTTGACAATATAGGAGACTGCTGCTACAATATAATACTCGACTTGCAATTCGAACGCAACCGTGTCAATTGACATAATTGCATAAATTATAATTACACTTAGAACTCTTATAGATGTAGTACAATAAGGGACGACGACCAACGAGCGAACCTGCTCATGTGTTTCTAAGTGGCGCTTCTAATGGGCTGTTGTAATTGAACTGGTGTTTGCCTCAAGCAGCAGCAGTCAGTGAGTCCTAGAGTCAAAGTCAGTCAGAGACAAGTCATTAAACAAGAGCGTAAACATATTTGAATATGCATAGCGATGCATATATATAATATATAATATGTATGTATATCAAGCTCTGTTATCGATTTATGTCGAGTGGCAACCCTTTGCTTTTAGGCAAAACAAACAAAAACAATAACGGAATTTACAACGCAACGTGCCACATGTTGGGGATGTGGCAGATCCAGGACTCTGGACTCATTATGACTCATCGAGGCGCGCATAACTTCACTGCCAGCCAACCAACCTAACTGACTGACTGGCTGCATCCGAAACGAATGCATGAATGCCAGACGCGGCAGGGCAGTTGATGTACGTACATATGTACTTAACATCTGACATAAATGACTAGGTTCTAGGTACTAGGGTCCCCACCAGACCAGACCAGACGAATGCTCCAGCGTATAAGGGCACAAAGCTGCAATAGGGAATTGCGCTTGGCGAATGGCGTTTTCCCCACACCGGAATATATGAAAGGGTTGTTTGTGCTCTGGTATTTCTCAACACACACACACATACACACACACACACAGAGCACTTGACGCTGTGCGGCATGAATGAATCAAATGAATTAGAGATTGACGAGTGAGTGTTCTTGCCACGTTTGTTGCTCTGTTGCCGTTGTTGTTGTAGTTGTTGTTGTCGCTGCTCGTGTTGCAAGAGGCTAGACGCTCAGGCACGTGGCTGGGATGCTGGTGGAACTAAGGGCTGAGCTCTGAATACAGCCACAGCTTCACAATATTATGTAAATATTGTGTGTGGAAAATTGTGCTTGGCTACACGAATCACAAATCACTCCGGATATTTCATAAAGTTGCAAATGTGAGCAAAGTGGCAAAACTGTAGTAATCGAGTAATCGATAGCAGTATTACCGTTATAATATCTCTTGGATTCTATCGAAATCCGATCGATCAATCTATTAATATGATTAAGCGATACTACATTTGGATACTACATTGATATGTACAATATATAATATAAATATTAAAACTGAACCCTGCAACATATATTTAACGATTCGAATTGAAATAAAATCCTTTTGGCAATGTTATTTAGATATTTGTGTGTCTTCACTCAATTCCTGTATATAACAATGTTGTAGAGTAAGATACGATTTCATTCGGTGTCTTAACTGATGAATATATTACACTCGTTCAATGTATTGCAAGGTTGTCTACTGCCAGACGATTTCTTAAACTTGATCTCATATTCCAAATTTGACAAAGTCTCAGACAGACTTCATGGCATCAGCGATACTCTCGAGTGGCCTGGACATAATGCATACTTGCTACATAATGACAGATGCTAAAAAGTGACTAAGCAGTATATATAATATATATACATAAAGGAAGATTTGCAAATCGGATACGATAGTCTAATTAGATCGAGTTATATACCGATCGAGAAGTATGGTTCTAACTTGTACCAAAACTAGTTTTAATACAGCCTGTGCATGAGATATAGAGCTTTGTCAACTTATGTCGCCATTCATCGATTTTGTTCAGAAACACAATATACTCTGCTATGCATACACAATTGAATATGTATGTATGTGTGTATGTACGAATGTATGTATGTATGTACGTATGTACGAATATATTAGATGAAAGCTTAACCGCCCCAATTACCAAAGTCGAAGCCAGCAAAATGTCAAATGGCAGCGTCGCTTGTGCAAAAGCTTGATTTCTACGCATGAATCATGTGCGGAAGTTGTGGAAGTAGTTCGCCCTAAGACTGGGGGTGACTTGTGTCATCGGCATTGACGAGCACGCTCTACCTTATACTGTATATATATATATCGGTTTCACATCGCATACATATATGCTTATACAATTTGAAATTAGGAATAGTAAGCAGCAAAGGGAAAATATTTTTGGATAGAGGAAAAGACATGCTATATGCAACAAGTAGTGGACAAATCAGCAAAAGCGATAAATAAAATGTTGCACAAGGTAGCAGTTGATTGTATAATGGCAATTTGTAGGGCATCATTCAGTCGTGTTAACCCCCAAGTTGTCGCATTTTTCCTGCTACAGCTGCTGGAGGCTATCTGAAAGTCACAAAATGCGCTGATGAAGTTGATTTTAATCACGATGATGATGCTGATGATGATGACAACGACAATTGGTGTGTATTCTGTTTAATGTGTGTTTCATCATCGTTCAGCTTTTCTTTTTTTTAGTAACCATTTTTTGTTTTTTTTTGTGATCAGTTTTTGCTTAAGGTGGGCACCTTTCCTGCAGCGATTCTGTGTGTTCAAATTCAAATAGACTGTTTTGGGGCGCCAGTTAGACGAGACCGAGCTTATTAATAAACATGAGGCAGCTATAAAAACCACAATAACAGAAGCAAGCAACGGCGCCAAAGAAGCAAAAATAACAATCCACAACTTCAGCAGCAGCACTACCAACAGCAGCAGGAGCGAGGTCGAGTTCAACATTGCGTGAAAAATCAATAAGTTGCTGCCCCCCCTCAGGCAACTAAAACAACACCAGCAACTTTATATAGACGCTTACATTTAAGTGACGAATAAAAATATTGGAAAATTACTCGTAACTTCAGCTGAGTTTTCCAAAACCCTTGAGAAACTTTAAATATTTAATCATAGTCGATCGATGTATATAGCAAGCAATTTATATTTAAGCAGACAAATTAGAAGTTATCATAGACTGAGTTTAGAGGAATGAGGATATTTTTGGGAAACAAAAAGTTCTGATCCTGAGTACTGCAACGGTTTCCAAAGGTCCAAAGTCGTCCGACATTCTGGAGGCCATCAATAGTCCTGCTTCTAATAACATTTTTTGGCAGACATTCGGCACACTGTGCGGCAGCACCTTGGAAAAGCAATGCCCCACTACCAACTGGGGGAAGCGGAGGAGCGAAACGCAGATGTTGCAAGCAGCGTAGTATTGTACATATGTTTAAGGTTGCACTAAAAGTTGTTGCTGCTATTTGTCTTGGGCGCTCCCCAAACTCCAAACTAGTTTTACAAAGTTCACCCAGGCAACTTTTGAGAACTTAAGTGAAAGACACAGATGCAAATACGTATACGAGATACGAACCAGAGAAAGCTGCGCTGTCCAGCTGCATAGACCTGCACTTGTAGTATTTTCTTTTTCATTTCTAATTTGTTGATTAAAACTGAAATAAATGCAAATTTCTGAAAACTGGGAAACTTGGTAGGCTAGATTACTAAGGCCACCGCTTACCCAGCCCTCAAAAATCGACCGTAATTTTAAAACTAGAGTCACTAAATTCGAAAGGTCCATTTATGATTATTTTCAGCACTCGAGGCGTTCGCCCGACTGCAACCTTAATTATTTGAACCTAAACTGTTTCCTTGAGCTATTCTACCTGTTTTCATCCCTATTGGGTGAGCTTGTAAGTGAGATTTATCAAAAATCGACGAAACTCCCAAAAAACACTTTCTGAAAAAGTATTTCCAAATGAAAAACAGATTCATTTATTTATTTTTGTTGTCGATGAATGGACAACATTTGAAATGGTGAAAAGCCAGTCAACCCAAACTGTTGTGAATAAGTATGTACGTGTATATGTATGTGCATATGAATGCATAGATTAACATCGAATTGCTAATAACCGCAAAGAATATCAACACTTGGGTATTCTAAAAAAAAAATTGTTTACGCGTCGCGCTGCTATGCAGTGACAGCAGCAACAATTTTTGTGATGTGTGTGTGTGTGTGTTGCACATTAGACAACAAAATAACAGCAATAACAACAAAAACAGCAGCAGAAGCAGCCAATGACAACAAACAAAAACAAAGTAGGTCACGCTGAATCACAGAGGCGTATAGTTCGTCTGTAGCGAGATACGTGAGACCAGCGAGTCCATTGTGAACTGTATGTTGCACGACTTCAATGCGGCACCGATTACGTCCCGCCCAGTTCCCCACTAGCTAAACACACACACACAGTACATATGCACGTATGCATATGTCTCTTGTGGAAACCTATTCAAAATATATGACAAGTTATGACTTTAAATACTTATATTTTATGTTGCCTTCTTCTTACCCTGATTCCTATATGGATCTGACCCTTTTCATTCGCCGACCGACTGAAAGATAACTTAATATTGAAATGCTAGTTTTCGAATCAGTATCTGCTCTCAGATCACGTTTATAGAACTGGATCGATAACTGCAACGGTTCGTCTTATATCGATATAAGTCTGACATTGATAGCAGAAATGCCACAATTTAATCATTTTGTATTTGTATACAACAATATATAAAAATGAAGGAACACAAAAGTTGTCACGTGAAGGAAGCCCTTACCCATCTATGCGTAAAATATACTCAAGGTATCTCCAAGTCTAGCTGTCTCGAATTGAGCTTTTTATGATGTATCTTAAGTTCAGACTTAACTTAAATGTTTGTAATTGTCTTTATTAAAGGTAACGTGCCACATACATTGTCTGCCATGGAATTCGTTATTATGGGCCGTTTTTGTTAATAGCTATGTGTTTTTTTTTTTTATGTAATATTCAAGTTTTTATCTTTCAATATAAAATTGTCTTCTTCTTTTCCTCAAATTGTTAATCTTATAAATTAAGAAACACGCTTGAAAACTGGTTTTCCGAACCCAATCGAAACGAAGCCATGCCATGGAGCACAACACACACACACTCACACACACACACACACACATAGTTTGTCATTGTAGTAGATTTTATTATTTAACAACGATTGAGCAATTATTTGATCAATTTTACCAATTAGCCAAACTCTTACTTGAAAGAAAATCATTGCAAATTGAAAGTGTGAAAGGCGACAAATATATATTTCGAACTATGCCATGTTGCACATTGCATATTGCATCGAGTAAAACCAAATGGAAAAATGCAGTGCAGGGAGGAAGCAATGACAGCTGAACTGAAAAGAAAAGCCACCAAGCAACAGACTTGCTCTTCATCTGAAACAATTGGGCTAGGCCGGCATTAAGCCTTGTCTGGGGTACGGCAACAGTGAACAGTTCGACTTGGAGTTCGACATCATTACGTAATGCCCATAGCTTGGCTTATGCATGCGATACATATATATATATATATATATATATATACACATAAAAATTTTAACATTCGAAAATGTGTATGTAATCGTATATTCTAAGCATGCCGGACCATCCGGTCAAACTGGTTATTATTACTACCTGTCCGTACACTTGCCAACATAATAATGATCTTCGTCATCATTAGGAACGACGTCATGGCCCAAAAAGCGTGCACTCACACACACACACACACACAAGTTTCCCACTATTAACCCATTTGACGCGATGTAAAATACATAAATAAAAAATTTACGCATTGCCAACTATTGCAGAAGGTTACAAACTGGGCCCAAGTAAGAGGAAAAGAAAGAGAGAGAGACACACATTGCGAGAGAGAGAGAGAGAAAAAGCCATTTGACATCTGTTGCTGCTGTTGCTGCTGCTACTGCTGCGTAGGAAAAACTATTTTCGGTCGGCTACTTTTCATATTTTCAAGCAGCACGTCACGCACTTCATTCCGGGCCAACTTGTTTTCGGAATCACAAATGAGGTCATCGTCCAAGCGCGTTAAAAATGAAATTCCGCATTTCGAAATGACTTAATGCAAGTACAGGCGGCAGCATAATAAAAAGAAAAACTTCACAGAAAGTAACATACAAAATACAAAAAAAAAACAAAAAAAAAAAATGAAACGTGTTTCAATGGCGAACAGGTTCTAATCGGCCATATAGAGAATCACATAATAAAAAAAAAACCAACTGGAATTGTTGACATGTGCAGACATGTGAGTCATTTCAATTCGAATGATGTCACAGCATCAAGATCAGCATCATTATGATTAAACGAGATGGATACGAAGTCGGGTGTGCAAATGCAACCAAATTTGCACACTGGAATATAATTTAAGTATGAATAAACATATGTGTACGTATTTACTCAGCGTCTACGAGTATAAACAGATACACACATACATACATACACATATATATATATATGTATGTATAAGAGAAGCGAACAACCATTTCATATTTATTTTAAGCACATTTTAAAAAAAAGTCAACAACTAAATAACTGAAAAGTTCGTGGGAGGAAAATGGATCAGTAAGATTTATTGGGCCCTGTGACCTGTTGCCTTAAGGCGCCACCTGGCGCACAGAAGTTTAGTAATGCGAAATGTTTGTGAGAGTGAATTGGAAAGAAGAAGAACAATACTTTCAGAAAGAACTCAACTGGGAGATACCCTGTAAGCAAATCTTTGGCTATCCCACTTTGATATATTAGTTCACTTTTCCTACACATTTCTACTACTTTCTAATGGAAAGTTATATAGATTATATATATAATTATATAGAGCAATAAATGTATGGTAGAAAAATGTGCCGTCTAGGCGATATCTTTCGATTTGAGCATTATTTTTGGTTCGAGTTGCGTGATGCGGAAATTATCAAGTTGTATAAAGTTTTTCGCTTTTATGTAAAATTTAAAATATTTCTTACGCGACGTCCAAGAAATTCAAAAGATAAATACACAAACACACACACACACACACACACACACACACACACACACACACACACACACACACACACACACACACACACACACACACACACACACACACACACACACACACACACACACACACCACACACAGAGACATCCATTAAAATACATGTACATATTTCGAAAAAGTAGAGGCAAACGATTTTTGATTCAAAAATTTCTTGTTTGCCATGTGTCTGCTTAAAGTTTATTTATGTAAATTAGCCACCGAACTCACACACATCCATACATACATATATATATGTATATTATATAGAACTTAAAATTTGTGCGAGTTGAGTAAATGTAGATGTGATCCATAACTGATGGTGATGTGTACTTACTCCGGTTCGGGTTGTCCATCGGCCTCGCACTCAATAATGAATGGCTTGTCGCTCTCCTTGTTCTGTTGCGCCACCTTGAAGAGCAGCTCATCTGTGGGCGGCTGTTTGCTTATCCGTGGCGGGGAATTGTCTATTGGAGAAGATTCGTAAATGAAGACAGTGTCAGTTCTGACTTGGAATGTGGCTAGCCCAGTGTGTTCCGAGTTCTTTTTTATCTCTTCACTAATGCGCCACATAAATTAGGCCATTCGCATTTTCCCCGCATTTAAATGAACTTAATAAGTTGGTCGTTTTCGCTGTTTATGTTTATTTTTATCAACTAGTGTCGCAGCCGATGGCTATTTTTATGGATCAGTAGTCCATTGGGAACTGCTGGTGCATGCCCCGAAGGGAGCAGAGAGTGGCTTCGGTAGTCTGTAGGCTTTACGCCACAATCAATTTATTCAAATAGAGATTACTTGAAGTGGGGCAAGGCTTTATTTAAAACGCTTTCAAAGAAAACCGACCTAAGTGGAATAGGTGTCAATTGATTGTGTTGAGCTAAGTAGAAACTTGCTATAAATATGTGAAATACAAGTCTTAATAGGGGCCGCCCCCCAGTTGATGGACAGATTTATAATAGATAGATGGATACCAGATATAGATGGGCACAAATCCTGCAGTTATTGTGATCAACTTACTTGTTGCCGTTGCGCTGCCCAAAATGGCAGCCAGTAATATCGCGGCCAGCATCATTGACTGCCGCCTCATTTCAGTTGCTGTTCAACTGCACTTCAATTGTTGTGGTTGCAGTTATCTATTCGCACACGCACACACACACACGCACACTCGCAAGTGTCCCAGTCCGTGTGGCACACTCGCTTCTAGACCTGGAATCTGCAACAACCTCCGCAATTGTATTGTCAATTCCGTCGTGTTGCGATTGTATGTCTGTCTGGAATGTTTTTTCTTCTTCTTCCTTTTTTATTTATATTTATTTCTGTTTTTTTGTTTTGTTGGGATTCTTTCTCTCTCTTTTTTTTTGATTGTTTGCGCTGAGTTCTCACAATTTTCGCGCTAATGAAAATTGCATCCAAGTGAGCGTTTTCCCTTTTGCAAACACACAAAAGCTGGCAAAGTACAAAAATAAGAGCAACGTTTTACATATATATATATATATGTATATGCATATATATATGTATATGCATATATATATATATATATATGTATATGCATATATGTATATATATATATGTGTGTATCTGTGCACTTGGCTGCTCGTAAAAGTTTATCACTGTCTGTTTTTTATTATTATCGTTGTCTGTCGTCTGTCTGCAAAGAGAAGAAGAAGAGAACATTAATGTTAGTATAATTATTATTATGTTTATTGTGTGCAATAGTTTGTTACTTTGAGTACATTTTCAAAGTGAATGTTTTTGTAATTTGAATACTTTTTTGGGTACCACTTTTTGAACTGTAACATGCTAAACTTGGCATCCCCACAGTTTCCACACAGAAGAAGCTATTCGAGTCCCACAGAAGCTGGAGCTAACTATTTTTACTAATTGAATATTATTTGTAACCAATTAAAATATGACCATTGTTGGGGACATTTTTCACAAGAACGTCGAGAACAATATACGGATGTAATTGTTAATCGATAAATTTATATAGATTAACCAAATTTGAATGGTAGACAACTAGTAGATTACTCTATGCCATTATATATCTGACATCAGTGATATATACAACGCTCCACTGCAACTGTCACCGCAGTCGATGTACTTGAAACAAATTGGGCTCAAGTGAGAAGTGTACTCATTTATATAGTCAAAATTCGTGGCTAATATACCAAATTCTTAGACGGTTAATTATCTATGTACAAGTTGACCTAAAAAATCGATCATTATATATGCACAATGTCTTAATATTATCTTATCTACGAAGCTGCGTGTGATACTATCTGCTTATTACAGTACGCCCGAATAATATCTAAGTGCAGTTCATGGATCGGATGCATTTTTGCTCATTGGGTCTGTGGAAAATCGTGCGCTGTATATAGCTTTAGTTGCTTTATTTTGATTTAAACAAACCACGATTTGGATATCGATTATTGCCGTTATTACTTTTCCGTAAGCCAGCAGCGAGAATCGTCGAGAAACGGAGAATCGATAGCGCCACTGCCCCATCGGAAGTGCTCGGCGAATACCCAGCCATAAGGCAAAATAAATAGTATAATTATATATATTTCAGGCGACAGCTTGACTAGAAGATATCCTGTACCTTCCTCACTCCAAGTAGCACGTGTCTCAATTCATTTAAATTTTAATTTTGCTCGTGTTCGATCACGATGAAATTTGTACAGTTGATGTTACAGTCTGCCAAGTTATACTCCTCGACAACACATATTCCAGATCTAAGGTCTGCAGGTGTGACATTCTCTGACGACTCGGCTGTTGAAGCTGACCTTAACTAGATATACCTTGTAGCGCTTATTTCCATCGATTTTAAAAAAGTGTAAACTGTGTTGTGGATGTCTGGCAGTGGTTCAGTACGTCGTCATAGACCTCATTCCAAAATCCATTGAATAATGGAAAATGCATCAAGTGAGAATGCAGTGAATGCATAAGGAAGAGACAGAGACAGGGAGACAGGGCCAGACAGACTATGGCCAGTTAGCATTGGAATGCCACAAAAAGACGGGTTAGAAACGAAACGATAGCTAATTAAATTAGCGCTACACGGACAATTCTTCTCAAGCTGCGAGCTGTCTGTGCACGCGCTCAACGTGCCGCATTTCAGACTGGCAACAATGTTGAACTGCAACGGACGTTGATTATAATTTGGCATTTGGCAATTTGGCCAACACAGAGCGTCAACACCAGCACCATCAATGACCCATCCACAGCAACAGCAACAGCAGGATCCACAGGAACGAAACAGTCACAGTCAGCACGGAATCATGGATTTACGCAACCTTTGCCAACGTGGATGTGGACAGTCTAAAAGGTGAGTGTTGCGTTAAGCGTTCAAGTCAAGCTCAAGTTTTGATCTTTATTCATTGACTTTCTTATCGAACATCTGTCATGAAGCTATTATTATGAAAAAGTGCAAGCAATCAATTTGAAATGCACAAAAAATAGGGATGTATCTAAGATAATGCTCTAAAACACGATGGTGCAGTCACGAAATGTCTATATAGCATTTTAGTTTGTTTCTCTAAGATTAGGTTGGGATCGGCAAGATGGCCCGTTGTGATACCGTGTTTTGGTTCATTTCAAGAGACTGAATCATAGATGAGTCCAGTTAATTTAAGAGCTGCCTCAAATTGCAATTTGCCCACTTATGTGTTCTTATTTTGTTGCACAGCTAAACTGGCATCGCTGCCACAGTTGCGATTGCCCAAATCGTTGCCCAAAATGCGCGCTGCGCGTCGCATCTTTTGCAGTTCGCGTGGCAACAATGCGAGTGGCAGCAATAAGGCTGCCACAGCGGGAGGTGAGACTGCCGCAGAGACGGGGCAAGTGCCGGCGGCGCTGTTCATCAATCGGACGCCGCAACGCATATCCACAATTAGCTCACTGATGCACGAGCATGCCACGTTGGGTGCCAATCGCGGACAGATGGCGCCGTCATCCTCCAATCACCTGGCCACTGGCACCTATTGCAGCGCCGGCAGCCTTGATGACGATTACTATGCTCCATATGGCAATACACGCGTCTCTCGTCCAATTAGTCCTATTAAAATACCACCACCACCACCACCACTACCAACAACAGCAGAAGCAGCTGACACAGCTGCGACACGAAATGGCGGCAATAGTCTGACGCAGCGGCTGCAGCGCGGCTACAGGAATCTGAGCGAGCTGCAGCTGAAGCATCTGTTTGCCAAGGAGACGATTGTACGGCGGGATGGCATCGAGGTCGATCGCTATGTGAAGCAGTACGAGGCGGAGCGACGCGTTGAGCAATTGGCGCAGGAGCGTCGAGATCGCGAGATCGCCGACAATTATGATATACACATTAGAACGTTGCCGCTATCCAGGCAAAATACGCTCAGGGATGAGCAGCAGGAACAACTAGCAGAGACTGCTCGGCATGAGAGCGACGATGAGAGTGGCATGGAGGAGGCAATGTCAGCGCCAGTGCCGCCGACGCAGCGTAAGAAATCGGGCATAGCAGCAACCAGGTTTGCCAAGGTGCGACAGCCGCCACTGGACATGCCTGTGCAGGAGCAGGAACAGCTGCAGGAGCAGCAGCAGGAGCAGGGCCAGCCACCAATACGTCGAGCGATGCGTCAGAATTTGAAACGTCTGCGAAAATCGATCAAGCGAGTGCATCAGCATCAATCCAAGCAAGTCGTCGACAAGCACGCAAGCAAAGATCACGACGACGACAATGAAGACGAGGAGGAGGACGTGGCCAAACCATCTCAGCCAGGTGCGGGGGGTGGAACAATGCGTGCGCGTCTGCGTCGCTTCACGTCCAGCGAGCAGCTGCAACAGCGCTGGCGCAAGAGCTTTAAGAGTCCCAGCGACACGCAAGTGCCCCAAGGAGCCCAAGGAGCAACAGTTGGAGCAGCAGCTGGCGCCACATTTGGCATGGGCATGATGCACAAATTGAACGAGAAAATGCAGCAGCTCAAGTTCTTTCGGCAACGTGCCAGTGGCGGCAGCAGCAAGGACAAGCCACCAACAGCGGCGCAGTTGGGCGTCAACAAACCCAATACAGTTGGTCAAGAGCCCGCCGATATTGACGACGACGAGGAGCTGGCGGCAACCTATCACCACAGCGATGACAGCGATGACAGCAATGGCAGCGATGACAGCGGCCAGGATGTGTGCGCCGATGAGGCATTCGGTCAGCTGGATGCCGGCGAGCAGGTGAAACGGGAACGAGAAAGAGAACGACCCACAATGGGAACGCTGGCGCAGCTGCAAGCGCACTCGACGACAGCCTGGAGCAGCGAGTCACTCGAGGAGGAGGATGCGGCTTTGGGGGGCCAACATCAGCTGACAGCAGCAGGCGATTATCCACGCGTGCTCATCCATCAGCAGCACACAGATGCCTACGAGTCCACACTGATAATAGCCGTGGCCACAACTCTAACGCCGCCACCAACAAGAGACAATCGACACCAATGGGTGTCCAATGAGCAAATAATCGCTGGCTTCAAGGAGCAACAGCAGCAGCAGCATCAGCAGCTCATTGCACAAGCGTGCACATCCTCGAGCGTTTGGCCCGGACCGGCTCTGTACAAGCCCAAGAGTATTGACATCTTTGAGAGCGAAGGCGGCTCCGCTGGCGCCTTTGCCGACTTCGATGAGGCGCTGCGCAATGCGCCCGTGCTGCGCATCAGCGCCGGCAGCAGCGAGGAAGATGCGGATGACAGCAGTTCGCGTGTGACCAGAATACGAAGGCAGACGCCTCAGATTGGCAACAGCTGCGAGAGTCTCATGGAGCAGCAGCCCCTGGAGGAGGATGAAGACAATGACCACAACGGTAATAATGACGATATGGATATGGAGATGGATATCGAGATGGATGTGGATGTGACTGTGGATGTTGAGCAACTGGAGCTAACGGAACGCCCACCATCGGTGTCTCCGCCACCGCCACCATTGCCGCAGCGCCGACCTCCACCGAGCACGATGGCGCCCATTTATGATGCAGTGCCGCCGCCGCTGCCCATCAGCAAACCACCATTGACAACAGTAGCAGCAGCAACAGCAGCTCCAGCTCCGGTTGCATCACCCGCAGCAGCTAAGTTGCCGCAACGCAGCGTTTCCATGACGAATCCGTCCAAGCCGCTTGTGAAAACCAGTTCGCTGCGTCTCACTTACAGGGAGCAAATGCATCCCGGCGATGTGGGCAAAGTCAATAAGCTGATCTCACGCTTTGAGGGCAGACCCCGACTCTGTGGTCGCCGACTCTATAGCGAGGAGTTGACCATATGCAGCGATGATGACGAACAAACCGACGATCTTTTCGAGCAGATGCAGGTGGAGCCTATCAGTCAGCTAACGCCAACAAATGTTAAATGCAAACCGATACCGGACATTGTAACAACGCCAACACCGACAGCCAGCAACAACAACAGCTGCCAGAATTTAAGCAGGGATCTGTCACGGGAGCAGTTGGAGCTGGGCTTGGATCGCCAGAATTCGAATTGCAGTCGCAGCCAATATGGTTCGCCGCTTCCATATCCCAACAATCACAGTCAGCGACGCAGCTCCACGCCCACAGTGCCCACCACTAGCATCAGCAGCAGATCGGCCAGATCACTGGCACCTCAAACGCATTCCCATTCGCAATCGCAATTGGCACGATCCAACCGACGCTCTATGACACGAGACGATGACAATTTCTACAGCTTTGACAGCGATGAAGGTGCGTAATGCCCCAACCCCGCACCAGCCCCATTCTGATGTTGTATAAATTTCTTGCAGAGAATAGCTACTATTCCATAAGTCCCTCGAGCAGTAGTCGCTATGTGGTCGAGATTTGATGTGCAATGTGGAATGTGGAATGTGGAATGTGGAACAATCAGCAGTCTCATCTCATAAAGCAAGCAATTCAAAAAGCGAATTCAAAATAACAACAGCAGATATGGTAAAAAAGAATTATTTAACAAAAAATTTGCAAAATATTAATAATGGTTTAAGTACTATATCACAGTAAGCAGTTTTTTTTTTTTTTTTTTTTGTGCAATCTTCATCTGAAAAATCATAGTTTGCAGCTTAATATCAGAAGCTATTAAAATAAACACGACTAACACAGAAAACCCAGAATTCGATGTTCTGTTGTATACCCAATTTCCGTTTTCTTCTCTTACACCTTTACTAGGAAACTTGATCTTGATCTAAGAACTAGCAAATTCAATAAAAATACAAATAAATAAATAAAATACACAACAAAAAAAAATGTTTATATTGTGTTTGAGAGTGATCAATTATTCTAACTTGACTTAGGATAGGGCGACCTGGGCGACCTGAACTGGGCGCAGTCTCATCTTAAAAGATCTGTTATTTCGGTCTGGTTTTTTTTACTTTTTGTATAACTTTGATGTTTTCGAACTTCTTCATGTACATAAACATAGATGCACATATATATATATACATATATACATATATATATATATACATATATACATATTACATATATTTGATTAATGTGCCACCAAATGGGGGTAGGTTGAGGGCTCATTCGCCGTGTACCGATACCCACCCTCGATCCGCGCTTAACGGGGGTTGCATGCGATCGTTAGGGTCACGGGTCAGGGTGGCTGACAACCCTACCCTACGGGCACCACCAAATGTGCCATACACCCCTATCCCAGAAGGGATTCCTGCCTGACTGGCTAACTTTGACTGCTTCGCTTAGCGCATTTCAATTGATAATTTATGCTAATTATTTAATTAAAACCAGTCGCTGGCCATAGAAGTGAGTATACAGAGGGTTAGCTCGACGATCTGCTTTCAGATGTCACAAACACAAACACAACAAAGGAGGCAAGCTAAAATTAAATCAGCTAAGAGAGGAAAATAAAAAACAATAAAGAAAAACTTGTTTTATTTTTTTTTTTGGTATGAATTCACAAAGTGAGTACGACTATATGTTTGGCTAGGGTATTAACTAGTCGGACACTCTCGCACTTGTTTCATTTGAAAGTTGAAAACTTTAGTTGCCTAGGCTTGCAGCACAGTTTAAAAGTTTAAAAGTGCGACATTTTTTCGTTGCAATGCCGCAATTTGTACATTGCAGTCTATTGATCCTGTCTTTTGGCCTTGGCCCAGCATCAGCATCAGCTGCAATGTGTGGCAATTGAACCCCGTTTGCCCTCACTTTCCATGCTTCCTGCCAGCTTGTCGTCGGATGGATGTCACTTAAGCCAGCTTGGTCAAAAATGCTCTGTCTCTCTATCCCTGTCTCTCTCCCCCTCTCTCTCTACTACCGATTTAACACAGCTGCGCTTCATTAGGCAGCTCATTTCTCTCCTTTTGCTGCTGCTGCTGCTGTTGCAGCTCTGACCTGATAGCTGCTGCCTTTGTGACTAATTTGTTTGCTCAGCGTGGCTGTGGAACGTGCCTAATTAAAACTAAAAGAAAATGGCTTACAATAGTTTCTCAACATGCCCGCATTCGAGCGCATTAAATGCCAATAAATTTTGTAAATTAAGCAAGTACATTGAGGGGTGGAGAGTTTGTGTGGGATTCGCTAGAAGCATAAACACACATTGCATAAGTTGACCAGCAGATTCAGAGCGCCACATCATCGCGCATCAGATCATTGACATTTGAGCAATTAATTTAAAAGCCGTTCAACACCAACAACTGCGGCGGAGAAGCCCCGCTCCTAATCCTAAATGAAACGAAATATGTAGATCAAATGGTGTACACTCAATAGGGCACAACAAATATGAAAGAAGCAGTTCTTCTGTCAAATCTATCAGTCAATGCTTTACTATACATATCCCCTTACACTCAGAACAAAATCGCTCTAAATTATATTAATAAGGAAAAAATATTTCGAAAATGAATGAAAATGAAAATCGGCAGTCCCAAAAATTTGGTGGTATCAGTTTGGGGTGAATTTTTTTGCGAGTGTACACACACAATGTAGACCAAAACAAATATGACAGAAGCAATTCTTCTGGTCACTCAGTGTACATATATATACCCTATATATATATATATATACATAGTAACTTTATTCACTTAAAAGTATTATTTCGGTTTTTAACGTGTGCTGTGTGTGCCGACCAACCCTTGGCTGCAAAGTTATTTGACATGCGACTGGCAACTGGCAACAGGGAATTGGACACTGGGCACTGGGACGACTGGCAACGGGTCGGTCTCATCGGTGGTGCACCCCTCCACCCTCTCTGCCCACCATCCCTCTAGCCGCAGCCCTGTCTGTGAATTTGTTATTGTCATGCATGCAATTCCCCCAGTAGTTGGTCTGCTGCTCTCCTCGCCCCTCCTTCCTGCTTGGCAACATGTCTCGTTCTCCGCTCGTCTAATCAAACTGCACTGCAAGTAAGTAAGAATGTTGCAGTCTGGTGAGCACGACTACGATGTACCCTATTGTTGTTATATTGCCAAATTTATCTTTAATAAGACTTACACACTCAAATGTACACTCAATGTACAAATGTACTCACAAATCAGGGGCTTACGATTGATTGACTTCTGAGTTACTCGGCCTCTAAGCCAGAAAACAGCTTAACTATAATATCGTTCTAATTTTTGGAAATTTGTTTCTTATATTTAAAAATGAACTAGCTGGTTGCTGTTACATACTTTTGCACAAAATCATCACATGCTTTGTAGCCATTTTGAATGGGTACAGGGTATAAGAATCCAACCACCGCGTTTGGTTGGATTCGTAAATGGCTGTTTTTTATTTTCTGTCGAAAAAACATGCACACAATGAAATGATAAAATGAATTTGGCATGAATCACGGCTTAGGTCTACTTTGTTATGCATATGCATGTTCGAAGAATATTTCTACGCAAAAACCATCACTTTCCCCCGCCGAGCAGGTTGTTAGGAAGACTAGCTAAAGATGAATAGGTATGCGGGAGGAATTAAAAATCGGATTGGGTTATATGGTGATCGAAGGGTAATTAAGATTATTCAGACATATGTGCGTACTACTTGTGAGCTGATTTATCAATTAACATATATATATATATATATTTATATGTCTATATATGGGCATAAGTATATATATGGCAATGGGCAACAGTTACTGTTGGCAACGGCAATAATGTTCAATTGAATAATAAATAAACAAAAGAACAAAAACCAAATCGAATTTGAAAACACAAAGCAACATTCTAATGAGCCATCTAATCGAATGACATTGTATATATATATATATATATACATATGACTCAGCCGACCCACATTAATGTATACAAATACAAATACAAATACAAATACAAATTGGACACCTTGCGCCTTGAACTATCTTAATTTGCTGAATGCTGCCAGACACTTTCCCGGGGGGAAATGATGGGGTGGGTAGGTGGAGAAAGAGGGAGGAGGACAGTTTACTGGTTCGGCATCAAAAGTTGAATGCACCGCAGTGCAGCAATGACGATGATGACAATGAAATGATGACTATGCTGGCGATGCTGATGATGATGGCAATGATAATGACGTTAACAGCGGCAGCTGTGCAATGTAAACGCTTATAAAACGGAAATTTGAGGTTAAAATTAACAGCAAATCAGCACAAAACAAGTCATAATGTTGCAGTCGAGTCAGCACGACTACGATATGCCCTATGGTACTTGCAATTGTTCCAAAATTTCCCTTTAAAAAGAGAATAAAAGTAAAAGAATAAATTGTTTCGCAGTTCATTGAGAACATTTGGCATCTAAAGTTTATTTTTTTTGTTGCTTATAACTGAAAAACCGTTTAAATTAAAGCTATAAATTCGGACATGTCTCTCACCACCCACATATTTGTAATATTTTGAGTTTTTCAACAAATGAGTGCATAAAAAAGCTATAAACTAAAATGTTAACTTTCTTGACATGGGCATCAAAAACAAATTGGAATGCTGTAATCGGGTGAGCTCGACTACGAAATACCCAGTTAAACAAATTGTTGTTTTTTGTTGTTCAGTTTTGCAGACTCAGAAATGAGTCAAGGGATATTATGTATGAAGGGAAAGAGCGGAACGGCGGCAGTTAACGATAAGAATTAAATAATCTTGATCTGCCTGGAATTTGAAGTATCCATCTCTTAAAAGCTCTAAAATATTCAAGAATATATATAGAATAGATTACGTACTTTTGCACAAAACCATTATACCCCTTGCACCCATTTTGAATTATTTCAGGGTATCAAAGAAAAAGAAATTAACGATTTCATGGCACATATGTATATGCCAAGTAATGCGTACATGTACATGTATGTATGCATATATATAAGCATATAGAAATGAGCCGCTTTGGAGGCCACCATATCAAATCAAGGTCAACAGTGCAATCAAAACTTACTTGTGCACATTATTCTTTTTCAGGCTGTTGATGTGTTCATTTGATTGTTAATGACAATAATAAATAGTCATGAGGGAAATAAGCCCAAACCTTACCCACTGGGCGAAATCGATAACATGTCGATATACCTCGAAATCTATAATACTTTATTAAATAGAACATCGACCGACTTATCTTTAAACGTATGTCTGCCACAATTTTGAAAGCTAAATCAGCAACATTTTATGCTAGATTGTTATTCATTTATTCATCCTATAATGAATGACTAATTTTGGGATCTGTGTAACTGCATGTGTCTGATTCCGCACACACACACACACACACATTAGAACACCCAAGTACAAAGAATATGAATAAATTCTCAACTCACCCAATCATTGTGATTACTTCCACTTCCACATTATACATTTTTTTATTGGCGATTTTTTTTTAAATGTAGGAATATTTTTTTGGTGAGTGCATACGCTCGGTGGTATCAGAGTGGCACAACAAGCAATTAGTGGCGAATGCGGTATTTCTTTTAGCCATTTGATGTGTGCAACTGTGCCACATAGATGGTTAGTTGATGCTTGTCGGATCGGGTCGGGTCGGTTTGGGCCAGACCACTTAAAAGTGCAATGCACTCGACAAACGACGGCGATGACGCCAGCAGCGAAGCCAGCGCAACGGTAAAAGCTGGCCACAAATGATAATAAAACATGGTAAACCTACAACAACAACAACAACAACAACAACAAAAACCAACTTTAACCGCCGCAACAACGGAGAAGCAGAAACCGACTCGAAAACCGCGGCAAAGGCAAAATAAGAAAATAACGCTCAGTGCGTTGCTGTTGTTTGTTTGTTTGTTTGTTTATTATTGTTGTTGTTGTTGCTTCCTCCTTGACGAGGTCGTCGTCCAACTAACCACCAGGTGGGCAGACAGACAAACAGACAAACAGGCAGACATGTCTTGATTTAAAACTGTTGCTGTGTATAATAAATAGATGCGGCTTAATAATTAACAACACTCAGCAAAAACAACAAACAGAGAAAAACCGCAAGTATATATATTCGTTTTGCTTGCCATTTCTGAAAACTGTAGAGATGTTGTGCATATCTTAAACATGCCCAAGTCAATGCTAACCATAGTAGTACACAATACATCGAATAGGTCTCCAAAGGTCCGCATATTTCTAAGCCGATCTTTGAGGCATGCGCTAAAAGCTCTGCAACCCTTATCAAATAGAGAGACCAAAACAAGAGAGCTTAAGCGACAAGGAGAGAGCGAAGTAAGAAGCAAGAGATTAATTGATAATAAGCTTGAATCTTCGTTGCCCGTATGCCCAGCTTCAATTAGCGGCGAATTTGAAATGATTGAATTATTGAAATAAATTAGTAAAGAATAATGAAAGTCAATTAGAATATATATAAATTCAGAAATTTCCGATATTTTTAGCTTCTTTGCTTCACTTGATGCAAATCGCGAAGTCACATTTGTGCTTGACTAGCATAGCTCCCTAGCATACAAGTCAACATGCAATGCATTACTATGTAAGGGATTACATTTGTGTGTCTACACGATGCATTCTGTAATGTGGAGTTCTTTACCAGCTCGTTGCTGGGTATATAAGCGCAGCTCGCTTAATTCGAAATATTATCGGTTTCCGCTTCTCGCGCGCCCTCTATCGTCAGAGCCTTAACATCTGATCCGGTTGGTTTCGCGGAATCCGGGCTTAAGAAAGCGAATGAAATAAAAATGCAGAAAGCTAACAAATCGGAAACACACGAACCGAATAACAAACGTTGATAACAAACAATGTTGCTGTTGTTCTTCTTCTTCTTGTTGTTGTTGATGATGTCATTCGGCAGGCCAACCGACATTTGCTTATGAGCTGGGTATTGGGTCTCTTGGTTTAGCTGTACGTGTGTATGTATATGAATATTTGTATTTGTATATGTATATGTTTATTTCCTGTCGCTTTTATTGATTTTTCTTTGTAGGCCGGCAAAAAAGGATTTTACACGAGTTAATTTCGTTGTTGTTTTTTTTTTTTGGTGGGTGGTGGATTTGTGTGTAGGGCGTGTCGGGGGCATGCAACAAACTGAACCGAAAATGACATCATGGCGAAGAACTTTGGCAATTCCTTCAATTCCCATTAACGAAACGTTTTCTTTTTTATTTGACATGATGGATTTTAAGTAACGTGAAATAGGGGTAATGTAGATATCAACTCGAAAGATATATATATTCTTGAGCCGTATGAAAAGATCTGGTTGGACAGACGAGTGAATGTTGTGCTTGCATTCAAGGTGCAGGGTATCTGATAGTTAAGCACTCTCGATTGAAGAAGCGCTCGTTGTTGGCCGCAAAATGACGCAATCGGCGGCAGCAGCAGCTGTTTTCGCACATTGAATTGCGACGAGAGACAGAGCAGAAGATGAGAAGGAGAAGAAGAAGCAGCAGAAGCCGAAGGAGAATAAGCAGCATGCGTTTAAAATTGCGAAAGATACAAGTTTCACATGGCAGCCAAAAGATACAAATGTATCTCACAGATACTCATTAACACAAATACAGTTTTAGCTTTGACTATAAAACATAAACACATTCAAATGAACGCAAAATCAAGCATATATATATAAATATGTATACACACACATATATATTTATAAATACATATACACATATATATATATATATATATATATATGTAAATGTCAATTATATGTGTATAGAATAATAAGTTAAAATACTTAATCAAACAATTAAAAAATTAAACTATTTTTTTCCCAACAAAATTTAATTTTGGGCGTTTCGCTTTAATTAAAAGAAAACAATATCATAAATCTAAAAAGAGTGAACCGAAAATAGAGGGGAAGAGAGAGAGAAAGAGAGAGAGAGAGAGAGAGGGACTGAGACAGAGACAGAGGACGGGCAATGACGAAATCAGCTCGATGATATCATATCATGCCAACTCAATATACCCAACAACAGTATTCGAAACTTAATTCAAAAAACACAAATAAAAAAAGAAATACATTACTCAAGAGGCAGAAGAGGAGGCACCGATCTTATGACTAATCAGCTTAAGTGGGATGTAACTATTGAATAGTTAAATATTGTTTCAAAAGACCCTAATGAGGAAGAACTTGTCTCATAAAATATGAGTAACCATCGAAAATTGTAACGTATTTCGAATTCAAAACTCTGTACAAAATATCTGATCTCTTTACAGTTGAAGAGGAGCACACAGAGGCAGATAGGCAGATAGACAGAGAGGGAGAGCAAATGTCAAATATCGAATGGCAAATAATATAAACGACATAAGAATAAATAGCTGAAGCATGACCATCCATCCATCAACCTCAACGTGCGTAACTTTCCCTCTCCCTCTCTCCCTCTTCTCCCAAATGACCCACCCACACCAGTGCGCTCTCTCTCCCTTTCTCCTGAGCTTGCTTTCGTCATCGTAATTTCAGTTGGTCGCTTTCAATTGAAGGTCGCTCGAAATTCCATTTTAACCCAAATGGGGGCAACAGTAATAAATAGTAATTTTAATATATATTCACAGGAATATGTCTGAATATTGTTATGCATGTATAATTATGAGAAAAATATGATTATTATATTTAAATATATGTACACATATGTGTATATGTATATAATTATTATGTTCTTCATTTTTATTGAATTTGAAGATTAATTTCTGCTGGTACTAATCGGGAATCAGAATAATATATTCTTCGCATTCATTTCGTTCTTCTTTTTTCAGTGTATTTCGATCTGAATATAATTTAAGTTTCATATACAGTAAAATGATTTTCTCTATACTCAAATAAGTAAAACTCTTCTACAAATAAGTAAAACTGTTATATATCATTATATATCCCCAATTTTACCCTCAACAAAGTCTAAAGTAATTCTGGGTTGGGGCGATGTGAGCGTCGACGTTAGCGTCAAGGTGCGCAGGAATGATGACGTCGTCAATCGCAGCCAAAAAGAGCAAGAAATGCATTTATTAACAGCAAATAAAAATAAAAAGCGAGAGACGCAAATTGAGCGACGCTGACAGCGCTGATCTCTAGAACTGATGTCGTCAGTCTCTGCTGCGCCGCTGTAGCCCCACCTTAGCTCACACACAGACACATACACGCACAGACAATAAGCGCGAATTAAGATTGTATGTGTGTTGTGTGACTGAACACTTATGTAGCTCAGTGTGCGTGCGTGTTTGTGTGTGTTGACTTGTATTATTTTCGTGTTTGACAGCGGCTGCTGCTGGTTTTTTTTTCTCTAGCAAAACCAGTTTAGAGTTTACAGCAACAACAAAATGTCTACCAAAAAGAGAGACAGAGAGTGAAACAGAAAAAGAGAGTGTTGCGGAATGTGTGAATGGTTTCTCTAATAAAAATGTTGTACAAAACAGTGTTGCAAAAATGCTCTGTCAACTTACCTGAGAAAAAGAGTCCTGAGCCTTTGTTGCTTGGTAATGTCGCAACAATCAAAAAGATGAAGAAGAACAACAACAATAGTGGCAACTCTAAAACTAAAACTTGTGAAAAAGTTAAAAAGAGAGCAACATACACAGTCATACACATACACCCACAACTCTAGCAAAGCGTCACGAGCCAGGTAAGCCACCGAGAGTGAATGCGACAGAGAGCGCGTGCAAGTCACTCAAGTTGAGTCAACTCGACTCGATTCGAGTTGAATCGGTGGCTTTGGCTGCTTTGCTCTGCGCAAGTTTCTATGTACATGCACACAGATGCATATATACATATGTATATATATATGTGTCTCACACACACACGCAGAGGGAGAGAGAGAGAGAGAAGTGTTATAATTTTCACCAAAATGCACAAAAGGTGCTTAGGCGTTTGACACCGACTTTGGCAATTGACTGCGCCTATTTTATTTATATTTTGAATATTTCCATTTTTTTGTGTTCTTATATTTTTGTACAGCCATCTGACCAAATAAACGTAAAACGTTAGAACACTTTGCTGTTGTTGTTGTTCTTCTTCTTCCTCTTGTGCTTTTTGTTGTTGCAATGCTGCCAACAGCAGCGTCCTTTAAGCGTCGTCGTTGAATTGAGTTGATTTAATTTGAGTTGAGTTATTTTTTGCTGTTTGTTCTTCACTTGAAATTGCGCTCATTTTGTTGTTTAGTGGTAAATTTGCTATTTTGTTTAAATTAATTTTGGGCGCGGTGCCCGCTCACACACATGCACACACGCATATATATACACTCATACAAAATAACTGACGACAGCTTGCATTAAATATATATGTATAAATACATATATATTCAAAGGCAACAATTACTAAATTTATATTATTGATTGCGCTTTTGGCCAATTGTTGTATGTAAGCGTTTATGTGTGCACATATTATTGTATGTGTATGTGTCAGTAAATCCAAAAAAAAAAACAGTTTCATACACAACACACACACGTCCGCACAAGAAAAAAAATTGATACAAGTAAATAAGAAAATGTTCTATGCCAACAACTAACTGCACACGGCCGTCCGTCCGTTCGTTCGTCCGTCAGTCACACTCAATCAAACCGGCGCTGTTGCTGCTGCTGCTACTGCTGCTATACATACAATCGAAGAACAACCGCGCGCAACAAAAACAAAATGAAGACTGTTACAATTCTGTGAGGTGCAAGTTTTGGTTAAATAAATTATTCAGCATGGTCACACTGATTGTTGAAACAGTGTTGCCATTTGTCGTAAGATGGTAAATATCGCTTATCGATTACACACAGTGTTGCCTTGTATTTTCAATGTGCAGGTGTGTGTGTGTGTTCTTATGCAGGAATGTGTTTGTGTGTGAGCTTTGAGCCAAAGACCAAGTCAAAAGAAATTCAAAAAATGCAAAACATCAATTTAAGCGGCACGAGGACAATTTCATTTGCAACACTCATTTATTATTGGCTAACAAGAACAAATGCCGGTCGTTTATTTTTGTAAGCATTGACTCGCACAATTTAAGCAATAGCAACGAAAAAAATCGAAGTGCTTTAAATGTCAAGGGCAACAAAAAGCATAACAAAACCGACAACGACAGCAACATCAATAACAATCGCAACAGCAACAAAAATGTCTACAAATTCGCCCGCGCAAAAGCCGCCAACCGACAACACCAGCAGCAGCAGCAATGAGATTAGCGCCGGCGATTCCAATGTGACAGGAAAAGCAGCAGAAGCATCTGCCTGTCACACGTTGCTGGATGTGAGTGGAACGATGGCGCCAAAGGTAATGGTCCCCACAGTGCACACAGTCCATGGCCGAACGGATGAGGTGGACAGTCCGCTGTGGCTGTCCTCATTGCACAGCGTCATCTTTATCATCACGTGCGCTTTGGCCGTCTTCATATTGTTCCGCAATGTGCTAACTTGGTAAGTGAATATATATATATATCTCGAGAGATCGATGACATTGACTGATTATTCCATATACATTTCATAAACTTTCTAGGAAATCAAATTTTGTACCTACAACATTGTTTTTATATTTATTCTTATAATATTAATATTATTAAATGTGCAAATCATAAATTAAATAGATAAATTAACACGACTAGTTCAAACACTCCATTTTTCAAAAAGTGCGCAAATTTAAGGTGATTTTTCACCGTTTACAAAATTGCGATCTATATTTAAATATGTTGGATGTGCCTGTCTTAAAAGCTCTGCAAGCTACGTGGGAAGCTTAAAATAACGGACAGATTTGATAATGCAGAAACATGCAGAGCTTTAATTTTGATCGACGAGAACACATCTGTTCTTTCTTCTCTCTCTCTCTCCCATTCTCTTTCTCTGCTGAGCCTCGCTTCCCGAGTAAGCCCAAAATTCAGTCGTTCAGTTGGTCGGCGACCGTTGACTAACAGATAGCTGTGTAGCCAGTTGCTGAGATTCTTTTCTTTTTTTTTTTGCGTTTTAACACATTTTTCACCTGAGTATCGAATGACGAAATTTAACGATATTTCCTACTTGCCCACCAGGCATTTGCAGAGCTTCTGGGGCGCATCCGGAGACTTTTGGCAATCACTGTGGGACAAGTTCATTGACAAGTTTGGTAAGTTAGCCCAGACGTGAAAGAATGCAAGAACACAAAATTATTTGTGAGTGCGGATGAACTGAAGACTTCGTCTTCTATCTACGTATATATAAATATGTAAGCATGTGTGTATCTGTGTGAGTGGGTGGTGAGTATCTTTTCATGTGTCTTCTTATGTCAGATATCACAAATTGCAATTTTGACTCCGATTCACAAAAAGCAACAATAACAACAACAAAGGCAAACAAATAAACAGCACTTGTTTTGTTTATTAATTCGCGCACACACACAGACACTGAGGCTGCACTGTGGGGAACTTTGATTACACTAGAAAACATGAGTGGTATTTGTACTATCGATATGTTATAACTAGTTCTTCAATTTATGTAAATGATATACTTACTTGTAGCTTAATATCGCAAAATTTCGATAACAAAGTAAATTGTGAAAACTTTTTGTTTATTTTTGTTGCACAGTGCACATTTATTGTATATGATTATTTTAGTGATTTAAACCCACTTTCTTTCATTGGTTATCTAAGATTTTTCTCAATCTTCTATTTTTTTATTGAAGCTGAGCTTAAGGGAAATAAAGCCTAATTCAATTTAAAATCATGTTTAAAGTTCAAACTGATATTTCTGTGGCCATAATGATAAAATTCACACTTTACCTTTAAATAACTTAACTAATAAAGTAAATAGAATTTAGAGTGTACGTACTACGTCTATGTATGTGTGTACATACAAACATACATACATACACGCGTTCATGAATACAAATATGTATAATGCACAGCAGTCGATTGACTTTTACCCTAACAAATTACGTGACAAATTTCATTGAGTTCAGAGATTTATTTATATATATATATATATATATATAAAATGCATGTAATACTTGAGACTTGAGCAACAGTAAATATTAATCGTAATCCATATAACTATAGATTAGTTCTTATACCCTGAACCAATATAGACAAGCTTATCGATCTTTATAAGGACGAGGATATATTTAAGTACTAGTCGTTAAAATCAAGTCTATTTCACGAATATATATATATATATATATATATATATATATATATTATTGATCAACTGAACAATAGTTCGGATAAGAAGTTGTTGTTCAATTCGCATTCTCATTATGCAAGCATTTGATGTGTACATGTGCAAGAAAGAGATGGCATGTTGATCGCACCGATCGGCAAATGTGTTTGTGTGTTTTCTGCAGCGACCCGATATCTACGATTGCGGATACACACACAGGCACACACGCACACAGATGCACAAATGTGTCGCAAGACAGTGATTTCAGTAAATAACGGGAACTGTCTCAGTTTTCTTTTGCATTCCTCACTATATGTGGACAAAAGAGATAAGAGAACTTTCGCGCATATATTTAAAGTGGTGCAACTTGATAAAGTATATGTGGCATGTGGAGACTCGACGATGGTGACGAACTATACATTTTATTTTTTCAATTCCTTATGTTTATATATAATTCAGTTGCATATATAGTTTAGAACTAACAGCAGAATTATATCGAGGGTATATCGCGGCATTCTTACTTGTTCTTAGATGCATTTTTACAATAAACCAATAAAACATCACTTGACATCACCTGACTTAGGAAATATTTGAACTGAATAGTCTTCATTTTGGAATTTACATGATATATTTGTTAAGTAATTGCTCATAAATATAATAGCGAAAGGTATATGATAGGATTCATGAGGCGGACTGAGAGAGGCTTTGGCGATCTATTCGCTCGGTTTAAAAAACTATTCGATTGATTCTCGGCTATGGAGTGCGATTCCAAAGGTATGCAACTTTTGAATGAATCTTCAAAAAACCAACTTCAATTACTTAATTGGAATACTTATATTAAAGTGTATTACTTACCGTAGTAGACTTTTATTAATAACAAATCTTTATTTTCTTTCTGATCGTAGAAAAATGCTTGGTGTTATCTTTTTACATAAACCTACAAACGGTGAGATTGGTTCTTCTGAGTTAATCAGCCAACTTAATGTTACAGTTCCGATCAGAAATACAAGGAATTTTCCAACTCTATTTATATTCTTCAAGCTTGTAGTTCGAATTATGCTATCCATAACACATTTCGGATCTTCTGCTCAAATTCAAATGCGTTTTCCCATCAAAAAGTTGTGTTCGGTCTGGGTACAGGGTATCTTTTATCCAAGCTTTTCTGATCGATTGAAATATTCATATATTATATTTTATTACTCATATATATATATATATACATATTTATATGCTGATTGTAGGTGATGATCCGATGATGCTTTGGGTCTTCGGTACCACCATATTCACAATGATAGTGTACTGGATTGTGGGCGGCATTTATACATTCATGGATCTGACCAATCGACCGGCATGTCTCCGCAAGTACAAAATCCAGCCGGGCACCAATGAGCCCGTCGAGGCCGGACGTCTGTTAAAGGTGACGAATGCGAAATTAATTTCATATGAAACTGAGTTCTGTGACTGGTAACGAATCGAAATGAATGAACTCTAATTGAATTTATCTTTACAGGTCATTTGGCGTGTGATCTGTAATCAAATTTTTGTGGGCATACCACTGGCATATCTCAGCTATAAGCTGATGACAGTGCGGGGCTTGAGCGATATACGGGAACTGCCCACATTTCACTGGGTATGCTTTGAGCTAACCGTGTGCATCCTGATGGAGGAGCTGGGCTTCTACTATTCGCACCGTTTGCTGCATCATAAGCACATCTACAAGTTTATACATAAGCAGCATCATGAATGGACCGCACCCATATCGGTGACGGCTATATATTGCCATCCCATTGAGCATATATTCAGTAATCTGTTGCCACCGTTTCTGGGCGTATTCCTGATGGGCAGCCATGTGGCCACCGCCTGGCTATGGTTCGCACTGGCCATACTCTCTACGCTGAATGCACACTCGGGCTATCATTTGCCATTCTTTCCCAGCCCCGAGGCACACGACTTTCATCATCTAAAGTGAGTTACTTAGTCGCTCCAGTGTCTCATAATTTGAGACGATGTGTCCAATCTATTGTAAATACATGTTTCATGTTCTTGGTCTTGATCTTGGCGCCCCCAATATTTATGAAGAGCGGACTTCTCCATTATACAGACATATATACACAGTTCACATTTCGGCAGTCTGTTCTATACCAAATACTTGAAAAACTCACATTTAAATTGCTTTATTTTGACATTATCTACATCAGACTGTCCACACTCAAAAAAATATATATTTAATTACATCGATTAAAACTAAAATGTAATATTAATGAAATGAATGCAAAAAGGTCTAACTTAAGTATTTACTATGAATTACTGTATACTCTATACTCGATACTCTATACTACATATATTTATTTGTTGCACTCTTAGATTCAACAACTGCTTCGGAGTGCTTGGTGTCCTGGATCGTTTGCATGGCACCGATGCGCTCTTTCGCGCCACCAAATCCTATGCTCGCCACATTATGATGCTGAGCTTTGTGCCGCCACGCGATGCCTTTCCCGACTCCACCATGAAGTGAGTGCTGGCTGAGCTCCCTATGTTGCAACTGACAACTGTTATTCTTGGCACATCTGAATAGTCTCTCCATCTATGCTCTGTGCTCCCAGAAAAACATGTATTTTTTTTGTTATTTTCTTTTTTTTTACATTGCATTTCTATCCGTGTACACTTTATTGTGATAATAAGCAAAAACAGAAAGAGAAGAAGAAGAAGGATGATTCGGATAATGACATACTCTATACAGATAGATGTAAATGTGTATGTTGGTAGCGTTAGTAACACAAATCAAAAACTTACTAGTAATAATCATAAATATAAATATAAATACATTGGTGAATGTTTGATGTATAAGCACACACACACGAACACACACACACACTCCTCACACAGCACCAACTGAAAACAACAAATAAAAACAATTAGCGATAATAAAAAACTGAACAATCGACGCAAATGTTAAGTGCAAAAAGATTCCGATTTGGGGGCAAGAAATTCTTATAATCCCGCTGTCTAAAAATAAATCTGACCTCTGACTTGCATAATGTCTAGCAATAGTTCATCTTTTATAAATTGATAACCATTTCAGTCAAAAAAAAAACCACAAAGCTACACACCAAACCGAATGACCTACAATTATCTCAATTAACTCACATCAATTGAGTTTTTTACTATTTTCGAATAAGTTTCATTTTATATGACTATTATCGGCATGACATCTGGCCAGTGGGAATTCGTAGCATTTCAAATATTTCCCGTTTTGAATTTACATAAATCAAATTCAACTACTTTCAGTCACATTCAGTTATTGAATTCGATCGTCACCAGCTGCTGTTGAAAGTCAGGATACCCGTTCAACTGTAGTGCATCCATAGGTAACAAGCTTATATTTGTAGCGATTATCGCATGGCAGTCTCAATTGGGCTATGGACACTAGCACAATCCTCACCAGTTTCGCTGTGCGCTGGCGCTACACCGGCGATGTGCTCCAAGGGCGCTGGGTGGCGCTGCTCGACGTCATCGGCGAAGATCCGATGCGCCTGTGGGTGCTCGGCACCACATCGATCATATTTGTCGTCTATTGGCTCTATGCTGCAATCTTTATGTTCATGGACATCACCAACCGACCGAGATTTCTGCGCAAATACAAAATACAACCGGAGCAGAATGAGCCACTGGATCTGCCCCGATTGTGGGCTGCCGTCAAAGTGGTTCTGTTCAATCTGACTGTGGTGAATGTGATCGCATCCTGGCTTCTCTTTGAAATGGTGTTCAGACACCTTAATCCCCAAAATATACGCGAACTTCCGAGCTTTGGACGAATTGTGCGCGACTTTGTCTCATTTGTGGTGCTGGAGGAGATCATGTTCTACTATGTGCACCGTGTGCTACATCATAAGGCCATCTACAAGTATGTGCATAAGAAGCATCACGAATGGACAGCGCCCCATGCGGCTATGACTGTTTATGCACATCCCATCGAGCATGTGGTCGCCAATTTACTGCCCATTGGCTTCTCACTAGCCATACCAGGCACACACGTGCTGTTTGCCTGGGTTACGGCCTCGTTTGCCCTCATCAACTCGATGAGCGATCATTCGGGCTACAATTTTCCCTGGTCTGCCGCATCTGTGCGTTTCCACGACTTTCATCATGCCAAGTGAGAGAGCTGCATGTGTGCAAACTTAAGAACAAGTATGTCTAAAAGTGTGATTTTCTCTTCTGTTCCTAGGTTCAATTATAATTATGGCGTTATGGGCTGGCTAGATAAGCTACATGGCACCTATAGTCCCCCCGCACTGAAGCAGCAGCAGCAGCAGCGAGTGAAGTCGAATCACAAAGCGGGGAAGATCCAAACCAAGTCCAAATAGTGACAACTGCTACGAAATATTTTCTTGTAAAACGGTTTTTTTTTAACCTAAATAAATACTCAACAGCCTCTGTATTCAATTTTCATTTTAAGATGACAACTGATAAGTAAAAAACGCTTTTTTACGAATGAAAAAACCTAATTTTTTCAAATTTTGGTTTTAAATGCTTAGTTTGCCCCCCATAAATTCAAATTAGAAACAAATAAAGCACAAATTACATTTATTTATTTATGATTTTCAGGATTAATGATTAATTTTCGATTTCTTAATTAAAATAAATAATTTGAAAGCGCTGAATAACATTATTTTCTCACTTTTTTGTACAAAATATCGTAATAATACAACAAACTGAACCTTGCATCGAATGTATCGTAAAGTGTATCGATATATCGATATCAGGTACACACTATGTGCCTCACAGCTGTTTGCTGGCAGATTACGCGACCAGTGGTGTCTCTGGTCCATTTTAATTTGTTGCCATAATTTCCTTGAAGCATAACTGAAGCACCATGTACAAAGTGATAAGACAAATGACGCAGTTAACGCTGCAAGCACCGCTGCTGACATCCGCGCCAGCTGCCGGCGCTGCCAAACTGCTCGCATTTCCACCACAGACGACGATCACGCAAAACGTGCACACGGCTGCGACTGGCGGCTCATGTGCCAAATGGAACAAAAATAGCTACGGGCCGCGCAAATGGCTGGAATATAACAAAACAGTGCATTCGCCGCAGGAGGCGGACGTAGAGCCACGCAAAGCCGTAAGCCAACAAGCCAATTGCCAATTGTTCAACGACTGATTAAAATTGCATTCGATTTATTTGCCGCAGTATGTTTGCCACATGCGCAGCAATATCAAATACAGCCCGGACAAGATGTGGTATATAGCGGCCTTTGTGCGCGGTATGTCCGTCGACGAGGCGCTGAAACAACTCAACTTTGTACTTAAAAAGGGCGCCACAGATGTGAAGGAGACGATACTGGAGGCGCAGCAGATGGCCGTTGAGCGGCACAACGTGGAATACAGGAGCAATTTGTGGATTGGTACAGTTAAATACAGCCAATCATTATGTCCTCAAACTAATTGGTTGTTTCTGTTTGTGCGCAGCTGAATCCTTTGTGGGTAAGGGACGCGTCTTTAAGGGTATGCGTCGGCATGCGCGCGGTCGCTTTGGTCGCGTCGAGTACAAGCACTGTCACTACTTCCTGCGCCTGGAGGAGGGCGAACCTCCGGAGCACTATTATCTGCCCGAGCCACAGACGCCTCAGCAGCAGTATGAGCATTGGCTTGAGCAGATGCGCAGCCGGAAGGTGATCAACTCCTTGTAGAATACCACACGGCATACACCATCCAGTCACAGACAGACAGCCACTTTCACATGCAGCGCATTTGAAATGGAATTCAAAATTAATTATAGCAATGCTGTTCAATTTCTTAGAGGCGACGAAGATTAAATACCAGTCTCGAGTCGGAGGCCTAGGCTAGTACTCGTTAACAAGACGTTATGCTTAGTAATTGCTGCTAAGTCATAAGTTTGTAAAATAAAAATTAAATAAAGAAATGATAAATGCTTTGTGGATGAGCGTAATAAAACTTGAACTAGTGCGTTTGTTCTAAACTTCTTGGTTAGCAAAAAGTTGATTTTTTACAGAAAGATTCATTGAGCGACTGTGCAGACAGGCAGACCAAGAATATGTATATTTATACACAAGATGGTAGCAACTCTCAATTAGGTATCCAGGAAAACACTTCGTAAAAAGCAACCGGCCTTAAACCAAATGCTCAAAAATTCCAATGATCTTTTCACCCGTACTTCAATTCAGCGTCTTCAGAAAATTTCAAATTGAATTGAAAAGTATATAAACTAAATGTGGATGCTGATTTGAGCAATTATATATATTATATCCGTGGAAATTGTCTATTATAATATGCTTAATATTAAGTTGTGAATTTACTATTTTAACCATTTTATTGATGGAGAAAAAGTGTACATGTACTGGTTGTCATCCTGCAGGGTGCGTGTGAGAAGTTCCCCAATTTCCATTACATCGACAAGGGACTGTTGCTTCTGCAGCTCCTTAGACACGCTGGTTAGCGCTAAAGGCTCGCGCTGACGCACCTCCTTATCAACATTCTTATCCAGCACCAGACCAGCTAGTTTGGACAGATGAGAGTGTGCTGTCTGCCCGGCATCCCGTCGACGCTTGCGCGATAGTTTTGCTACCGGACCTAGGGTGGGGCCAGGACTTGGGCTTGGCGTCTTCATTGCCACCGGTGAGCGCTCCTTGATCTTGTGCTCGCGCAACAAGTGTTTGCTGAGGTTCTGGGCGCTGCTAAAGCAGCGCTGGCAGCCAACCGCCAGACACTCAAAGCGTCTGCCGGAGTGGGCGGTGAGGACGTGCTGTCGCAGATTGCGTTCGTATGTGTAGCTGCGACTGCAGTCGGGCTCGGGGCATGGGAACGTGGACTCGTTATCCGCGGGATGCTTGGCAGCGATGTGGGCACTGAGATCGGCGGGCTTTACGTAGCTTCGCTCGCAGTGCTCGCAATTGTGACGCTCACGTCCGTGGAGCGCTTCGCGGCAGTGTTTTGTGTACAGCGACCATTTATTGAACTTCAGTTCGCATTGCGGACAATCGTAGAGTTTGCAGCTGCGCTGATGGCTCTCCTGCTGCCACTGCTGGTAAAAGCCGCGTGAGCACTTCTCGCAGCTATACGGATACTCCTGGGTGTGCTGGGTGATCACGTGCCGCCGCAGTTTCATCTTCTGTCTGAACTTGGCTGCGCAATGGGTGCAAGCATATTCGCGAGGGCACTCATGCGCCTCGCGCACGTGTCGCTGCATGTTGCTGTCCGATGTGAACATCTTGCTGCATTCCGGCAGGCTGCATTTGATATTCTTTTGGGGCGCCGCCGGACGCTCATGCGTGCTCCGCAGATGACGCTTCAGATGTGTGACTATCGTATAGCTCTTGAGGCAGCTCTCGTAGTTGCAGGTGTGCCTCTTCTAACATCCCCAGAAATGCCCAATTTATTAAATATATTATATACTATTTGAAAATAGCCTCCACTTACAATGCCAGTGTGATGGTATTCATGACGATCCAAATGGTCCAGGCGCTTGAACGTCGCGTCACAGCCGCCAATGCTGCAGTTATATTTGGGGCCAGTGCTTTCGCATCGTGGTCGCTTGGCCTTGAACTCCTCCAAAACGGCATCCAAGTCACTCTCGCTCGTAATTTGCACCTCTGGTGGCATTTTGCTTCAGCATAAAAGTATAAGAACAGACAACGTGCAAAAGCTAAATTACCATATGCTATCGATATTTTTTCGCGATATTTACTGAAAAAAAAACCATTACAACATATGTTAAATTTATGAAATATGTTGTTACGAGTCGGCTTGCCTAAAATGGGCAGCTCCATCTACCTACAATCACTGTACAAATGTGCACTAACATTCAAACGACTGCAATAAGGGCCATTTGCAAAAACAAACAAGAAAACACTCGAACTACGAACTCGGCATCTACAGCTGGGTTGGTATTGGTTGGCATTGCCAACGCCCCCGCTTATTCGGCGGCGATGAATGTCACCAACCCTTTTCGAACACACCACAGATGGCTTTGTATCTTAATAACATTTTAGTTCCCCTCTCTTTTATCCACAATAAATTTTGAAAATTAAATTGTTATAAAAATATAATAAATATAATATATTTTGATGGCGGTTATCGGCATACCACCATAGAAGCGGCATGTGCATCGAAATGAAAAGTTTATTTAATCTTTAAGAAAGAAGTTTTTTTAGCAGACGCCTTTATTTTTACGAAATTTTGGTTGGATGCTAACTAGCACTTGCTCGAACTTGCACTTGCACTTCGAATACTAATATTGGAAAAATGGAAGTTTCCCATAAAGTGACCTTTTTCAAAAACCAGATCTTTTTGATCATGCATTCAAAGATCGAACTCAGGTGTATGTTGAAATTATACCCTCGAAAAATGGTCATTGGGACGATTCAAAACTTTTCAAGGTCAGCACTTTGACAAAGGTATAACTATTTGTAAAAGACATGGCTTGACCTCGGTCGGTGAACCTACTTGCTTGGCCAGTAGCAGCTGCCACACCCGCTTCGTTGGAAATGCAGCCCAGTGGATAGTGGCAAAGCAAAGTTAAATGTTTCAAAAAGTTTAATTTTGTTATGTATTTTAAATCAATTGTTATGCAATTTATTTATTATTTATTTATACGCTATGTAAATATAATTTGTTCACAACTGTTATATAATTATTTTTATATATGTTTTTTTTTTGTTTTTTTTTTTTGCATTTTTTTGTGTTTATTCATTTAATTTTTTGATTTTAAAGCGTTTGCTTTCAACAATTGTTAATCATTACCAATCAATCAATAATTGTGTATTATTCTCACGATTTTGGTTTGATTCGTTTGTAATTGTTTTGTAATTGTAATTTGGTTTAACTAACAACTACATAGACGACATAGATGTACGCTGGGTTTCTTTTTGTTTTGTTGCCTTAAGACCTTACGAGCTTAGAATTTTAACAAATGTACAGACTTATATATCGTTATTACAATAATAATATAATATTATGCATTAAAATTGTGTTAACAGGAGATTGGAGCATAAATAAACGTACACACACACATGTGTGTGGATCGTATCTATCTGTCTGTGCGGCTGTACACATGGCTAGCAGCAACAGTGCTCTTAAGGGTAGGCCATGTTGGTCGGGTATTAAAAAGAAACTGAACCAAAATCACTAAAATACAATCTTAGTTTATTTAAAAACGGCACACTCTAAAATTCGTCTTGCAGCTCGCTTACTGTAGGATTTGGGTTACTCGTGTGTGTTTTTTTTTTATGTTTGATTTCTATGTTTTTTCCTTGATTAAATCTTTTTGAGTAAGAAAAAGTGCGCTAGTTTTTTTTTTTGTCGTTTTGCTACAGCCCTTACATACGGTTTTGTTTTTTTTCATTAAGTTTGTTTATTTGGTAAAAATGATATATTATTAATAATCATCATTAATTATATATGTTTTGTAGTTCGGCTTAGACTTAAATGCTACAAGTGTTGTGAATACCTGCCTAACTGCGCATTTGTTCATTTTGATTTGGTATATTTGAATTATTTTCTATATTGGATTTCTTATTTAATAAAAAACTATTTTGGCCTTATAGGGTAGACGACACTACACTAACGCTACTATCTGAAACATGTTGTCTTGCATTCAATTCGTTTTTTAATATCATACTTTCTTGCGGCACCCAAACGAAATTTGACACAGAAAAAAAAAAATTGAAAACATGTTTATGCTTATGTACCTCATGTGGTATCCATATATTGCTGTTGCAGTTTTCTACTTATAAATATTACGGTAAACGTACTTATATACAAGTGTAAACAGCCTGTAACAATCAATATATTTGTTGCCAAATTCTGAATGAACTAATTTTCGGTGTTTGTTAACTTGTTTTTGTTTTTTTATTGAGCAAAGTGTTGTGTGCAACAACTTGTGACTACTACCACTGAGGGGAAAACCGAGGAGATGGGCAGCTAACTGTAGGGGAGGGGAGTGGAGAAGGTTGGCAGGTGTGACATTTGAGGAGCATACAAATATGTTTTATGGAATGTTATACGTATATCATTTTTTTTTTGTTTCTTGTGCAACAGATTCCACTTCTTGCAGCTGGTGTGTGTGTGTGTGAGAATGGCAAAGAGATAAAGAGCGGGAAAGAAAGAGCTGCTGGGAGAACCTTTCTTAGAAGTATGTACATCTTGTAGACTATATGCTTAGATCGGAAAGTATGAGATACATGCGTAATTATGCAAAACATTTGAATAGTTCACATTTAAGAAAATGTCTACCTTGACTCTTGTTGTTGTTGTTGTTGTTTTATTTATGTATTTTATTTTTGTCGTATATTATTGTATGTTTGTTTATTTGCATCTGCACAGCAGAGTTGCAATTTTCATGCATTTCCATATCAATTTGTTAACATTGCTGTATTTATCTTATTCTCTTCTATGTGTGTGTGTGTGTGTGTGTATATTTATTAAATGGCTGTGCTTAACAAGTATTACTCTCATTTTTGAATTATTTCGGATTTTCTCATTTGTCGTTTACTTTACTTGTATATAATATGTAATGTACATTCATTTCTGTTGTCATTTGTCCATGCAAACGTCTTTTGTAGTATGTGGCATTGTTATGTATGGTATGTAAGCTTGTATGTTGTATGTATATGTATATGTATATATGTATATATGTATATGTAATTTTCTTTTCTTTTTCTTTTTGTTTTGTATATAAAAGGAGCATCTATTTAACGCCTAACAAATTTGTTTTAAATGCAGTTATTGACCTGAACATTCGTTAATAATATCATCATTATATCATCAATATAATTTCATGTTTTGAATATACGTAATTCATTATGTATGCATATATGTATGTTATGTTATGTTATGTAAATGTATGTATATATATTTTTATTTTGTTTATGTTAGATTGTAAAATAGTTCAAGAATTTTCTTTTGCATTTCTTTTTTTGTATGGCTTTTGCAGTGCTTTTTTCACTTTTCACTTTTATTGCTCGCTGCAGTTTTCATTTCTCTTTCAACATTTAAAATGCTATTACAATTTACTGTTGTTATTGTTTGTGAGTTGTTGTTGTTGTTTTTTTTTTTTGTTTTGTTGTTTGTTTTTGAATACTTCTCTTTAGATTTCTGACGTCACAAAAATTACGAACGTTTCACTGTTTACAGTCTCGCGACGGATTTTTACATAATAAACAAATTGAAAAATTCCCGGTATAAAAAAATAATTGTTAAAAAAAAATAAAAATGTGGTCTTAAATAAAGTTATTTTGGTTGTTTGTGGGGAGCTGCGGAGTTGCATAAATAAATAATAATGGCTTAAATTGACTTAACCAAGTTGCACTAAACTTAAGTATAAACACATCTATAATTAATTACAGTAAGGCATATATATATATATATATATATATGTATTGATAAAAAAAAATTGGTTTGATAATTACATATAACAATAGACATCAACACGGAGCAAACAATTGTTAATAAATTGGCAGCAGCTGCAACAAAACTGCTGCAGGTGGCAACTGTAACCTATGAATGTGAACAAAGGGCGGCGCATTATTTGAGGGGGGGCAGGAGCGCGGCATGTACAAGTATGTGTGTTTTTGTGTGTGTGTGTGTGTGTGTATAAGTTGTGTGGTGTATGTTGTGTGCATTTGCATGAGGCACGGCTTATCGTCAAGTTGCAACATTTAATTGCAACATTCCCTTTTGAATTAATTGAGCATTTTTTCGCAATAGATTTTGATTTAACTTGGCCAATTGGCAATACAAATTGCTAGTTCTTTCACATATTATTTAAAGGTACTTACGGGCAGAAGGAAAGAAGGAGGCTATAAGGGGGCTGGGCAGGCATAGAAATGCCACAGTTCAGGCCAATCAATTGCTTTTGGGGTCACATTTTGAGAATTTTCACTTTTGATTTGCTTTGTGTGTGCAATTTTCTTACTATTAGAAAAATCCGCAACGCTAGTTGGCTTTATCATCGTCGTCGCCGGCGCCGCCGTCATTATGGCGTGTTGTTGTTAATATTTAGTGCGTGCGTCGCCTTCGCGTAGCTGCACCACCAACGCAGTCGTCGTCGTTGTAGCCAACTTGCCGCGGGCTGGGCAATTTTTATGACGTCTCTAAAAATCATACTTTAAACGTTTTTTCTCGTCGCTGCTGCTGTTGTTGTTGCAGCTGATGGTGGCTCCGATGCGACTGTTGCGGCTGCTGCTGCTGAGCGCTCCCATTGGCGGCCAGCAGGCTCATAGAGCCAGCGCTACACAGCGCCGTTGTTGAGGCATCCTCGCAGGCATAGCTGGCAATGCGATGATCACTGCGTGAACGCTCCCGATCGTGTGTGCGATGATGATGATGCTGCTGCTGCTGCTCGTTGGCTGCTGTTGCTGCGGCGGCGGCAGCAGCAGCTGCTGCTGCTGCAGTGGCGCCATTGCGCTTGCTGCTGGCCGCCTGCTGTTGCGAGCGGCGATTGCCCAGACGCTTCAGCTCGTAGTCACGTGCGTCCGTGACATCGAAAGTGGCAGCGCGTTGCTGTTTGCCATGACGCTGCTGCTGCTGCTGTTGGGTGGGCTGCTGCTGCTGTGACTCGAATTGCTGCGGGCAGTACTCGTCGTATTCGTGATCATCGCACAGATTCGCATTGCAGGGTGGCAGCGATTGTTGCTGCTGCTGCTGTTGTGCGCGATGCTTTTTAGGCGGCAGCGGTATGGGCGCCTGGTTAAGCTGCGCTTGAGCTTGAGCTTGAGCTTGAGTCTGTGTACTGGCTGAGGCTGCCGCCGCTGCTGCGTGCAGCGACGCTGATGCTGTGCTCGTGCCCGTCGAACAGTTCGTGGCACGTCGCAAAACATCAACGCCGCCGCCGCAGCAGGCGCACTCCTACAACTCCGTTACAGAATACAAATCACTGTTGACATGAGCAGCAGCCGCTGCAGCAGCACCCGAGCCGCCACCACCACCACGCTTCAGTGAGCGATAGAACAACGCCTGCTGCTGCTCCATCAGTAATTGTTGCTGCTGCTGCTGCTGCTGGTGATGATGCTTGCTGCTGCCGCCGCTCGCAACTGTGCCATGATAGTTGTTGTTGTGTTGGCGTTGCTGCTGCTGTTGCTGGTAGTAAGCCTGCTGCTGTTGATGATGGTAGGTACTGGTGTCGTAGGAGTGCTGCTTCTTCATGCTGCTGAGCATTGGCTGGGCTCCGTATGATGTCTGCTGCAGCTGCTGCTCCGCATAGCTGCGCGCATTATCCAGCGCTTCAGCACGCCGTGGTCTTTCACGTTCTCTGTCACGCTCACGTTCACGTTCACGCTCTCGCTCCCTTTCTCTTTCACGGTCTCTATCTCGTTCGCGTTCATAACCAAAGCTGGCGGATTGCTGCTGTCGCAAGCTGGCTGATTTGGGCGGCAGCGTTTGCATATGATTGGCATTGCTGGCATCGCGTGAGTTCTTGTGACGATTCTTTGGCGGCAGCGACGGCGGCTGCTGCTGTTGTGTGGCAATCTGCAGCTTCTGCTGTGCCGCTGTTTGAGGTCGCTGCAGCGACCGATATTGACCCAATGTGGCAGCGCACAACGGCTGCGAACTGATCTTCGATTGGGCGATAGGAGCGCCAATATTTCCGGTGGGCGACTGCACTGGTATCTCTGGCAGCGGCTGATTAACTATGGAGGCCGGATTCAGGGAGCGTTGCACGCGTGGCGCCGCCGTTGGCGCTGTCTGCTGAGCAGCTGCTGCTGCTGCTGGAGTCGGATAGACCGCACTGCTTTCAATGCTATATACGGCTGAGGGGGGCAGAATGTGTGTTGTCGGTGGATGATGCTGCTGTTGCTGTTGTTGTTGCTGCAACTGTTGCAGAGCGAGCAGTTGTTGCTGTTGCTGCTGTTGCAGAACCAGCAGCTGCTGTTGCTCTTTGGCATAAGAACTGCCCACGCCGGTTGTGCCGGGTATCTCCGTAAAGGTATTGACTATCTTTGGCTTGGGTGGCGGAGGTGGCGCGTGCTGTGCTTGCAGCTGTGGCTGTGCCTGCACTTGCTGTTGCTGCGGAGGCGGTGGTGGTGGCGCGACCTGCTGCGCCACCAACTGCATTTGTAATTGATGTTGCTGTTGTTTTTGCAATGGTTGTTGTTGTTGCTGCTGCTGTTGCTGCTGCACCACCGCTGGCGTTGTGCTGGGCACCAGCATATCCGTGGAGCCGCCGGTATAGACCTGAGGCAAGCAGTCTGCCTGCTGGCAGTAATCCTTCGACACGGTGGCTATCGAGGGCGTCTTGGCGCTACGCAAATTTGGCGACGGCGAGGCGCCCTTTAACGAGCCACCGTAGCGACCCACATGACGCAGTGTGGCGCACTTGTTTGCCGATGCGGCGGCCATAATGTTAAGATTGTTGTTGCCTCGCACCGCTTTGGGGCCAATACTAATGTATTTGGGATCGAAGCGATTGAAGCTGTTGTTGGTGACGTCGCGCGGATCCCGATCATCGATCAGGCCGTCAGCATCCAGCCCATTGCCCGTAGACTTGCACATCGCGTTAGCCGTCTGGGCGGACAATACGGACCGTATGGAGCTGCCCGTTGAGCGCGGCAGCGTGGCCGATGTGAATATGTTTTTCAATGTGGTGCTGCTGCTGTGGTGTTGCTGCTGTTGCTGCAGTTGCTTCTGTTGCTGCATTTGTTGTTGCTGCTGCAGTAGCTGCTGCTGTTGTTGTTGCTGTTGCTGCTGTTGCTGCTGTTGTTGTTGCTGCTGCTGTTGTTGCTGCTGTTGTTGTTGCTGCTGCTGCTGTTGCTGTTGCGTGTTGTTGCTATTGCCTGCATACGTGTTGCAGGCAAGCGAATCTCAGTAAAAGTCGTTCGATTCGAGCGTCTTACACTGCTTGCTGAGCGTCGCGTATTTGCCATTGTTCGGGCCAGGCAAATAAGACGCTGACTGTTGATGGTGGGATGGCAGACGCCCCAGCGTATGGTGGCCGGATCTGCAAATACATAACGGTATACGTAATGAGTAACGTATATTGTAGTGAGTGGTTTCGTTGCAATACATGTGTAAACCTTAAACGTTAACTAGTTGCAACATTGGGGGTAGTCAGGCATATAAGTCGCGGCGATTTTGATATATATATTTTATTTTTTTTTTAATTTATAGATGATATTAAAGATGTGTTTGTTTTATATACACATATATATATATATATATATATATATATAGTGACCTGTGCACCATTTATACACACATACGAATTAGTTGAATTCCTTTCGGCCCAGTTTCCTACACGAATATACGAATTGCTTGCAACACTTTGAAATCACAAGTGTTTACCAGACTTTTATGCGACCGATATCTATATTATCAGAAATGGTCTCGAAAGAAATGTACAACTCTTGCATATAAAAGACTCAAAATGTTCTTATTTTTATTTTCTTAAAAACCGAATTCTTATTGAGTTAGTCATAGAATTATTTTTGAAAACATTTTGTGTCTAAAATGTTGCTTATTCTGTACATAATGCAAATATTGTTACACAATGGCAAGCTGAGATAATTGAATTTTGTAAGGCAACTCTGATATCCATTTTTTATAGTCCTTCCACACTCAATGGAAACAATTCCAAGCCCTGTCAGCATACTATCCATTAAATAATTCATTTATGGATATCCCTCCGTCTCGCACTCTCTGTTGCATAAAGATTTGTGGCAAGTTCGAGTGAAAATACAAGTTTTAATAAGAAATGAAAAGTCTACTAAAAATGTGTGTCCAAATAATACCCTTGTAGTGGGTATTATAATTTTGTAGTGGTATTGATCACCAACACTAGCAGAGTCCTCCTTTTTTTGTGTTAAGTTGAACTCTCTCAGTTTTAAGGCTATCTTGCTTGTTGTTGTTGTTTTTTTTTTCATATCTTGAAGATATTTGTTTCTCAGTCCGCGCAACCAAGTTCTGCTGCACGTAAAGAATGCAGTAAATAGTTATTGCAGGGTAGATGCATGGGAATGATAAATGGGGTGATGAAACAATGAAGCTGCAACCAGTGGTAAGAAATGATTTAAATCGCGCCTCGTTGCTTAACTACCCCCGATACTGCGCCTGATGCTGCTGCTGCTGCTGCTGCTGGTGGTGCATGTATCGTGTCTGCGTTATGCGTTAGGTTATTGTCCTTGTACGGTATATTTATATATATATATGTATTGGATATATGTGACTTAAGCTACTTTATGTCATGCAGGTGGTCGAAGCCTAGAGTGCTAGGCAGAGGGCACATTACAACAACAAATGTGATTTAAAACAAACGAAAGTGAAATCAATAGGTGAAAACCAAAAACAACTAGAGAAAAGTAACGTAATTTACACATGGACAAATAAAAATGTATAATCAAAAGTATTGTGCAGTCGACTGTCTAACGCTTTGTCTACAGACTAAACTAAGACAAAACTAAAGCGATAACTAAAGAATAAGAAATTAAACTTCATGCCTTGTGCCATGCACCAAATCATAGCCGGGCGGCGGCGACGGCGAACGGCGGCCGCCGTTGTTACGGCTGGCCAGCGATGTGGCCGCCGCTGCCGACGCCGCTGCCGTTAAGTTAGTTCTATGCTGTGTGTGGTTGTGGTTGTAGTGGTGGTTGTTGTTGTGGTGGTGGTAAGTTGATGTATTGTTGCTTGATTGTGATGATGGTGGTGATGCCAACCCTTGTCGCAGGCCTGCTGAGCCATTCCTATATGGGCCGGTGCCGTTGCCACCGGCCATGCTGCCGCCACTAGGCAGTGTACCCGTCTGTCCAGCCGCAGCTCCGCCGGCCACACTGCCGCCAATGGGTCCACCATGCGCCTGCTGATGGTGCAGAAGCGTGCGGTTAATGGTGCCCGTGCTCATCGGCGCCGTCGGCGAAATGCTTGCGCTTGGTGCATTTGAGGCCGAAAATAGTGGCGCAGTCTCCGACTTGTCGCCGTCCAGTGTGGGCCTGCAAAATAAAAGATGTGTTCAAAATGCAACTAAGTTCACAAATTTCGTTGTTTTTCACTTTACCGCTTGCTCAAATAAATCCAGGCGTGCGAGTCCGCATAGACGAGTATAGTGAGGAGAAATGAGGTAAGCAAACCGGCGACCATCATCAGGCTGAGGCCGAGCAACCCAATGCCGCAGAGGCCTTGCAGTGCCTCGGCATAATGGCGGTCAATCGCGCGTCTGTCCAGTGTGGCCGAAAGGTTGGTCAGATTTCGTTTAGTCTCCTCCAGATCGTTGTCCATGGCATTCAAGGTGCGCTGTATGTCAATGCGTGGATAGGTGTCCTGGCTCATGCTGTGCCAAAGATTAAGATATATATATACATATTACAAGCTGGTACACGGCTTTGCCTGTTACTTCGTTCTCACCGTTGCATTATTTCAACGCTCTCACGAGCGCGCTCCACAAGATCCCGAGACTCGTTGAGGCGAAGAATAAAGCGATTGCGCAACGTACCACAGTTGAGGAAGTAGACATATGGACTCCGCTGTAATCATCGAAAGAAGCAAGGAGAGCTCATTATAGAGACATCAACTGGCGCCAAAGTATCAGAATGGTACTAACCATGCCCACTTGCCGGCACATAAACTCATGCGGACGCATACAGAAGTCGCCGGCTGCAACGCTGGAGGCCAAATAGATGCCGGCTAGCAGCCAGCAGATGATGATGCAAAACAAGCCCGAAACGCTGAAGAAGATTAGAGTGCAACGGGAGCGACGGGCGACACCAATGACGAGCACAGTGCACAGGAAGAGCAGCAGGGTGAGGAAAGCCAATGTAGCCGGCCAGCGTATGGACTCGTACAAATCTCCAAGCTGAGAGAAAGGAAAGTAGATTGTAGAATTGTGTCTCTCCAAACATATATATATATATAATTATATACATATACATAAATTATAATATAAAGACGTACGTGCAGTATGCCCATCAAAGAGGTCTCATTCTCACTGCCCTTTGTCTTCATGAAGTAGAGGACCATGTTGTCCAGCGAGGTGACTGCACGTGAAGTGTTCTCGCTTACCAAACGGGACGTCGCGATAAGCAGCATGACAGCCGTTTGATTGATTGATTGATTATGCGGCTTCTCCACCTGAGCCACCACATTGTGGGAGGCCATTTTCGTTTCGAGATCACGCTTGATGGTTTCAGTCTGTAAGTTAGTGAATTGAAATATTTTAGTAAAGTCAGTTACGATCAAATAAAGCATAAATGGTTCATGATAAATCAACTGAGAACGTTGCAATTTCCCAATTTGGTGGTAGAAGACATAACCGTTATTTAGCGTTATCGCTGCCAATCATTGAAGGACGTCACTAACCAATTCTAAAATAATGCCACGTATGTGGCTTATTCCATTTGAACTTATCGATTTATTATCTCCGAAGTGGACCAAACACCAACAGTATAGACGAGTGTTGGTTCAAAGTTGTAAATCTATAGCTCTAGAGGAGTGTCCGAACAAGTTGCCTTAATACAGACGAACAGACAGGCGTGACGGATATTCTACAAGACCAATATATATATACATACTACAATATACAAAAAAAAAATTGGAACTGAAACTCACATCGGTAATCAACTTTTGCGCTTTTCAGAGCACACCAAAACAAAAAGTGAACTTTTTTTTTTTGGTTTTGTGGAAAATGAAGCACAGCAGATACTGAAGACAATAATAGGTTTTAGCTACAAGAACGTGATATAAGAATTGCCAAAAAAGCAAAATATAAATTATTTTACGTTACGCGAGTTTTCTTCATTTATTTATGCAACCATAACACAAATATTTAGGCAAAAATAAAAGATGGCATACCCTTGCAGAGCGGAGCCAATTCGCTGACATCTGAATTTCGCAAATATTAAAAGAAAAAAAACCGACAGCATATGAATATGAAAACTATATGATATAGTGGTCCGATATGAGTGATTTTTGCTCTCCAAATTGACTGACTTTTGCCCGGTTATCTATTTAAACAAAACATAGGAGAGCTGTATGATATAGTGCCAGCAACAAAACGACGGATAAATATGGCATGTCCATGACAGACATGCAGACGGACATGGCTATGACACTGGGGTCGGAGACGTCTTCTTCAATGCGAGCCAAAGATATGGCATCACGTATCTCTCAGATATCCTCCTTAATCACACTCTCGTAGAGTAATTCGCATAGATTAAAGCTGTTTTCGTTAACAAGATGTTGTCGCATTTGATTATAAAAGCGATATTCATGCGACAACTACCCCCGAAAAGCCATTGGATATGTGCATATTAGGGTTCCTCCATTACTTAACTTACTCCGAGCCGCTGACTCACAACAGCAGCAGCAGGTGAGAGCAGTTCAAAAGTTAATGACCAAAAATGGGTAAAGGGAAAGCTTCCGCAAAGGACTGGTGCACACACACACACACGTGCAGAGAGAGAGAGAGAGAGAGAGACTGAAAGATAGATGAGAAGAGGTCGCCAACTCAGGCAGACATACAGCTGGCAAGCAGAAACAAAGGACGCAAACGTTGCACATAAACATAGTAGTTTTTCCCCCCTTAATGCTTTTGCTTCCGCACTCGTGCAATGCTTTCAGTACACAGCCAAAGAGAAAGACAGAAAGAAGGAAAGAGAGAGAGAGCAGATAGGCATTGCAGACATGGGAAGCGTGACAGGGCGTAGGGTCGAGGACTTGCCTAAAAGCAGCGAAACCTACTCACGCAAAGCCCAAGACCGTACTAACCCAATCCCACCCCCAGCCCCAGACCTAGCCCCAGCCCCAGCCCCGACCACTGTCTGGGCTGTCACCAATGTGTCTGTGAGTGGGTGTGTGTTTAGTCCTGTGCCTAGATAATTAATAGCATTTAAGTTAAGAGCCAAGCAATGCCAGCCATCTGTTTAGGCCACAGTATCATCTTGTCCGCACCTAAGCCACACACCACCCACAACTCGGCCCTCACCCGCCCTTTCTCCTTTCCCTCTGAATCTGACTTTGTGCGTTGGCTCCGCCACGTTCGCTTTTTCTCGACACACTCTTTTAAACTTTTGCCTTATCGGTTCTTATATACGTGTGTGTGTGTGTGTGTGTGTGTGTGTTTATATACATATGCATATATACATATAAAAACAAACAGGAACTGCTATCTTATGCACTTCGAACATTATATATATCCTTGTAGACCGGAGTAAAACTGCTGACATCTAATTTGAGTTCGGAGTTCGTTATTATTAACATATATAACTGGGAACTTAATATTCCAAATTTGTATAGTTATGTCGTCTCAGAAAGGATGACATGTATGCTACGCCTAACTTTATACTATAACTTAAATCTCGTATATATAGATATATATTTAAATGACGAGATTGTTGAGTCGGCAAGTGATGCTATATATATATATATGTATATACTTATAATTCCGAGAAGTCTACTTCAATGCGTTACACACGTCACAGCAAAATCATAATATCCTCTTCTACACTTTGTAATCAATCAAATCCAAAGCTTTGACTAGCATGTGACAGCCTGTCCTGTGCAACTCGCATTCCTCCTTCGCCGTTGCCTTCACCAAGTTGAGTTGTGGGAGGCGGCATAGAGAATTAGAGGCATGTCTGTTTGCTGTATAACTCAATATAATCATAGCCTGCAATATGACGCTAAGAAGTGCATTATAATCGAATGAAATCGAATGAGATTGCAATGTGCAAATGCAATTGGAAAATGCTCCAACTCTGATTTCGCAAACTTTACAAATTCTCCACACTCAGGCAAAGAATTTTCAATTGTATTTTGTGCAATTTGCTTTCATTTCATAATTCCGGGAGCAAGGGTATAGCAAATTGTGGGACCAGTTTCCCCAGGAAAGTATTTCTGCATTCAAAGGCTACCTTTGTACACTTACCTCTTGTTTAAGATTAAGCACGAGATTCTCCACCTTTTTGCCGGAGCTGAAGGCCTGCAGAAGACCATTGTGGAAATCATCATTGCCATATAAACCTAAAAAAAAGAAAAACAATGGAAAATTATATTTCAAAGTTGTTTGAGCATCGGTTTATCTTCTAGGACTAACTCATTGCCATGCTTTGAGGTCAGGAAGCGAGATATCAGAAAATGTGGAGCAGGGGAGATATTTAAATGAAAATCAAGACAGATATCCTCAGTTGAACCTAGGTGCTCAGGACGGAAGGAGACAACTGCATTTTCCAATTCTATTTACTATATGTCTATATCTAATCCAACTCTGCCAAAAGAGAGAGTTGCTGACGTTGACGTCGGCTGTTGCTTGAGCGTATGGCGACAAAGATCGTGGTCACATTTGTGGGCCAATTAAGAGCGCTAATTTAATTATTATTTAATTGTATGCGGAGGTTGGATTATAATGATGGCACTCGCAGTCGTTACTGTTGCTGTAGCTGTCGCCGGCGCCGGCACTGCTCTGTCGATGGCCTCATTGTGTTGGACTCAACTCGTTATGATTAGGGGCATTACCTTTGGCACTTTGACATACTTTATATACCATATGGGCAAATTTTCATTTATTTTTTGTTCTTAAAATTGCAGTTGATTTGGCGTCTCTCTCATATTTCGCTCATGCTTGACAGTTGACACGACTCCGTCGGCGATCGGCGCCCATAAATCTGGATACGTGTCAAAAAGCAAGCCACACACTTAATGGAGCAATGCAATCGGCGAAGGTTACTTTTGGCTAATTGCCAAGTTAAACACGCGACGGCAAAGTGCTCTCTTGCCATGGGGACAAAGGCCAAGAGAGGGCGTTGGGTGTGGGGCTTGGTTGGAGGAGCAACACAAACACAACATAATGGGTTCAATGCACCGGCACTTACCTAGTCCAATGGCTGCACAGGTCATCAACGTTATAATGACCAGTGAGCAGCTCTGGCAACGCTGGGCGCTTGGCTTGCGCTGCTTGCGATCGCAGCAGCGCGTCAGCAAATACAGCAGCAGGCCAAGCAGCGAGAGTATCAGCAGGCCGGCGGGAATGGAGGCCAGAATGCCCAAGCTCTGAAAATGAGAGAATGAGAGTTGGTTTAAAGCTTGCCAATATATACAAAAATTGTGGCTAAATATAAACATAATTCATAACTCCCAATTCATCTTTGTATTCAACATCCAAACACGCGATTTTCCTATAATCAGCAATGCAAAAGATATATAAAATAAATCTGTTATTGCACATCTGTGAAGAGGACAAATTTCTATCAGGCTTGTTACGTATCCCGATTAGAAAAGTTTTCTTCAATGGATTGCCCAGCTTTGAAGGTCGCTATCCGATCAATATTCAAATTATAAGCTGTGCCGGGCATTTCTGTAACCTTGTTGAGGGTATACGAGAAGCCTCCGACCCAATAAAATCGATAAAGTTATGTTCGTCTCTCAATATATATATTTTTTGGATTAATGCAGAACACTTCTCAGTTTAAAGGATACCTCGATGAACATTGGAACACATCCGTCTACTATTCGGTATATCGGACCACTGTTATGGCAATTATTTTTGTTCCAGCTCAAGTTAATTTTTGTTTCACCAAGATATTCAGAACAATGTCAACTTAAAACGAAGAAAAACATAATATTTCGGACCAAATGTTGTCGTGTTATCTCTATCTCTCTCTCTATCGCACACTTGCAACAATTTAATATTATATATTATATATGAAATCTATCTCTTTTTATGTCATAGACTTCAAGTTGCTGTTATTGTTGCCAAATTAATGTTTCAACAGCTTAATCGACTTTGAAAATATTAATGCCTTTAAAAAAAAAACAATCTTTTTTTTTTACTTTGCTAATAATCCAACCGAAAAAATCAAGATGGTAAAAACAATTGGCTGGGGTCCAAACAGGATCAAGCCAAGCGTCCATAACACCGGGCGTAATTCAAAGGATGGGAAGGGTGGGTGAAACTGGGTGGACACTGGATATTGAGTGAACTTTTAATTGAATAACTTGCTGCTCGTTTTCTGCTGTTTGAGTTCGATGTGTGTTGGTCTTGTTGTTTCTGTTGCTGTTAGTTGGCTGCCCTGCGAAAAACGAAACGAAAATGTGTAAAAATACGTCTGCAAAGTTAATTCTTTTGTCGCTAGGGCCCGTTTTGGGTGCAAAATTTAATTGAATTGGCAACACTACGCCACGACACGACTACAATACGAACAAGTACAGGAGCGAGCAGAGCAACAAAAGCAAGGAGCCAGCCGGCAAAGTTTTGGCCCAGAGCTGCCAGGATAAGTTTGACGTTAGCGCAACGGATGGCAACAGGCCAAAAAAATCGTTGGTCTAACGGAAATTTCATTGACACTCATTAAAAAATAAGTAAACTGTCGAAAGTTAAATATGCTCGACTCTTCACATACCCAGTGATTGGACTGAAGGGCGGGATTTCTTTACCGGACGAGCAACGAATATTTATACAAATATATATATATATATATATAAAAGGAAAAGTATTATTAAAAGTATAAGCAAACTATATAAGATCTGTTCTTATGTCTACATTTCATTAGAGCTGTCGGCCACCACCCAGTTTTTCATTTGTAATTCAACGCATACTCTCCAGTTTGTATACGATATCCACCTAAGCATGCGTGGGTGTGTAGTGTGTTTGTGTGTAGGTGTGTGTACATGCACATGTCTGCTTCTGGGGTGGGTGGGGGTCTGATCAAATTTCATGCCGGGTTATTGGACACCAATGTCTGCCCGCTTCATGGCTGGCCATGAGTCAGCGAACGATCTACACAGAACACAACTTGACACGTAAGAAACAAAATCAGCAACAGCAACAACAACAACAACAGCAACAACAAAAGCAACAGCAACAACAACAACAAGTAACAGCAATTATGAAAACCACATTGGTAGTCCAACTCGTCAGTGAAGTTCAATCGAACTATACACACACAACTGGTGGAAACAAATGTGCACAGGCATTAGCAGATTTGCGCCACAGAAAGCTGGCAAGCAGAAAGTACAAAAGTTAACTACAGGATGGGGACATATTTATTATTTATATGTATTTTAGCGTCGTCTTTTGGAATGTGCAACATGCAAATAATCATTAAAACTGGCGAGTGCCAACTTCTGGTCCTGCCACTTATACTTGTTTATTGTGATTGTTGTTGTCAGCTACTTGCGTGTCCTCGCTCGCAGTTGAATGACTCATGGGCGGGCCGGGCCGGGCCGGGCCTGACTTGGATTCGCTTCTGACCCACACTGGCCCCATCCCTTACCGCTTACCTCTGCCCATAGTTGAACCATGGCAATTTTATGCATTCTGAGCGCGCAACTATAAAATGAGTCGAAAATTGGAACGTAACAAGCATGACAAACAGGCCCCGAATGCCGGCCGACAACAAACCCTTCCTCCTCCGCCCTTAAGTTAAAGGTGGCAGCCCTTTTGCTTGGCAAATTACGCGCCAGCGTACAGCGACGCCGTTAAATTGAATTAAATCAAGGCAATTTTCTATGAGCAACAACAATAACCTTGGCATTTTGATTTTTGTGTGTGTGTATTTCATATTCCATCCCAACTGCCAATTGAGAATTGTCTGTGGGAAATGTGTACAGTTTTTACTACAGCAAACACACGCATGACACATCCAGTAAAAGACAGCGAAAGCTACCCGCATAATCGAGAATGTGTAATGGGAATTAGCACTAAGTATTATACAGACCATCCAAAATCCGACAGTTCTGTCGAGCGAGTCCAAGCCAATTATGCAAAGAAATTGTAGATTGCAAATCCAATACATAAATTGAGAAATTTTCATTTATATATTTCGAATATTGATATGTTCAATAAAAATTTCCCATCCAATGCAAACAGATCTTGAATTTCAATTAAACTGATGTTAATCCAGCCTTTCGATAATTATACGCAAGCTTAATCGATACATCAGCTACATATTGATCATTTGACCGTTATGGCGTATCTAACAGTCTGATTCCACTAACCAACATTTATGAAATTTGTGAATATCTGATGTAAAGTTGTTGCCTGTACATTATGCAGTAAGGGACAACAATCTTGACTGAGTGTTGGTTAAGATTGTAGCGAATTCGTGTCTCTTCCGATAATTTATCGAATTTGGAATCGTTGTTAGCAAAAGTGAGGCAATATCAATATCACAAACAAGCGGTATTTCAAGAAAGATGGGCGATTATTTTGAAATTCAATTATAATCTTATTAATGTGATTTATTTCCATTATTATTAATTTTTCAAAAAAATTGGAAAATAAACAATAGGCGATAACAATGCATTTTCACAGGCACATCGCTGAGTCGCAGATACAAGAAAACTGCCTGCGGTGATCTTTCAATATAATGCATAGCTCGAAAAAAATAAATTAATTAATAATTAATGAAGCTGCATCTTGCATTAATAACAAGTTGGCAGCGCTATTCGTCGCACGCTCTCAATCTAAGCATTGAGAGGCGAAACAAACTTTCATATTTGAAATGCAACTTATATAGTTGTTGTTGTGTTGTTGTTGTTGTTGTTGTTGTTGCAGCCACCACAAAGCAGTCGTGTGTCTTTAGTTGCTGTCTGGGGCATACGTATATACGTAGGCGTTGTTTGTGACTCTCGCAACATTTTTTGTTTTGTTTTGTAGCTGCGACAACTTCGACACCGGCAGTCCCGCCCCGTCCGGCTATCCCCCTAATACCCCTAGGCCTGCCTTGAGAGCCTACCGACTGCCCTGGCTCTTAGCGTAGCGCCGAAATTAGAACGTCAACATAGCCCAAGTCGAGTGCTGCGATATGATGAAAAAAACCAGTTTTTTTCTACGAATTAAACAAATGCCCTTAGCCAAACAACAGTTATGAGCAGAAGTGTGTGTACGGTAACAGTTATGCATATATGTAAGCGCACATAACAGCGAACTGCCGCCGAGTCGTGCCGCAAATGCGACATAATATCGTATCACAATATGTACATATGTACGTATATATATATATATAAATATCCGACTCGGCTTCATGACGAGCTGCTTCCGGGGTAGTTAAAAGTAACTGGAACTGCAACTGCAAAAGCAACTGCGCCGGCGACTGGAAATGCCTTTGTAACTGCAACTGAATATATAATTGCAACTGCAATCAGAGTTGCGCAGAGAACAAAGCAAATGCCGAAATTTGAAGGCGATGATAACGGCTCCAGCAACATAAAATATAAACGGCAAATGGAAAGAACAAAAATTTGCGGAATGCTGAAGATAAAATTCACTTGAATTCGTATCTTTGCCACTCAACAGACAGATCAGTTACATCATATAAGCCGAGGGGCTTAATGAAAGTGGCATCATAGTCAGGCTGTTAGACAAATATCATCACAACGGATATGCCTTCTTCAGCAAGGGTATTGAAAAAGCAACCTAGACCCATAGGGCACATGTCCGCCTGCACGACAGAATGGGAACAAACTGCAGTTGCAGCAGCAGCAGCAGCAGCAGCAGCAGCAACAGTAGTAGCCAGGAGTGAGTTGTACACAATCCTGTGATTTTGGCAGCCTTGGCAAACACATAGCGAATGGCTATGCTGTTGGCTCCCCAAACGGAAGTGTCATCGAGCTGCTTGCGCTTGACGTATCGCATAGGAAGCAAAACCTACAAAGACCCAACTAAAAAACAGCTAAACTCAAAAAACAACTTTAAACCAAGTGGCCAAAGCAGTAGTTACAGCCATAACCATAGCCATATTCATAGGCATGAGCATAGTTATAGACAGGTCGGTCTATGGGCAGCCAGAGACTGGTTGTGCCCTGTGCTCGATGAATAAATAAAAAGCCGAGGCAAGTTATTGAAAAGCGTCGCCAGAGGAAGTCGAGGAAGTGCGCACAATTGGCAGGGAAAATTACGTATACAAACGCACTTCTCTAGACCCCCACTGAAAACGGCAACAAGGGGTACGAAGTAGGTTGGGTAGGTAGGGGCAGCCCAGCCAGCTAAAGTCATGCCATTGACGTGACGGTCGTTTCATATGCAAATCACGTGACGTGCCGCACCAGCAAAACTACAACTACAAAAAAAAAAAAAAGATTGAATGGCCAGCACGGAATTACAATTGCGCAATTTCTAGATGAGAATAAAGATCACATATTATATGGCACACATATATTTATTATGTATTGAAACAATTGGGAATGCAAATACGAACGAACACGCCCAACAAGAACAAAGGAACTGCATTATAAAGTATTGACCCAAAGTGATCCGTAAATATACCTATATATATGTCCCTAGAGTGAAGTAGCAATAACAATGGCAAATACAATTTGAAATCCAATCAAGTACTACTGCTACTGCTACCTAGTGGTAAACTATTAAGTTGATTTTGTACACCTTAGTTTTAGAGAGTTAATGTGAGTTGTCCATATGACAGATGCCTAGCTGTCGACAAAGGGAACTAAGAATCCGTTGTGCCACTATTTGATCAAATATATCGCTTACCCAACTGACATACATTCGGCAAATGTTCCAATAAGAAACTTAAAGATCATCATCAACATCGAGTCAATTATGTTGCTGGCTCTGGAGATCATAAAATCGATGCGCATATAAACAAATACTGGGATCCAAACAATGCCGCAGCGTCTTGGAGTGAGATTTCTTCTTAAGCCGTTAACAGAAAAATCAGAAAACATATATATATATATATATATATATGTATATAGTCACAACGCACCACGCCAAACTTTCACACAACATGAGAGAGGAGGGTGGGGGAATGGAATGAGGAATGAGCAGGCCGAGGGGCTAAGGAGATGTCAAGAGTAAAAGCTGCCTGCTTAATGTTCGAGAAAAATATGACTAAAAACAAAATACAAGCAACAAAGAGACAAAGACAGAGATACACTTGGGACGCCCACTAAACATCCAATTTGGGCGCACATCGAAAATGAAATCGAAACGTTTTTGAACTTGAACTTTTTTTTAGTTTTATTTGTGTTTTTTTTTTTGGTTTTTGTACAGTCAGCGATAGGGGCGAGCGGCAGCACAAAGGGAAACCTGCTGACTAGTCCAGTCCAGTCCAGTTAGCCAGTTAGTCAGTCGATCGAAGCGTGGGCCACGGCTTCGATTTTGTGAACTGTTTTCAACGGATCGGTTTGGTTTTTGAATACTTTTGTAACGACGACTGCCTGTGTGGCCGCTGCTCGACGTAGTTTTTTTTCTTTTTGGAGAGGGGGGGGGAAGTGTTTAGGGTATTTGAAATATGTAAACGATGCGGCCTCTCTCAGGGGCATCCTCTTCTATAGAAATATACTTGTGCTGGGTATTACGCATTCATAGCAACACACGTAATACTTTATTCACTGAGCTCATAATAAAACCAAATCTCCGAATTTATCTTTACGGGCTTGCGTCTAAGTTTGACCATGTCTCTGTTGATTTAATTGGGTATTAACAGACGTATCCGTCGATCTTAGATGTACTACATATAAGGAGGTTGACTCTGTGACCGGAATTAGACATTTTCAAAATTTTACTTCCATCACCTGGAATTGTATGTCATTAGCTGAATTTGTATATGTAAAACGATTACAATTTATAAAATTCCAACAGTTTTGGACAATATCATATGAACATTATATTACTATAAATGTGCTCGCCCAGCAAGAGTATGAAAACATCGTCTTGCTGCTGGTTGACAATTCCTGCTCTGGCTGGCTGTGTATCTGTTTGAATGTATCGAAATCAAAACGAAATTAGAGCAGCCAAGGCAAAGGCAAAAGCAAATACAGCAAGGCAAATAAACATTCCAAAGTCGACGACGCTTGTTGCACAAATAAACAATGCAGCTCGTCAAAATGAGATAAACAGGCAGCAGCAGCAGCAGCAGCAGCAGCTCAGTTCCAGGGCATTCCATCTGAAATGCCTGGTTCGAGTTTGCCTCGTTCCGAGTCCGATTCAAGACAAGAAGTCAGGCCAAATACAATGGGCTGATAGCAGGCTCTATAGATCTGAGTATCTGTATTGTATGTTGTGTTAGTGTGTCTGTATATCTGCGACACATACAAAAGTGATTGAATTGCAGAAGTTTTATGACGAGTCGTAAAAGCGACAGCAGATACAAGAGTATCTGTAAGTAGGCATATTGCCATGCCATGTATCTTGTTGATGCATCTGGTAAATGTGAAGGCAGCTGCCTGGCAGTTCTTGTTCTTGTTCTTGTTGCAATTGTTGTGGTTGCATTTGACAGGCAGACAGCCGGAAAAACTGAGAAGCCACAGCGAGAACGAGGGCGACAGATGGAAAAAAAAGGCAAGGGCGAGCTGCTGTGTGCATCTTCCGATTGTATTTTCAATTGCAATAACCCAAAATGAAAGTCAGCAAACACAGAGAAAGAGAGAGGGAGAGGAAGAGAGACAGAGAGGGAGAGAGACAGAGAGGGAGAGGGACAGAGCGGGTGGAAGAGAAACTGCTCAGAGTGCTTGATAATTTGATTTCAGATAGTTTCGATTGGGCTCTTCTAAATATAGTCGGGCAGTTCGTAAACTCTGACTTGACTTGAGGTCTAACTGTGAGCTGCCAACTGCTGCCAGCTGCTGCAGCACTGCATTTACTGCGAGAGATGTTCGAGACAGTCATCAAATATGCATACGCTAAAGCAGCTGTGACATGCCACAGGATTACACCGAACAAGTAAAGGCTATAAATTGAATTGTAGTACTAAATTTGGAAACCTGGCGAGACTGCTGATTATTCTCCCTCGGATTCATACAATTGGAAAAAAGGCTTTCTTGCATAACTTTCGTGATTAAAACATGTTCAACAAATTGCGGATCAAAAGAGAAAATATGCACAAATGCACAAACATGGCTAAATAGGCTTAAGACTTGCAGCAATTTATAACACATTTTACAGAGGGTGTAATACAATGAAAATAAACAAGCATCAATAATTGGAAAGAGAGTCAACTGTTGGCACAGCATATATGTATGATATACGGGTTCCAATGCGTAACGAGTTATCCAGTCAGACGACAGAGCAGAGACCTAGAGGAACAGCGAGGAACAATCCCATTTAGATGTTGTGCACATTTCCCCTGCACCTCTTTAAGCTGCCCGCACATTTGCAGCAACAGTGCGTCATCACCTTGGACGGACAACTAGACAAGCAGATGAGACAGCACAGGAGGGAGTGAGTGAGTGAGTGAGTGAGTGACTGACTGAGTGAGCGAGTGAGTGAGAGAGAGAGACTCTTCATCAACACTAGAGAGCAGCTCACACAACCTATTGAGGTCGTAGGGTGGAATGGGGGAAAACAGGTTGCTAGTTGTTGGTGTCATTGTTGTCAAGAGCAATTGTGTAGCTATTTGAAGGTTAAATTGATCATCATCAACAACGGCAACAGCAACTATTGAAATGTGTGAGCCTAAAAACAAAGGGGGAAAGGAGAAGGAGGAGGATTAGGGGCAAAGGGTTAGCTAGAAACAGGATAGAGGGGAAAGAAAACACAACTGAATGCCATGAGCTGATTAAACACAATTTGAATTAACAGACTAGACATAACGAGTAAACACAACACACAATAGCCAGTGCCCCTAGGATGTTGCCAGGTTTGCGGTTATGAAGGGGGATGATGAAGGGGCAAGCAATTGAAGGGATTTTCATACCAAATATGTGGTTAATGCTGAGCTGATTGAAAATCATGCTTGAACACAAATAAACAAAAGTGGAAATGAGAGAGAGAGCGAGAGAGAGAGAGAGAGAGATAAGACCGCAAGTGCAATTGCCAATTTTACACTCATCTCGATTATAAGGAAACGTATCATTATATTCCAAATTTGGATAGAAGATTTGTTTTACGACACACGTTGTTTAAGTTAAGATAGACAAATCTAAGCTGTATTACTCGTTGTCTACAAATGTGAAGATTTGAGTAGTCAGTTTAGGTAAGTGTCCCACAACGGTCACACATTCTTTGATGCAGTTGCAGTTTCTTTACACACTAAATAAATTCTAGTTCAAGAAACTCTTCAAGGGACTCTATTAGTTTTCTCGCCTCTCTCTCTCTCTATTTAACTTTTTAGATTTGGTAAGTCTTTTGGGATCCAAATCTAGTGCGCCTATAGAATTTGGTCGCGTTCCACATTTAATAGGGAAACAGTCAGGCAAATCAACCAGTCGATAAGCAGATTAGCTTAGTGGGCTCATTTGCCAGCCAACCGCAAACAGAATTGGCTTAAGTGCTGGCTCATTGTCAGCCCCATTATGACAATGGCTAATCCCCACGTGACGTGCCTAGCTCATGGCTGATTGTTCAACCCCGACGACCCCTAAACAAACGCGACAGGAGTTTATGGCCGGCAAATGGTGTACTCACCTGCATCCCAAAATAGGAACAGAAACAGCTTTTACCACCCCCTCCCATCCCCCCTTATCAAAAACTGCCTGCCTCCGCCTTCCGGATACCTGCTCTGAATTGTGACTACGCCTGCTCCGGTTGCTTTTGCTGACGCGCGTAAAAAACTACGCCCAGTGCAGCAGCGTCAGCTGACCTACATATCCACATCCAAGAGAAAAAGCCAAAGCCAAATCCGAGCTGAACCGCGCAACGAGCCAAGCAAAAACGAGCGAGAAAGAGAGAGAGAGAGAGAGAAGGAGAGTGAGGGAGGGGGGGAGAGAGCGGAGCTGCGCTTAGTTGACCTGAATTTGACAATGGCATCAGCGTTGCCGCTGGAAACCACCTCTACCATTTTATTCTCCCTCCTCCTTTTCACGTACTCCTTTTACAGCCGGCAGCTATTGCAATGACCAGCTAATTTCAATCAAATTTTACAGCTGCGTTTTTCCCGGCTGACGGAAAATCCAACTGAAAATAAACAAAACAGGAAACAACACGCCGAAGATTACATACCCTTGTGGACCGGACCTAATCTGCTGACATCTAAATGCTCAATCGAAGTTCGAATTATTTGAATTTGGTCAAACTATCTTGGTAAAAACAAAATTTCTTAATACAAGAATAAATCTTTTGACAGATTGTTCCTAAGACAGTTTTATGATATAGGATTCCGAGCCAATTACTAAATCGACTTGGTTGATAATAATACTCTCAACATTGGTTCTTGGTTATGGCATTTATTATTGTCTGAGTAATTGACACACTTGGGCAACGTTTCACAGATCGATTAGATAGTAGATTAGATAGTGTTCAGATTTTACAATAACAAAAATTCAAAATCTGTGATTAAAAAAAAGTTCAATGAATTTTGCATTTAGGAATAGTAACTAACATAACTGTATATATTTCTTAATCAATTAAACTAACACAAGTAAGTAAAAATCACTACTATTATCATGGGAACACTGGTGTCGGAGTGTTACTTAAACAAGTTTCGGTGTTCGTTTTTGGTTCTTATCATACGGACGAACCAGTGAGTAAAGCTGATGTGAGATAACCCGCGACTCAAAGAGGGCGCCGCGCACGTTAGGGAATAGGGGTAAACCCAATGGCCGACGTCAGTCAAACAAAGGCAGCTGCTGTTTCGCGTTACCGCTGCCGTTGCCGAATTGAGGTGAGTGGCGGCTCTTGCCATGGGGGGGGGTGGGGGGTCTTTAGGGTTCTTCAGACTTCAGTCTTGCGTTCGCATTCGATTCGGTTTGGGCTCGGCCCAACAGCGATGATGCCTATTGATACTTAGCGGCAGCGGCAATCAAAAGAAACCAAACAAAAAGAATGAAACAAATGGGAAGCCGGAAGTGTGTGTCGTATTACCACCACCCCGCTCCCGCACCCGCTCCAAGCGAAGGCGGAGGTAGACAAGAATCTGGGCACATGTAGCGCACATGGTAAGCAGCCGGGTCCGGAACGAGGCGGAACGTTTTGGGAATGAAACAAAAAAGGGCTCGACAGACGCTCCCAGACAACAGAAGGCGTAAACAAAATGGGAAATATCGAAATTGTTGTTGCTGTTTCTGTTTCTGGCGTTGTAGAGAGTCACATGCAGCAATTGCAGCACACTCCGAGCGGGAGTTTTGAGAGAGAGAGAGAGAGCAAGAGAGAGAGAGAGAGAGAGAGAGAGAGACGGAGAAAGAGAGCAAGAGTGCGAACGTTTTACACAGGTAAAAGAGAGTTCGAAATTTAGGCAGCACTCGAGTAGAGTAAACACGCTTATACGATGTATAGATAGAGTCCTTCGACAAGATGGCAAACTAAACAAATCAAAATGCAATCAATGTAAATTGGAACGCACTTCAAGTGCATAATTTTGGGGTCTCAAGTGGGGCAACACCACCACTACAGCGAAGTACCACTTGAGGCAGCTAACCTAAAAACTACTCTATACTCAAGAGTTTAACCCAGAAAATATGAATATGCAAAATATATAAAAATAAAAAAACATAATAATAAAAAAAAGAAACTATGCCGAACGTATAAGTTGTGCGCGTAAGCTTATTTCTACTTATTTCTCAAAGTCCTATATTTCTATACAAAACATGTAAAATGAAGAGTGGTTAAAGATATGTTTAGCAAATTACAATATGAATTTAATGTTTTTCATAAGCAGGTCGAATTTCGAGGCAACCATTTTAACGGAATATATGAAAACTAAGGCGATTGTAGTATTATATAGTAGTATTTGTATCCTTGTGGCTGTACTCACCTCTAGGTAAACATCGCTATCCAGATTGAAGGTGTCATTAACCCGGCGAAATGTGTAATTCACATGCGGTATTGAATGCAGGATTTTAACGAGTATGCTCGGCTGTTCCATTTTTATTGCTCCTTTTGCAACGTTGTCGCTGTTATCGCTCTTGTTGTTGTTGCTGCTGCTGCTGCTGCACTCGCACACAAAGATAGCTTTCGCTCTAGCTTTCTCTCTCTCTTACGCTCTCTCTTTCGCACGTTTTTGGCTAGTCGACGTCTTCTCGTTGTCTTTGTTCGTTTTTGTTATTTATTTATTTATTTTTCGTTTTGTGGTACGGACTCCTTATTATTGTGATTGCGTGTGTGTGCGGGCAGCGGCAACAGGGGGGTGGGGGAGGCGGTTGTGGCAGCGCTGCTGCTCCTGCTTTTGACGTCACAACGCAGCTGCTGCGACGACAACAGCGTCTCGTTTCAGCGCAAAATTGACTTGAGAGTTTAGCGCATAACACTCACTGCTGCTGCTGCTGCTGCTACTGCAAAAGGGTGGCGGGGGAGGTGAAGAAGGGACTATGTAATTCGTATGCTTTTGTATACTTTACTCTACTGTGCGCAGAGCACAGCAAGCGAGCGAGAGAGTGAGAGAGAGAGAGAGAGAGCACGAGGCTGTTGCGGGGGTGTTTATGCGTGCGCTTCACACGCTGTGCCAAATTCCAAATTGTAGCGCCTCGACCCCAAACGCATGCTCTCCTGCTTGGAGCAAAGCGTGGTCTCTCTCTCTCTCTTTCACGCGCTTGCTTGCACTCTCTTTCTGCTCTTTCGTTTGCTGCCATGTCCTGCGCGCGTGTGTGTGTGTGTGTGTGCGCGTTCCCTGCGCTAAATTTTCACTTTCACTTTTCACACACCCAAAAAAAAAAGAAAAGAAAACGAATAATACAAAAAAATTCTACACACAACTGTAGTAAGCAACCTAACGGCACACATATGTACTTGTGCATGCATGTATGTGTGCTGCCAGCCTGCCTGCTAACGGCACTTTGCAAATTTTTTGTTTTGATTTCAATGCTGCCGCATTTGCCGCTCACTCTCTCTCTCTCAGCGAAAAAAAGGACAACTTGCAAAAAAAATAAATGTGCACAGACTTTGATAAAAAAAAAAGGAAAAAAAAATGTGTGTGTGCTTATCAGCGTCCGTTGGAGACAGCACCTGAGATTTATTTCGATTATTACTATTGTCCGATAAATAAATGCACAATTCTTAAGTAACTTGCTGTCGCACAGCGCTTTATTAATTTATTTGATTTTTTTTTTAATTTTCTGCTTAGTTTTCTTTTTTTTGTTATAATATGACCGACGCACGTTTAGCGGCCACGGGGCGTTGTTTCATTTACCGTTTCGTTCCGTTTCGCAAGTAGCGTTGCTGCCGCGACTGCGGTCGAAATGCGAATGAATCGAAAAACCTGCGCAACGTTTTTGGGCTGCAAAGGCAACAGAATAAAAAAAAAAAGGAGTTCTCGGCGCAAAACACCGACTTACGAATGACCTGCACAGAGCCCTACTTTATGGTAACAAACCATCTAACTACTTATACCTACAGGATAATGTGACATAAAAAAACATACTCAAATTAAAATCGTTTCAGCTAGAAATTAAAATATATTTTGTGAGCCCATTGCCAAGTGCTATTATAGCAAGGGTATTTTTTCTATATTACTTCTGTTTTATTTTTTTGGCGAACAGCTAATGCTGTGCGACTTTTTGGGGGCAGCTGAAATTCAAATTGAGCCACAGCTCAGAAACGTAAACAAGTCGGCGCATGATTCGCATATCGATAACGACGATATCGAGCTGCGGATATTTAAAATGCAACTACAAGCAAAAAGATGGGCAGCTCTTGAATGCTTTTCAGCTGAGTTTTCATTCTTATTTGTTGTTTATGCTGTTGTTTTCTATTTTTTTCTACTATAATATGTGTCCCATTTTTATCGCAGTCAGCGATAAAAACAAGTTTTCCACAAGAATAACAACAACAGCTAACGAGAATAACCGCTTTAAACGCTTGTTACTAGTTTCGCTGACTGCGTACTAAGCCCCAGCTCCGTTGACAACTATGAGCCAATGTATCCACACATCCAGCTTTCTGGCCGGGCAGAGTCACAAATTCATGTAATCTGAGCAGCCTTTGGCAATGCAGAAAACACTGTCAAAATAAATGTGTTTTTTTCCCAAGTGCTTGTCAAGAGATACCCTTTATATTGCTTTGGGGGCTATGCAAAACTTACAAATGTGGCTGTAAGTAAATAATAATATAATAACTAGCTTAAACTGATGATAATGATGTATGTAATACACAAAACTTTAGACATTTCAGAAATCTAAAATCCTTGTTTTCAATCTTAGATCTTTACCTGTGTGATTTTTTTTTATATAAGCAAGAAAAGTTAGATCGAATCATGATGAATCAAAAAAAACTATATAAATATCTATAGTTTTAATCTGGCGTCAGCGTTTTATCGCCGGCAAGTAAATTCGGACGAAATATTATTGGTCATAAATATTTGTTCAATGGCGGCGATATTGTTGATGTTGATGTTGTTGTAGTTTCTGTTATACAGTCGACATATCTTGCTTATGAATCAAACAAGAAAAAAGGGAACGTAGATAGGTAAATATACTAAGCAAACAGGGAAGCATCTTATCTATCGGCACATGTGAAAAGTAAATACGAAAATGTGAATTGAGAGTGAAGAGTTTTAACGGTTATTGTTGAAAGTTGCAAAAGCTGGACTTGAATTTGGCTGCGCCTGTAAGTTTTGTTCGGCGTTTCGAGTCGCATGCAATCGCGGCTATTTTTATAACGAATCAAAATGCACTTTTCAAACACACACATACACTAACGCATACACACACACATGTGCACATACACACACATATAGTTATGGTCCGACACGGGTAGACAACAAACAAAAGAGAGAAACACTGCACATCCGTTGCTTGACTTAAAATTACATACTTTGTACACATGCAGCGCGTTTCCGTTCAGAAATTGTACTTCAAAGCTCACTTTTGCTTTACATGTTCAATTTATTGAGATTGAAGACAGAGAATACATTGCTTCGTGGAGACAACGACAAACAACACACACATCAACGACAGTGTGACCGAGCGCGACTAAAACGAAAACACCCATAGTTCATCGCTTACAGGGTTAGTTATCGATCACTACCGATTTAAGTTCAAAATACAATTCTGAACTATCGATATAAGCGGCACAGACAATATTTAACATTTGATTGTTATCTCACAATTATTTTATTCTTCATTACAATTCGAAAAGTAAATATTTGTAGTAATTATTTGAGAAATGCAAATACTCAGAGTTTAATATGTAGATAATACTAACCGTTATTTTGTAATTTCGCGTTTTATAGAACAAGCAGTGCACTACTCACCTATCGATATCACAATTTTGTATCGTTTAATATCTTTCGTTTTAATATCGTTTTGTCGGCGTTTCGTTTTCATCCCTAGATTGATTGTTTATCTAATGGATTAAAATTATTTCGACATGCCGAACGTAGCTCACTTTTTTGAGGGCGTTGAAAAATTATTGGAAATATGGTTCGACGAGAGCTCGAGCCCAAACGGCGACTTACGCAACATAAGCAGAGAGGAATGGGAAAACCTGCTGTGCCACGTGAAATGCGAAATAATTAGCTATATTAAGAACGATTCAATAGATGCCTTCCTCTTAAGCGAGAGCAGCATGTTCGTCTCGAAGCGTAGATGGATACTGAAGACCTGTGGGACAACAACGCCGCTGAAGTGCCTTGACCAATTGCTCCAATTGGCCAAACTAGAGGGATATCATGTGATAAGCGATATATTCTACTCGAGGAAGAATTTTACAAGACCCGAAGTCCAAATGTTTCCACATGAGGGATTCTTTGAGGAGGTTACCTTTTTAGATACAATATTTCCCGAGGGCAGATCCTATTGCCTTGGCTCCATTAATCTCGAATGTTGGTATTTGTACACATTCAGTAAGCCCGATATAAAACCACTGCCACACATAACTGAGGAGGAAAGCGCGGATGCAGATCCAGATCAAACAATCGAGATCCTTATGCAAGATCTGGATAAAAACATTATGTCTGCCTTTGCCAAGTGCAAATTCACCACGGGCCGCGAGGTGACAGCACACACGGGCATCGACCAATTATTGCCCGCAATGCATATCGATGACTTTCTATTCGATCCGTGCGGCTACTCCATGAACGGGATCGGTGAGAACGGTGAATACATGACCATTCACATAACACCCGAGGAGAAGTTCTCCTATGTGAGCTTCGAGAGCAATGTGGCACTCAACAATTATACGAAATTGATATCTCAGGTAATCAAGACGTTCAGGCCGGGCAAATTTATTGTCACCATCTTTGCGAACAAATCGTCGCTGGCGTACGAGACCATGAAGGAACTGGAGATCGAGTACTCAACGCACTCCAACTGGAAGCGAACCGATATGCAGTGCTGCAATTTCCCATCCTACAATCTGTTATTTGCCCAATATTCGCGAGCGCTGAACAAAATTTTATGATATAGTAAAGCTCGTTTCCCCAATTCCAAAATGTACTCAGCAATATTATCAAAATTGATTGTTAATAAATCATTTGTTAAAACGTAATCTGTTTATCTATCTCAACTAGAATATACATATAATGATAATCGAATATGGGGTCGGAGACGGAGATTCTCCTTTTTGAAATTCATTCCTAGCATTTAGCATCAGTTGAACTCCTTGCCTTAAAGAAGCGAGCGGTGCGCGCTTGAACCGCTCCAAATCCAGCGCTGGCCACATGAATGTGCCGAGCTATCCAGGCGGGCAGCTTCTTTTGGATTCGCTCATTGACATAGCGCTCGTCCAGCAGATAGACGCAGGCATAGTCGCGAATGTGACGCACGGAGCGGCCAATGCACTGGTTGACCGCCTTCATGCAGAGATTCTCGTAATACTCATTGCCGGCACCGTTGCCCAGCGTGTCGTCCAAATGACGCATGCGCTCTTTCAGTTCGGGTGCGGTGCGATTCGGATACGGTAGGCCCACAACGATGACGCCGCGACCCAAGTCATCGGCAAAGTTGAGGCCTTCGGACAGCTTGCCTCCCACCACGCTGAGAAGCAATGCACCTCCACCGCCACCTGCAGTGCCAGCACTTTGACTGATGGCATTTGCATATTGCTGTAGCAGCTGCTCGACGCCGCCGCCCCCAGCCCTTTCGCGAAAGATGCGCTTGCGCAGCCCAATCCTTCGCAATGCACCACTCTGCTCCAGAAACGCATAAACCGTCTCCAAATAGTCGTACGAGGGCAAAAAGCAAATCACACCCGCCGGCAACACGCTGCATACATTCTGCAGCACCATCGCCAGCTCCTGCAGCTACGCTCACGGAGAAACAGAGAAATGCACATTAAATCGAGTATGTACAGTAAGTTGTACATTGTATCTGTAACCATAACTAAGCAGCTAGTAGAACTCAGTTTGTGGTACATGATCAATCATCAATGTGGTTATATAGATACCAACAGTCACAAACAGTTCTCCACTGAGTGAGATTATCTGTATAAATACATAAATACATAGCTGGCAAGTGCTCACCATGACGGAGCTGGTGCGTTGGGCATAGCTAAAGCAAAGCGGGGCGCCCATCGGTCCAGTGGGCAGGACGAATGGCAGCACCGCATCCGGCGGCACCACATGACTGTAGAACCGCTCCACGACGCGTTCCGGGCATTGAGCGAAGAGCTGGGCTGTCAGCTCCTGCGTGGGCTGCATCGTGCCGCCAGCAATGATGAGCTGCAACAGCAGAGAGAGAGAGAGATATGGAATAGTTGGATAATAATATGGAGTGTCTGGGTGCTACTTACAGCGCGTGCCTCGCTGATAATGTCGGTGAAATGCTCGGCGGGATTGAGCAGCAGATATTTCAGAGTGCCGACCTTGGGATTGAGAAGAACACGTCCATCGGCGGCATTGCTGGTGAGCGTCTCCAGAAATGCGAGCAGTGGACGTATGGGCGAAGCTGCAGCCAGAGGTTTCTCCTCCAGTTTGACATCCTTTTGATTTGCCTCATCCGTTTCTGACAAATGCAATTGCAGTTTGCGTTTGCGTTTGCCACCCAACTGAGTCTGGCTGAGCTGCTGCTGATGCTGTGTGGCCAGGCGCTGGAGCAGCTGCTGTGCGGGCGGCGGTCGATTCTCGCTGGGATGCGGCTCACGCTGCTGGTGCTGCCCAAAGCCATGCAGTTTCTGGGCGAAGCGTGTGCGCGCACAGAACTCGAGAACGGCATGCAGATCGATGTTGAAGAATTCGCCCTCGGCGCACAGCTGATAGGTGCGCAGTAGGCGCGGTTCATTGAGAGGCTGCTCCAGCACCAGCAGCAAGCGACGCACCACGAAGATCAGTTGATTGATGCGCAACAAATTGGCGCTGCTCAGGCGAGACGCATAGCGCTCCTTGTAGGCGGCCAACTGTTGACGCGCAAGCTGCAGCTGGTCGCGGCTGAGTTCGCAGCTGTGCAACTGGGCGATGGTGTCTAGCAAATTGTGCGCCTCGTCCACAATAATGACGGCGCCGCGCAGATCAATGCCCAGCTGCAGGCGTGCGCTGCGCTGCAGCAGCAGCGGATATGGCAGCAGCACCAGCTGAGCCTGCGCCAGTGCTGAGCGTGTCGCGTAGTAGGGACAGCCGCCACAGGCGGCTCCTTGCACCGCCAGCTCCTCGATGTCCAGCAGCTCGGAGAGCGACGCATCAATCATCCGCTGCACCTTGTTGGGGGCCTTGTGGGGGCAACTGGGCTTGAGGCGTGACATGTCCAGACAGCGTTCGTTGAGGAGCGCCACGTTGGACAGGCTGCGCAGCTGGTCATGGATGCAAAGCTGGTGGCGTGAGCCGAGCGAGATGCAGCGCACACTCTTCCCATGCGGCGTCTTGCGCAGCTCGGCCACAATCTGCGCCAGCTGTGCGTGCGTCCGGCTGCAGTAGAAGATCTGCACATCACGAAAGCGCTCCTGCTGCTCCACCTGCAATTGCACCTGCTCCTCTAACATATCCGTCGTCTGATCATCCAAGTTTAGCTCCGGCTCAGCCTGGAGCAATTGTTCGCCCGCCCGCCGCGCTGCTCGGGGCTGCTGTCTCTGGCTGCCTCGCTGCTTGATGGCCAGCAGCTCCTGCTCCTTTTTCTGCAAGAGATCACGCAACCGTTGCAGCTGCAGCAACTCCTCGCGCTGCTGCCGCGTTTCGCTCTGGGCTGTTATCCAATCGGCTGCCTGCTCACCGGCGTCCTGTAGCTGGCGCAGCTGCGCCTCCACTTGGCCGATGCGCTGCAGCAGTTCGCTGCGTACCAGCTGCTCGTGCTGGCGCAGCCAGGTGAGTGCGCCGCAGGTGAGCGTCAGCGATTTGCCCGTTCCCGTCGGACTCTCAAAAATGCCAATTTGCTTAGATTCCAGCACTAAGAAGAGCTGCTGCATCAGCTGCTCTTGTATGGCGTATGGTGTGTATGGGAAACCAAAGTCGTCTGCTGCTGGCACTGGCAGCGCCTTCCTCGGCGAATACATGTCCACGGCGCACACAGCTCCAATTAAATGTTGAATAAATTGGCCACATCTAAAATGACGCGCCAAGCCAAAAATATTTTGCACCCGGATTAAGTTGGCTGCGAGCAATTTTGCGCTTACACTTGAAGGTGGCTGCGCTGACTGCATCAGTTTTTGGCGGTCTGGCAGCACCATCTTTTGGCGGTGGTTTTCGAATTTGCAAATTGCACTGAATTACGTGAAACACGAAAATAGCTTGTGCATAAATCGAAAAATAGACATCAATCAACGGGCAAAGACAAACATCAACCGTACAACACATGAGTAATCAACACAGCGCTGCGCTATGTAAATATTTGGCTTTCATAATTTTGTATTGTTTTTATGGGTTTTATATCGTTTTGTGCACTGCACAGCAGCAGCAACTTTTGACTTTGATTTGATTGATAGCCAATTAGTCATGTGCAACATCAATTCGCGTCTACATACTTAAGATTTTTCGATCTGAGTGTGTTGAATGCGTCAACACAGACTCACCCCCCACCACCCACCCGAGCGGCGCATAAAATTCAATTTAAATTTGAATTTGAATTAGAATTTGAGTTGTTTTGTGCTGCAGCCAAGTGGCTGCCAATGAGCTTTAATGTTGCGACTATGGAAACATTTACATCTGTAGATTGTGGCTGTGTTGTGGGCGTGGCAAGATCACAGATTTGCTGCCATTTGCCCGTAGGCATTACTCATACGCAACGCTGGCCAATGCTGTCCTGACCTTAACCAACAACAAAAATGAGCTGCGGCTGCACCTCGATTGACTGACTGACTGACTGACTGACTGACTGACTGACAGTTACTGATTATACAATAATAATAATAATATTAAAAATAACGCAAATGATTGACCGTCCCTGAGCATTTTTCTTTTGTTACATGCAACATGCACTCCCCGATCCCGACACCTTTGTAATCATCTTCGCTTTTGGCCGTCACATGCCATTTGTTGCGCCAAATGTTGCAATGCTTCAATTAATGCTGCGTCATGCACTTAAACTGGTCGCTCTACACCTGTGTGTGTGTGTGTGTGTGTGTGTGTGTGTGTGTAATATATATATTACAGCTTGCTTAAGCATTTAAGGCAACCAAATCATTGCAACTAACTTTAAGTTCTGTGGCAGATGAGGCTGGCCAGGTTATCATGCTGAATATCATATATATAATATATACCTGATTCATTTTATTCATTTATGCATTTATTATGCAGTTTTCTGCAAGACAAATTTCTCGACTTGAATTCAAATTTCAATTGGCAAACTAAACAATTTTTTTTGAAAATGTACTTCTATTTTTTTCCGTGTACATACAGAGGTATGCCCACATGACCACGCCATGACCTTGAGCTGAGTCATAGATCGTGTGGCAGACAGTGGGTCGACAGTCGGCAGTGGTTCAATGGTTCAATGGTGGTTCGGCTGATACAGCCACTGCCACTGCCATTGCTACTGCCACTGCCAGTGCCACTGCTACTGGTCCCTGGCCAATGCTAATCTCAAGCCTTTTGGCCGCAAGACAAGCCCATTTATCACTGGGTTGCACTTGTGTTGGTTGCCTTGCTGTTGCTGTTGTTGTTGTTGTTGTTGCTTAGGTGGCATAATTGTTCACTTAACGCACAGCTAAAAATACACCGCACAACAGGCACTCTGTGTGTGTGTGTGTGTGTTTTTGTATGTTTAGCTTGTCGCTGTGATTGCTAATAGTTCGTTCAATGATAATGCTTATTTCGTTATTTATGAGTGGCATTTTATACACACGACAATAACAATAATTATTTATCACAGCACCCGATTTTCATTCGATTTGAATCGTTCTGTTGACCCGTGCACACCCACTTTTCCCAGCTTTCCCTAAACTCCTTTTCTTTTGTCTATTTAAGCAATGGCTCTTTGGCCATGGCTTGACCTCTAGTTAAATAATAATTTCTCAATTGGAAAACACTTTTTTGCCAAGTTAATCATTTTATTATTATTTACGGCTGACGAGCAAGCAAGAATGGGGCAGAGAGACCCATGATAGGCCCTGAACCATATTGTGGCGTAGGAAGACACACAATACGGCTGCAAATCAGGAACGAAGAAAGGCAGATGCGGGAACGGCGCTGGGCAGAGACACCAGGACTCCGACAAGCCAGAAGTCTCCTAGGTGGCTACAATCAAAAGCGATTTAAGCAAATGATATCCTTGGGGAAGAACAGACTCAGAATACAAACAGGTCTATTGACAGGACATTGTAGACTGAGAAGTCACCTGACCAGGTTAGGTATCTATAGGAATCTATAGAGGACTCCTCATTGCACATCCTGGTAGAATGCGTTGCTTTAGTTAGAAAGAGATGCAGCAGTCTAGGGAAGCATGTCCTGAGTCCCAAGGACATAGAAACCCTCAACCTAACAAAGATCCTGGCATTCGTGCAGGAGCTGGGGTTGATGGACGAGCTGTAGGCTCAGAAAGGGGCACAATAGACCTTATAGGTCGCAGTGCTGGTTCTCCCCAACTATAATAATAATATTAATCATTTTATTGCAATCGAAGCAACCCTCAGAAGATGAGAGTCTTTCCCACACTTCTTCTGCCATTGCCCATCACCTCGGTTCTCTCTTCCTCACCGATATCCAGCAATGTTCACTGACGCTTCGCGCAGGAATAGGACAAATTAAGGCGATTAAGTCGATTGGGTCGACGGAGTTACTTCCTCCGGACAGCCACATAACCAAATCGAATAAATCGATTATGAACCTGTGTTATTTTTTTTTCAGTGCAAGATCTTTGTCAAAACTTAACTCAATTCCAAACAAATTTCTGTTTGTTCCTGATTTTCCACATTCTCAGGATAACAGTCGAACAATTATGCTTATATATATGTATATACGATACCATATATCATATATAGAAGCACACTTTTCGTAAAATGGATGCCGAATTGTATCATTCCAGCCCACTAAAGGGATGTAACATATTAAATCGACAGAGAAACGAAAAATATCGAAAATTTTACAAACGGACAAACAAATAGGGTATTTTTGACATTATCCTACCTAGCAGGAGGGAAACCTCAGGATAACCTTAGGATAATATATTCATATTGGTGGTTAATGTATGTACCTACCATAGGTCTTTGGAATATTTGAAAATAATAAATAATTAGCTTATGGCAGGCAAATACATTTACTTGACACTGGTTCAATTAAGCTGTGAGGCACTGTATGTTGAACCTGATGAGGACCTTATGGTACTTTGCTGGATGGCTTTAGTAACTATTCGAATTTACCCTTTGAATCACGCTCTTCACCCAGATCTGGATCTGGAGCGAACATGGATGTGCTGATATATAGTAAATAAAAATATCCCTGACTGAAATCTGAAGTTAAGTTCAATTTTTAGTTTAGATATTATTATTATTATAATTGGGGAAAGTTTGCACTGCGACCTAAAAGGTCTATTGTGCCCCCTTGCTGAGCTATAGCGCTTCCAACAATCCCAACTCCTGCACGAATGCTAGAATCTTTGTTGGGTTGAGGGTTTCTGTGTCCTTGGGCCTCATGATATGCTGCCCTAGGATGCTGCATCTTTTCCTGGTTAAGGCGACGCATTCTGTTAGGATGTGCGTCGAGGATTCCTCCTCGTATCCGCAGAACCTGCATGTGTTGCTGCTGTAAATACCTAATTTGGTTAGGTGACTTCTCAGTCTACAGTGTCCTGTCAATTAGTTTAGATATAGGCGTGCCCCTCCTGATGTGCCAATTTTGAATAGATTGTGGTCAATACTATCGATCAGTTGGACAATGAGCAACTCAGTTGAGCGATGACTGAACGAACTGAATGAATGACACATTCGCAGCATCAGTCGCTCAATTTGCATATCAAAGGATTTTACATGATTCCACAACTGTTGTGACATTCAAAAAGCAATTAGACATTAATCACGGCCACAGCCAAAGGGTGAGGAATGGGAGTCATCATTGTATTAGTCACACAAGCGCCGAAAGCACTACCCAAGCCTTCAAGTTATGTATGTTAGAAATAGATAGAGAAAGAGAGAGACAGGTAGAGAAAAACAGAGAGAGAGAGAGAGAGAGCGAGCTCAAGAGCTGACACACACAAGAGCTGCTGCATAGTGGTGAGCAGCTTCTACAATCTAAGTGAAGCCGTCGTCTCTTTGCATAATAACATGATGTCATGACATATACATACATATATATATATATATATATATATATACGCCCACTCTTGGCCTGCACGCCCCCTTCCAGCAGCAAACGCCACGCCACTTGAGCTGCCAGATGTCGTCGTCGTCGAGTTTGCAGGAGCGAGGCAGTCGTTGCCAGCGCAGAGGGAAGTGCACGCTCCAAAAACGCCGGCGGGGCAGTGGTGATCGGTGTTCAGTGGTTAGCGGTTGATCGCCAGTGTGTCCCACGCCCACGCCAAGACACGCGCCAAGAACATATATATATATGTATATATAATATAAAAAAAAATAATTGAGTCGAGTCTCAAGCAATTGAGGCAGGCAGTTCACTTGTTGCTGACGGCGCCGCGTTGTGCATGAGTAAGCCATGGGCAGCAAAGTAGTGTTGGACAGCGACGATAGTCGTGAGTCTTCAGCCCTCGTCTTGACTGAAGCTGAGTGGGTGGCACACATTCCACCATGGGTGTAATGGCAATATAGCATGTAACAGGCAGTAATATATATACATTTTTGATGCAGCCATGTCCGTCTGTCCGTCTAGACTGTCTCTCTTATATCCCGCAAAATTAAGTTTGTTTGCATTGGATCGATAATTGCCTCCGTTCCGTGATTATCGATTTCCGCTAAGCCATAAATATTGGAAAGGGATGGCAAGATTTAGACTCGAATATATTCAACAGTTGGGCTTAGCGGTACATCGTAGTCGAGCTCACCCCACTATAGCATTCTTTCTTGTAAGATCTGCACATCAGATTGCCTTAGCCTTACCTCTCTTAACTCCATAATACTTAGTCCATTTCTGATTTCTCATTGGAATCCAATATTGAAATGCACATTTTTTTACGGTTTTGATTTTGAAGCAGAACATTTATTTTTACATTTTCGCTTTTGTTTTTTTTTTAATATTTTTTTTTAGGTTTTTTTTTGTGATTTTTTAATTATTTTTAAAGAATTTTGCCATTTGTTGACTTTTTAAATATATAGTAATAAAAAACAAATATTATTATTATTTAGTTTTTAATTTTATATTTAGTATTAGCTGCTTAAGTATATCTAAAAAAAAAAAATTGTTTGAGAATTAATTGTATGCTTTTTACGTTCGTTTTTTGACATTTTTGTTAAGGGGGTTTTTTTTTTAAGTGTACTTGGGTTTCCTGGGATTTTTCGACTTTTTTAAGTAGCATAATAAATTACATTTGACAAATATTAAGAACTTTTTTCATTTTGCCTTAAAAATCATTAAAACAGTTAGCTGTGTAAATGTGTGTGTGTGTGTGTGTGTGTCAGTGTGTGTGTGTGTGTGTGAGTGTCGCTGTCGTTGTTTGGCTTTGAGTTGATTTATCGTGTGCCTCTCTTTTCTGATTTAAATACAAATACAAAAATAATAATAAAACAAAAAAATATACAAAAAAAAATATTTTTTTTTTTAACAATTGCAAATTCCACGTAACAAAGTAAAAACAAAAACAGATATGGGGAAATACATATACATAAAAAAAAAAAAAAAAATTATTAAATTACAGATTGCTTGTTGTCAACTTAATTACGAATTAAAAATTTAATTTATGCGTGCACACTTTTTGTATACATATGTATGTGGTATATATGTATGTACAAACATATACATATATATTTTTGTCATATTTGCCTTAAGACGCAAAACTGAAAACGCATATATTAATTTGCATATATTTTTGCACTCGTCAAAAATATATAAATAATACTTCTTTTTTTCTCTCTTGTTTCTTTTTCTGTTTGATTTTCTTCACTTTTAGCACAGTTTATGGGAGTTTTTTATACCTATTTTTGTTTTTGTTTCATCGTTTTTGGACACTTTTTATATCATTGGACAGTGTTGAACATATAAAAAACACAATTTATGCACATACAATACGGTTTTTTAGTTTTTAGTTTTTATTTTTTATTATTATTTATTTGTTTTCATTTTAGATAGCTTTTAATTGAATGGTTTTTAAGTGCCTACAGATGAAGTCTTGTGCCCGAGTTCCAAGTGTGCTTTCATTATTTAACATTTAACAACATTGATGCATATAAATGTTTGTACATATATATAAATATACATATATATATATATATATATATATATATATAACATTTTACAGGTACTTCGTAGCGCATTTTGTTTGCTTTGCTTATCAACAATGTGTGGATTGCTGCTGTCAAAAATTGTTAACCTAAAACTAAAAGCTAAATTTGGATGAGAGTCGATGACGAACAGAGATGAAAATATGCGCCACTACTAGCCAACAGAGTGAGGTAGAGAAGGGGAAGGGAAGAGGAAAAGGAGCGAAGGAGATGTTTGAAAAGAGATAGTTAGATAGCTGCTGTCCCATTCTTCTTGTGATCTTCTCAGTGTTAATTCATGAACTATGCTTAGTTAACTTTAGAGTTAAAAGAAAATTGTTTCAGATTTTTAGAATTTTCGATTTTTTTGTTTTCAGATTGTCGGCTATAAAAACTTCAACTATAGGCACGCTGATTCCAATATACGTATACTCATAATATACACTAAGTATGTGAGAGTATTAATGCATGTATGTGTGTGAGAGGTATTTTCATTTTCATTTTCATATATATTTTTATGATTTTTATTTTTTTTTTAGTTTTTGCATAATAAATATGTGTGGTATTGTAGCCAAATTGGGGTTTGCCCTAGAACTCTTGGATTAACATTGATTGCATTCATACATTTAACATTTAATAGTACTTTAAGGACTGCACTTCATCTTCATCTTGAGAACCGCTCCTCAGTAAACTTCAACTGCCCCCGGACTTCAATCATAAACCGATACACACACAAACTTGACCAAACTGGGCTCAAAACTTTATTTTTCTTCTTTTTTTTTTGTCTATATTTTGTGCTTAAATTTTTGGAAGCTGAACGTATAATATCATATAGGTATGTATATATTCCAGGCCCAACTCGTTGCCTCTTTTATTTCGTTTTTTTCTGACTTTCGTTTTCTCGTTTTCCTTATAAATAGGCAGGTATATTTGTGTTTGCTAAGGGGGATCGGTTGGCTCCAGTGATAACCCATTCTTCACAGTTTACAGTTTACAGTTTAACCAACAATTAACAATGTACACATATACATATACACATATATATATATACATATATATATATATATTACTTTAGAGAGCCAATCAAAGTTCAAATTGCTGGGTATATTAATGGTATATTTAAGGTATGCTATATGGTATATGGTAGACATCGTACAACTACAAACGCCGTGCTCACTAAATGCTACAGTTTTGCATATGCATATTAGTATTCATATATATATATTATACATAAATAGTTGTAAATATTAAATCTTTAGTACAAATCGAGGCAATTTTTTTTGTTGTTTTTAGTTTAAAAAAAAAATATATATATATATATATATATGTATATATATGATTAGAATTAAAACAATTAGAAAAGCACTTGATGATCTCTTTCGGTTTTCTTTAGGCCACTTTTTGGTGTTCACAGCTGTTTATACTTACAATTCGGATGCATAAACGTTTTCTCTTCTTCTTCCTGCATTTAGTTTTTACACACACATTAATAATAAATATATTCACATATATATATGTATGTACGTTGTATATAGTTCTGTTCAAATATTATCAAGCGGTAAACACACATACACAAATATTATGATTTTGAAATATTTTTTTTTTTTGCTTTTCGCTATTCTCAAATATTTTTACACAATTGATTTTTGTTATTTTTTTCTGATCTTTTTGTAAATATTTTTTTTTTTTTCTTTTTTATATATCGTTTTAATTAAATTTAATAAGGCGCTAGTTTAAAAACAAATTGTTGCAGTTTTTGTTTTTTTTTTTTTGTTTTCAAAATTGTTGTTTTTTTTATGGTCGTTTTGTTTTTTGTTTGTTGTTGTTTAAGAGCACATTTTTGTTTCGCAAAAGATTAACAAACTTACAGCTAGTCCTTAACATTTAGTTGTCCAGCTAATTTTTTAAGGCAACAGCGTGCAAGCTTTCTTCTTCTTCTCCTTCTCCTTCTTCTTCTCCTTCTACTTATACAACTCACATTCAAAAAGGAGAAAATTTATATATATATATATATATATATATTTGTATGTTAAGTTGCTTTTGTTTATATTAGTTTTGTTTTCATATATCACTGATTAAACCTAAGTTTTGCAAAAATAAAAAAAAAATATCAAACGTCATTATATCGCATGGTTTTTTTTACATTTTACTCTTAGCCTAAGTTTTAATATTATTTTGCTTTTGTTTTCTTTTCTTTTCTTTTCTTTTTTCTTTTCGTTCTTCTTTTTGCTTTTTGCTGCATAATCTCGCACAGGGGTTGGTAGTTTGGGGCGGGGGGTGTTTAACGAAATTAAAATTAATAATTACTGATGCGGCTGTGACTGCCAACAAATTGCCTGTTGCTCGGAATGTTATCGATAACATTAAATTATTGATATACACATACATATACATTCATAGATATACACGGTTAGGTTATTTACAGTTGCTTTACAAACTACAATTTAGACAAAAACAAAAAAAAAATTAAAAAAAAATTAGTTATACAATAGAGAACAGAGTGCATTAAATTTTAAGGTTTTTATGAGGTAGTCAAGCCACGATTGGAGCGCCGCTCCAGACACACACACGCACACACGCACAGGCACGCACACACACACGCACAGGCACGCACACACACACATACGCACAACCAGAGACTATCGCTGTGGAAAAAGGGATGGGGAACTATATATGATAGTAAAGATATTCGAGCGCAGGTTGTTAGGCTGATTGAGTTGGGACTATCGATTTGTGATTGTTGGAAGAACTTGGATATTTCTTGTTGCTTTTGCTTGGAGGTTATGTGGGGAGCTAGGCGATAGCTGGACGTGGCATGTGCACACACAACACACACAACACACACAACACACACAACACACAAACACACACACACACATATGCCAGCTATGTGCGCTGCTTAGCACCAATAGTCGACATGTGTCCAAGCCTGATCCTGCTGCAATTCATTGTCCACCGCCTGCTGTTGTTGCTGCTGCTGTTGTTGCTGCTGCTGTTGTTGCTGCTGCTGTTGTTGCTGCTGCTGTTGTTGCTGCTGCTGTTGTTGCTGCTGCTGTTGTTGCTGCTGCTGTTGCTGCTGCTGCTGCTGTTGCTGCTGCTGTTGTTCTAGCTGCTGTTGTGTTCTGCTCTGCTGCTGCTCCTGGTGCTGGTCGAATGCCAGCAACAGTTCGTGATCGGCAGCGCGTTGGGCCCGATCTCACGCCAGGCAGCCGCCATTAGTCATAAAGGCTGCGGCGCCCGTATCCAGATCAACGAAATCGGCATCATCGTCCGCCAGCTGCGACAGAAGATCGTTGGTATAGCAGCTGTTCTTCATCAGCAACAGTTGCTCGTCCTCGTAGCACGGTGTCATAATGCCAACGCCGCCGCCATGATGCGGCAGCGTTGTGTGAAAGTCCACCAGATGATTGTTGTTGTTGTGCGCCGCCAGGCTGGCCACACTCGCCATATTATTAAGACTGCTCGGATGCACACTAACCGCATGTTTGATGTCCGGGAAGCCATCGAAGAGGAATCGCTCTGCACTCAGCTCTGTGGTGTATGGGCTCTGCGAGTCCACCAGCTCATTCTTTACAAACTCAATGGCGCTGGTGGGCGTGGTCGCGGGCGGCAGAGCTGTGACAGCTGATGCTGCTGCTGATGTGATTGCAATTGCAGTTGTATTGCTGTTGCTGTGATTGCTGCTGTTGTTGTTGTTGTTGTTGCTACTTAAGCTACTGCTTAAGCTATTGCTGCTGAGGCTGTTGGTGCTATTGCTGCTGTTGCTTGTGGGCGTGGAAATGGCAATGGCAACCGCAGAAAGCCCGAGTCCCAAACTGAGACCCTCACAATTGGGCACATAGTCCGAGACCTGTTGACTGAGCAGCAATGTGGCATTATTGCTGTCGGCTGTGTTGCTATTGCTGGCGGGATTCAAAGACGACTGCTGCTGCTGCTGATGTTGCTGTTGTTGCTGTTGTTGCTGTTGTGGTAGACAGAGCGCCTCCTGTGTGGGCGAGCTTAAGTAGCCGGCGTGCTCAAACTCTTGCGGTGAGGGCGATGGCTTGCAGTAGCCATTGGGCAACTGTTGCTGCTGCTGCAACTGTAGCTGCTGTTGTGCCTGTGCAGCTGCCACGGCTGCTGCCATTACCGCCGGCGTTTTGCTGCCAAACTTGAACGTGGACATGGATGGTATGCTCTGCATGCGTTGCTGTTGCTGCTGTTGTTGTTGCTGCTGTTGTTGCTGCTGTTGCTGCTGATGTTGTTGCTGCTGCTGCTGCTGCTGCTGTTGTTGCTGCTGGTGCTGCTGGTGATGCTGTTGCTGCGTGGGCGTATTGGCCGCAGTGCTCGTGTCGCCATTAAGCAGGCCATCCAGCTCCAGTTCAGCGAAATACTTAAGCGCCGGCGAATGAAGCAGCTTCGAGGGCAGCTGGCAGCCGCCACGCTTGACGCAGTTGGGCGAATGCGCTTGCAGCATTTCGAGGAGCCGCCGCCGTTCCGTTTCCAGGGAGCGCACCTGGTTCTTTAGCTCGACGTTTTGGGTGTCGAGCACCTCGGACTCTTTGATAAGGTTCTGGGTGCGTTCGCGCTTCTTCATGCGGCATTTGGTGGCCGCAATTTTGTTGCGCTCGCGACGTCGCCGTCGGCGATCCTCATCCTCGGGCGTAAGTCCCTTGGGCACCGATTTCGTTTCGCTATCCTCATCGCTAGACTCCTCGCAGTCCTCGTCACGGCGCGAACACTTCGAGTTGGGCTGCTCGGAGCCGGAGCTCGAGTCGCAGGTGGACAGCTTGCGTTTGCTTTGAATGGAGAGCTTGAGGCCCGCTTTGATCAGTTGCGAACAGGTCTGCAATTGGACAAGCAAGAACAAGACATGTTGTGTATAAGAAAATGAATGCCATCAAACAAGTAGGTGTTCCCCGATTACAAGATACACTGTGTGCAAGCCTAACCTAGTGAAAATGACTAACCACATCTGGAACTTTTCCTTCTTAGTTTTCAATTTGGCGAAGCTATTCTATGTCCAGTCTCAAAAAGCCAAGATATAATATATATATACTGTGGTACTAGTAATGTGTGCACAACGCCAAATGAACTTTATCAATGGGTACAGAGTATATAGAAATAAATGCAATTGATCTGTCAAGGTCCTCCAATAAAAGTTGTTTGTCACCAATAGCCAAATTTGAGTTGTCCCATGCGGTGAGCTTGCCGCAGATGGCAGACAAAAATTACATAAGTCTGGCCAGCATCGAAATCGGGGTATCATTTTGGGTATCGAGTGCCGTGGCAACAACGCAACAACGACACAACTCCAATTCGGGAAGTGACGCGCCTGACATTTTAGTTGACCTATTTGGCCAGAGAACTAACCAAGATCAACCAGATCTCTCTTGTACGTTGAGGCCCACTCTACTTTACCCTACTTATGGAGACGGATGACGAATGCAAAAAAAAGAAGTTTTGTTCAGTCTTACGCATTCCTTAGCCACACTTGAGACTTGAGACTTGGACTTGGGCTTGGGCTGGGCATCTTTTGGCTTTTGTATTTTTGGGTCTCGCATTTTGGGGTTTTGGTCTTGAAATTATCTCCGATGCGCGGCATATTTGCTTTGCTTACTTTGTGATTAACTTGAGGCAACACTCGCATAAATTTTAAATATTAAAGTGAAAGATAGAAATCGGGTTTGTGGCCACGCCCGAACCACAGTCACAAAAGCAACAACAACTGCGACAGGATAATGCAACAGTAGCAAAAATAAATAAATAACTAAAAAAATAAAATGACATTGACAACAACAACAAGGTCACAACAGGTTGCTTAACGACGAAACCCCCAAGTGCAGTCGAGATCCTATCCCGAGTCTGATGTCTGGCAAAAGGTGGGTGGGCAATCGCGCCTTTTACGGCGGGGACAACAAACAACAACAGCCAACAGCAAACAGACAACAGACAAGAGACAACAGACAACAGATGGTCATCACGTCGACACGTTGTCAACTTTCATTTAAAGGGCTGAACAGAGAGACGCTCGCAAATGTGTGCAGCACTTCCAACTGGTTGAATGCGCTGCGTTCAATTGAGGTTGACGAGTTGGCTTCAAATCAAATGTTTAAGGAATTTTTCAAAAAACATGGCATTTTCAAGTGGCTCAAAGTCAAGAAATGTGTGGAATTGAAATTGATTTAGCTAAATTGAAAAGCAACTTGATTTCTGAGCATACACTGCAAAATACATTTGTTAGGCAATTCAGCCCGTTAAGTGCTCTACATTAAATATAAGTTAAGCTAGAAATGCAATGAAATTTACTAATTTCAAGTTGCCTGCCACAGTTGGAGTGCAGCTGACCATAGTTTAGTTGATTAGTTGAACATAAATAAATAAATGGTTGAGCTGAAATTGAAAAATAGCAAGGCAGAAACTGTTTGTAAAAGTGAAGAATGCAAATAAGTGCAAGCCAACTGTAAGTATCCGATGATCCAAAGATTTTTAAAGATAAATAACTTATGATCCAAAGATTTTTAGATAATTGTATATTAGGCTTGTGCCTGTGGCAAGTCAGTAAGCCACGAATGGGTCGGACTTTTGCGGAGTCGATTCAAATAGAACGAATTGAAATATGGCCAATAAATTAAAATGCCCCACTCATAATCCCCTTTTCTCCCACTCTCTCCATCCTTCACTCCTTCCCTCTCTCTCTCTCTTTCTCTCTTTCCCTCTCAATCGTTTTCCGTTTTGCATTGACACTCGCTTTTAGGCAGCCCTCCTCAATCTTCAGCTTCAATGACAGCTCATTCAAGTGTCAGGCAAGCCCGTCTATCTTTGCCTGTCCACCATCATCATCATCAACACCATCATCATCATCACCATAATGATGACCGTCATCTTGATTATCTTCAGTTTTGCACTTATTATTTGTTGTCTGCTTGAGAAATTGTTCAGATGCCACTGTTGAACGCCCCCCAGCCCCCAGCGCCCAGCCCCCAAACCCCCCACCACTCCGACAACTACACCTCTCTATCCATTACCCAGTCTCTGTGTCTGTCTGTCTGTCTGTCTGTCTTTCTGTCTGACCTGTGCACAGCCCAGCCCTGCTATCTGTTGACTTTTGAATTGCTGCTGCTGCTGCGGCTGCTGCTGCTGCTGCTGCTGCGGCTGCTGCTGCGGCTGCTGCTGCTGCTGCTGCTGCGGCTGCTGCGGCTGCTGCTGCTGTTGCGGCTGCTGCTGCTGCGGCTGCTGCTGCTGTTGCGGCTGCTGCTGCTGCGGCTGCTGCTGCTGTTGCGGCTGCTGCTGCTGCTGCGGCTGCTGCTGCTGCGGCTGCTGCTGCTGCGGCTGCTGCTGCTGCTGCTGCTGCTGCGGCTGTGGCTGCTGCTGTTATTTTCGCCAGCGCATTGTTTCATTTAAATTTTAGGCACGCTGCCTTCTTATTTATTGACCCAAAAAGCAGATAAATAAATTTTGTTTCAGCCAAAAAATACAGAAAAATTGAGAAATGAGAGAAGAAGAAGAAAAAGAAACACGCATAATCATAATAATCGCATTCGCCAACGATTGCAATAGCGATGCCGACTTCGACTTCGACTTCCACCGCCCGGCGACCATATGGTCAGAAAATATTTCGTTGCCTTCTGATTTCGAGAAAATTGGTGCGTTTTCTACTTGGCTCCAGTTGCTGTTATTGTGCAACTCTTTGTGCTCTAGTTGTCAGGGCATCCGAATGCTAATGGGCCTGTGTGTGAGAGAGGTCAGTGTGTGCGTAATTGGAGCAAGCAGCAGACAGAGTTCAATCGGACTGCAGTAAGGATGTGGCAGTACTTGTTTGGCTTTGGGAGACCCAGTCTGCTTATGCTGCCACGAATTTGGTTTAGATTGCAACCGACAAATAGGAATCGTAAAAGACCAAAACAAGTGGAACAAACAGAAGGTTTGCTAATGCCCAGAAAACTCGATCTTGATCGATGTTGTTTAGGTAGAAACTATCTTTTTTTTACAGAACTCAACTCAGGCATATATGACATGAACATCGAGTTAAGTTTTTTTTTTTCAGATAAGGAATTGTTCCAAGATTAGACTGTTCTTAAGTTGATAAAAGAGATAAGGGAAATGTGGTCCGAGGGGAAGATAAAAGCGATAAAAAACAAAAAATGGATTGATCCAAAATCCACAAAAAGTAACCCCAAGACGTACAATACCAGTTGTTGATCATTAAAATCGAAATATCTGAAATATTTTGCATGAAAATATGCCGTTATTTCAACAGCAAATCAAAGCCAGGTGTGTTTGTTAATAATAATAAAAAGAAACAGTTAATTAAAAGATAAAAGATACAGCTGTAACTGTAAATGGTGCGACAGCTGAACTACCTCCTTAAGTACCTTATGAACATGTGCAAGTGTAACGACTTAAGTATGCAAATAATGGGCAACAAACGCCAAATCGGGCCAAACAGTATTCGAGAGATATCTATAAGCACATCTGTATACAGTATACAGTTATGCACATATACATTATGTACATTTCCAGCCTTTCTTTGCACTTTGCTTTGTTGCATTTGGCATTTCGTTGACAACGTGCACATGTAACTGTATCTGTATGTGTATGTGTAACTGTATCTGTATGTGTATGTGTAACTGTATCTGTATGTGTATCTGTATGTGTATGTGTAACTGTATCTGTATGTGTATGTGTAACTGTATCTGTATGTGTATCTGTATCTGTATGTGTAACTGTATCTATATGTGTATATGTAACTGTATCTGTATGTGTATCTGTATGTGTAACTGTATCTGTATGTGTATATGTATGTGTAACTGTAACTGTATCTGTATGTGTATGTGTATCTGTATGTGTAACTGTGTCTGTATCTGTATGTGTTACTGTGTCTGTAACTGTATCTAAAGATATAGCTAAAGCTGGTAGATATGTATCTGTGTCTGTGCGTGATGTTTGCCGAGCAGCGCCCAAAAACTGAAATTTTCGCACGAAATCGACTCGCAAATTTGCATCTTTTATTTGGCCCCGCATTTTGTTTGTTCGCCCGTTTTGCCGTTTTTTGTTTTCTTCTTCTTTTTTTCTTCATTATTATTCTGTTTTCGCATTTGAGTACCCTTTTTTGAGAGTATTTCAATTTTGAAATGTAACTTGTAACATTTTGAGGGCTTATCCATGCTGTTGCATCTATAATGCCAAATGAACGGCTGGGCTAAGGGGATAATTTACAAAGAGATTAAAGAGATTCAAATAAATTTGAATCAAGTTCTGATCAAGTTCATGATCACTTTCTATAGTTGGCCATATTTCCATATTGTTCTTATTTTGATTGATTTCTTGAAAGGGCTTTTAAGTTTCGGCACTCGAATAAATTGTTGATTTTTTATGTTTTTTATATATGCGACTTTTCGACATTCGACATTCAATATTTGCAATTTTTATTATTTTTCTCCGGTTTTCTTATTTGCTCTCTGCATTTTGCGCTTGTGAGAAATGTGCAAAATACAATTTAAGCATTTGCGCAAATATTTGTGCAAGCTAAGAAGCAGAAGGGATGGTTGAGGGGGCTGCGGGGTGGATGGGGGATGGGGAGGGGGGGATGTTGTAGTGCAATAAAAATGTGTTTTGAGTAGAAACAGCAATGTTTTGCACACTTTGCGACTATGTGTGTGTGTGTGTGTGTGTGTGTGTGTGTGTGTGTGTGTGTGTGTGTGTGTCTGTGTTCGACACTTGCAATTTATGTGAAATTTGCTAGAAAACAAATTGAAAGTGTTTAATTTTTTATTTGTAATATTTTGCACTTGAGACGGCGTCGGCTGGCAGCGGCAGTTAAAATTTGCGACGGTTCAATGCCTATAAATTCGTTTAAAGTAATAACCATAAATCATACACACAGCTACACACACACACACACACACACACAGAGGTGTGCAAATATCAGCTGGATGCGCCCGGGAGCTGTGCTCGAATAGCTTTTAATTGCCGCGTTGCAAATGCTATTCACATGCATTCATCGCACCCGCAAGCAGCTTTTCACTCCCCCTAATGCTCACACCCGCACCGCCCCCTTCTGCCATCGCTCGTTCATAGCTGCGTCAGCTACGTGCCTCATTAAGGCCAATGTCAGTCAAGTGACTGATTTTCTGCATCCACACAGATGCAGCAGCTACAGATACAGATACAGATACAGATACAGATATAGATATAGATATAGATATAGATATACAGCTACACAGATACCTTATGCAATTTGTGTTTGCATGAAAAAGTGAAATCAATTCTGGCTGCGTTTTGCAATTGAAGCGTCAACAGCGACGCCCACGAATTCAGCGCCAAAGTCAAAAACCTGACCCGAACGACAAATCGACCAAGTGACTAACTGTCGCCGCTCACGGGGCTATGCCACTGGCACAGGCGTTGGCGGATGCCGGCCAATGTCCGGAGCCAGTGCAGCAGCAGCAGCAGCAACAGCAGCAGCAGCAGCAATGCGTGGGCATTTGGCACATTGTCGTGAGCTGCGTGGGCGCCAAATGCAATTCGGACGCTGGCTGCCAGCAGCTGACGCCGATGAATGAATGAATGAATGGATGGATGGATGGATGGACGGATGGACGGGTGTAGATGGTTGGAAAACGCAAATGTTGAACAATGTTTGTTTCTCTGAATGCTGCATGCTGCTTGCTGCTTGCTGCATGCTGATATGCAATTGAAAGGGAAACTGTGTTGCATGCACGCGTGCAGCGAATACGAATGCGATAATTCAATAGTGTCAAAGTGAAAATTCGAAAATTGCACAATTCAGCTTTGAGTTAACAACTTAAACAAACAATCGGCAAGCGGACGTATTGAAATTAGGTGTAATGTGTAAACGGCTGTCGATTAAATGAGTTAACAAACAATTGCTCAAAGCGCACTCCGAATTGATTCTTCAATATCATCGAATATATATATATATATATATAAATATATATATATACTGCTGGTTGAAGAAGGGGAGGGGAGGGGAGAGTTGAAGGCGATGCTTTGACTTTATTATGAACTTGGCTGATTGTCAAAAACATTTGAAGAGGTTGGCGTATGCCTCTCCTGGTTAAAATGTTGAGGATCTCAGTTGGGCAACACCAAATTGCAATCCATAATCCATACCGCCCCGCCCACTCACCTGTTGCACGCTGGGCGTGGTCGCTGTGCCCGCAGGCGAATCAAGCGGCGATGCGGAGCAACTGGAATGACTGCTATCCTGCGAGTGCGTCTGCAAGTGGAGCAAAATAGAAGAGTTGCGCTTAGATTGGGTGAAGGATTTGGTGGTTGATGTGGAAAGATAGAGGGATAGGGCGACAACTCACCTGTCCGTTGGGATTGCCACAGAAATTGCGTATGGTGACCACCGGCGTTGAGGCGGCGCTGCACGAGTTTGATGCATTGAAATTGAAATTGTCCAGGGGATTTGACATGGCGATCAGCGAGTTCAGAATCTCTGGAGTTTTGGGTGTATGTGCCCCAAGGCCACTGCCCTCAATGCTTAGGAGCGCCGTGGCCGGCACGTTGGGGCTGAACATTGTGCGGCTGTTGCTGCTGCTGTTGCTGCTGTTGCTGCTGTTGCTGCTGCTGCTGCTGTTGCTGCTGCTGCTGCTATTGCTGCTGCTGCTGCTGTTGCTGCTGCTGCTGCTGCTGCTACTGCTGCTGCTGTTGCTGCTGCTGTTGCTGCTGTTGCTGCTGCTGTTGCTGCTGCTGTTGCTGCTGCTGTTGCTGCTGTTGCTGCTGCTGCTGTTGCTGCTGCTGCTTCTTGTTGGTGCGTTAATTCTAATTGGATTTGCGTTGACTTGCAGCAAATCAAACCAAACAAAGACTAATTATAAACTAGAACACACACAAGAACAATAAAACAATCAAAATAACTCAAAATAACACTCGCAACTCGTTGTTTGAATTTCAATAATTCTTCTTCTTTCTTTCTTTTTTTTGTATAGTAGAACTTTATATATATATATATATATTTTGCAAGCTTTGTTTAACTTGTTATTTGTTTTGTTTTTTATTGGTAAATCACAGTTGAAGGCCTACGCGTTGCATTTGTTGGACTGCTTTTTTTGTTTGTTTATTAATTATATATATATGCGCTTGTATAATTTTAGATATATATATATAAATATATATTTATAAATGTTTTTGTATTTTTTTTTTAGGTTTTCAGACACTCGCGTCTTCTTCTAGTTGTTGTTTGTTGTCTCTCTCGGTTATCACAAATTGTTGTTAATACAACTTTTTATTTACTTTTTAGCTGACTGTTGAATGTTGTTTTTGTGCAAGTGTTGTTGTTGTTGGTTTCGTATCTTTAATTGTTGTTGTTGTTTTTGTTTTTATGGTTGTTGTTAATGTTTTTGCTATTGCTGTTGTTGTTTTTGTTGTCGCTGCCGCTGCTGCCGTTGCCGCTGCGTCGCGACGGGGTTCCATCGACGCTTCCAGCGTGTGTTGCTCACAGCGTTGAATTCAACTGAATGTTTTGACCACCGGCACCGGTCGACATCCACATCCACATCCACATCCGAGACATCAACCGACGACAACGACGACCAACACGAGTCGCACGCTCGCTCTGTTTGTGTGCGTGTGAGTGAGAGAGAAAGAGAGAAAGAAAAAAAGAGAGAGAGAGAGAAAAGTTTGTGAAAATTGAATACAAGTCAAATCGCATTCGTGCTTAAGCGTATGCGAGCGTAAACCTCACACAAGAGACAACTGAGCACCAATGTGGACGACATGCTCGACTCGCAGATATCCTATGATAAGTTATGGCAAATTTACACATATTAAAAAACAAATTTCTATTTATAAATGTCGCAAATTAGTCGTATTTAAAGTCAACGATATCCACAAATATATCCACAAGCAGTGCCTTCTCTTTGGTTGCGTACAGGGTATTCAGTACAAAAAATAGTATAGATATATATATATATATGTATATATGTATGTATATATACATATGTATATATAACAATTAAATTATAAAATAAGCGTAAGTAAATTGATTTATGTAAGCATTGAGAAGCTGACAACTCTGAATGACTAACCAATTGACTGACTGACTTAGTGACTGACTGACCGAGCGACCGAGCGACCGACCGACTGACTGACTGACTGGCTGACTGACTAACTGACTGACCGACTGACTGACTGACTGACTGACTGACTGACTGACTGACTGACTGACTGACGGATTGACTGACTGACAAACTGACTGACTGACTGACTGACTGACTGACTGACTGACTGACTGACTGACTGACTGACCTGACTGACCGAGCGACCGACTGACTGACTGACTGACTGGCTGACTGACTAACTGACTGACCGACTGACTGACTGACTGACTGACTGACTGACTGACTGACTGACTGACGGACTGACTAACTAACTGACTGACTGACTGACTGACTAACTAACTGACTGACTGACTGACTGACTGACTGACTGACTGACTGGCTGGCTTACTGACTAACTAACTGACTGACCCAATGCTGTTCATTCATTGGCTGTGCGTAGTTTAGTTAGCCATGTTGATGTCTCAATTAAGAACTTAATCGTTTAATTGAATGCAGAATGCGCACATTTTATAGATGCCTGATAGCCGCAGTCCGAGGATCTACAAATGTGTGTGTGCGTGTGTGTGTGTGTGCGTGTGTGTGTGTGTGCGTTACACCCCATTGGGTATGTGCGGTCAATCACAGTTGAAGGTGAAATGCAAACAAGTAGAACAAGTATTCCAAGTATTGCAAATATCTCAGCTATGCAATAGGTCAATTACGACTGTGCATCTGCCTGGAATGCATTTGAAAGGGCATTTTGAATGCACTTTCAGACACCATCCGATGTTTTCCATTAGAAAATGCTCTTATGTAACGATTCTTTGAATATAATCAAACGAAACTTGCAACTTGTTGCAAATGCCAGTTGCCATTTGCAGAGCATCCAATGCAAATGTCTTTTCACAGCAAAACTCTGCTGCTATTTGGGGCACTCAAGCTGCGTTATATTTCAAGTAGGCTATTAAATTTTGGTTTTGTAGTTGCTCAGTTGTGCTTTTAGTTTTAGTTTTATTTTTTATTTTGCTTTTCTTATATTTTTTTATTTTTTTCCTGTGTGTTTTTAATGGCAATTTGTTGCCCTTTTTTGCTTCCATGTTTCGGGTTTTTAATGGCCCAAACGCTTTGAGGTTTTTTCAAGGAATTGTATTATGTGCTTGAAATTGAGAATGGAATGCCCCAGCGACAGAGATTAGAGGTTCAGCCGCCACTGGACTGATGATGT